>RSCD01000028.1:0-303645 GCA_003942215.1 Saitozyma podzolica | reverse complement strand
CGTGAAGAGCCGCTATACTCGTTCTGCGAGATTGCAATGCCATTCCTCCCTCACTATCACCTTGGTTTCCCAGGCTTCCCAGACCGCCATCCTACCCCTGGCAGCCACCGAGGATGACTCCGTGGCTGAAAGAACGGCCAAACCCGATGGGAAACACATCAACGCTGTGGCAGTCCTTAGCCTTTCTTTACGGCGAAACAGCCATGGCAATAGCAAGTCATCCGAAGGCTGTACGAACACGTGAAGCTGCATTCAACAGAACCTGCGGCACCTGCAGCGCTCTCTCAAGTCAGACGACCTAGTTCATCTATGGGACAAGCTCGACACCATCCTGAGAGAAGGGGTGGCCAGGATCCGAGGCCTCCCACGCCCCACGGATCAGCTGCAAACAACGGTTGAAACAGGGGGGTCAGCTTAGGGGGTCGGCTTGGGGGGTCACATCGTCGCTGCAAACCACGGTCGGAATAGGGGGTCAGATTAGGGGGTCGGATTGGGGGGTCGGATTGGGGGTTTGATTGGGGGGTCACATCCTCACCGCAAACAAAAATCACATTAGGGGGTTGGATCAGGGGGTTGGATTGGGGGGTCAAATCATCGCCGCCAGCGACGGTTGGAATAGGGGGTCAGATTGGGTGGGCGGATCAGGGGGTCAGATTGGGGGGTGAGCCGGTCAGAGTCAAGACCTGCGTCCATCATCACCGGGTGAGGTCCTACCTATATCCCGCGGCCGCCTATCTTTAACACTCAACCATGGCGGGATTGAAACCGGGAAGACGGTCGGGAGGAGGAGAATGCGCCAAGTGCAGCCGACAGTACGATGACCTGCTGGAACACATCCGCAAGAAGCACAAGGGTGCACGGTTCACGGAGGATGAGGTGGATGGAACGGGACTGCTGGCATGCGCATGTGGGGTGGTATCGTCCAATGCTCGTGGGCTGTCGCATCACCAGAAGCGAACGATGTGTGTGGGTTGGGAGGAGTCGAGGAGGACAAGCGCCGTGGTGCCAAGCACACCATCCCAGCCTGTACCCGACTCAGACGACATCTCAGACATCGTTGTGTTCTCTTCAAGCCATCACTCGTGGGCCACGCATGTATCCGACACACAGCCTTCCCGGGTGCTCGACACACCTCACGAGGAAAGCCAAGACACGGCGATGCTGGACTGGGATGCAGACCACGGGATGAGGGAAGATGAGGAGGAGGAGTTTGGCCCGCCAAACCAGCGCCGCAGAACCGCCGACACCAGCCAACGGGAGGTATCCCACCCTCGGACACAGAGGTCTACGACCGCAAGACTGGCCCGGAGCAGTGTGACCCACACACCGCCTACCTCATCCCTGCCCCGGCCATCACCCACCTATGTGTCTGTACCCCCACAATCCACCCCGCCGGCCCCCTCCATCCCGCCACCTGACTCTCCCTTCGACCGCTTCCTCTCCCTAGGGGACCTGCCTACGGTGCACAAGCCTCTGTCGGGGCCATCAGCTGGGGTGTTTGCTGGATGTGTGGAGCGCCTTGCTGAGGCCTTTCTGGCCGAGCCGAGTGACGACACCCTCTTCAACATCCTCGCCTTGCCCAAGGCCGGTCTTGCCCCTGGACTCAAGCAAGGACTCAAGGCTCGACTGGATCGGTACCCTCGAGTCGATTGGCCGAGGCCCGAGCCGAGTGATGGCACTGTACCCAGGACTACGACAGCTGTCAAGGATGTGGAGAAGGGACGACTGGGCAGTGCATCCAGGCGGCTTGCTGGGACGGCTGCAGTGGCCACCGTGGACAATGAGGTGGTGGCCACGCTGAGAGACAAGCACCCGGCAGGAGCAGAAGACCCCTTTGGCCCTACCGATGGCCCAAGCTCGGGCGACATCCCGTCCGAGGAGGAGATCATGGCCGCCTTCAAGACGTTCAAGCCAGACACCTCGCCGGGCCTATCGGGATGGACACACCACCTGCTGGCCACTGCACTACGGGTGCCCGCTTTCCTCAAGGCTATCCACACGCTCACAGGTCTCATCATGGCCGGCACAGCTCCCGGACAGGCGATGCTCTGTGCTAGCAGGCTCACACCACTGCGCAAGCCGGACGGTGGCCTCCGCCCCATCGCCGTTGGAGACATGATCTACAGGCTGGTAACCAAAGCCATCGTCCGGCACTCCAACCGACGCGACTTTCTGCTGCCGTACCAGTTTGGTGTTGGGAGCAAGGGTGGAGTGGAGCCGGTAGTAAGGGCAGTCGAGCGAGCTCTGGAGGGCAACCTGGACCGACCGTACACCCACCTCACCTCGCTCGACTTCAGCAACGCATTCAACACCGTCGACAGGAGGGACATCGCCGAGGGACTCCGCCAGTATGCTCCCATCCTGTATCGGGCTGGGAGATGGGCGTACGGCTGCACTTCCAGCCTTGTGCTCGGCTCACCCGAGGGGAGACACATCATCAGCTCGGCGCAAGGTGTCAGACAGGGAGACCCGATGGGACCGCTCATGTTCTCACTTGGGATACGCTCACTGCTCAGAGACCTGGCCTCAGCTCTCGGCCCAGACCGACTCATCCTGGCCTACCTTGACGACATCTACATCCTCAGCCCGGACAATTCGGCACTGGAGCAGACGCTGGCCTTCTTTGACGAGCGGCAGCCATCCATCCGACTCAATCCCGCCAAGTGCAAGTCGCTTGCCATCGAGGACATCCGCACCAACGGCCTGAGGATGCTAGGGACCTGTGTGGGAGCACGTGCCGCCAGAGAACAGTTCCTGCGGGAGAAGATCGACCACGAGGCTGCAACCGTCGCCAAGCTCATCAACCTGCCGCATCAGCACGCCCTCCTAGTCCTGAGGGTCTGTGTGCAGCAGAACCTGCGGCACCTGCAGCGGTCCCTCAAGTCAGACGACCTCGTTCACCTATGGGACAAGCTCGACACTACCCTGAGAGAAGCAGTGGCCAGGATCCGAGGCCTCCCACGCCCCACGGACCAACTGGATGCCGCAGTCATCTCCCTTCCAATCAAGATGGGTGGCATAGGCATCCTGTCCTACAAGACGGTGGCACCCCACGCCCATGCTGCAGCGTCAGAGGCTGCCGACACCACTCTAGCACGCATCCTCACCCCCGGAACCCTCCCTGCCAGCACCCAACTTACCACCCAACACCAACGCTGCCAGGAGATCTTTACCGGGAACAAGGAGGCGCTGCTTGGCTCGCTGACCCCTGAACAGGCCAAGGCGGTTGTCGAGGCATCGTCCAAGCTAGGTAGGGTATGGCTAACCACGATACCATTCCAGCCCTCCCTCCGCCTCACCGATTTTGAGGTCGCAGCAGCCCTCCAGCTACGTACTCTGGCCAGCGAGCGAGAGGCCCACTGTACCAACTGCGGGGAAACAAACTTCTTCGGTCACCCCGAGGTCTGCCTCCAGAGGAGATTCAGGAGGGTAGCCCGACATGAAGGAGCCAAGCACATCATGGGACAGGCCCTTGCCTCGACCCCTGGTACCCGAGTCCGACTTGAACCCCTCGGCCACCAGACCAGCAGACGCAACGACATCCAGGTATTCTCTCTGCTCGGGTCTCAGGCCACAGGGCTAGCCAATGCCGAGTACGATCTCACAGTTGTTTCTCTGGCAAACAAGGAGGCCCGTGCCACAAAGCTCCCGAATCAGGACACCGACCCATCCCGGCTGGCCAACAAGTACCTCGACTCTGTTGCTGACCACAAGGTCCGCCACCGCCCGACAAGCAACCTCCCATTCCACCCCATCGTCTTCTCCCTGGGCGGCATGATGAACGGCAGCACCACCAAGGTCTTTGCCTCTTGGAAACGAGTGATGACCCGCGGGACATACAACCTGATGCTCAAACGGTTGAGCCTTTGCCTTTTGCAGGCGAGGGTCCGCAGCTTTGAGCTATAAGGCTTTCATACCACCGTAGAACTCCGTAGATCAGACAGACACGCTATGCACCCCCTAACCCTGGTCCTTGTTCAACTTGCATTGAGCATTTTGTCGCATTGGGGTTTACCCTCGTGACGCTACGTGCCTTCTGCACGCAAGGGTCTGCATTTTTGGGCTGAGGTTTTCACACTACCGGAGACACCGTACACTAGACGGACGCGCCATGCATTCCTGGCCTCCGGGCGAAACGCGCCCCGTTTCACTGGGATACTTAATCGGTGTTGCATGACGCGCTCTACGACGCATATTGTTAGAGAATCCATCGCTAAGGAAGGTCAGCCAACGGCTCCTTTCAATTCGCTCACATATGGCCAATCCGGGTTGTGCGCTCCTGGCCGCCCGTAAATCTTCCTCGCCTCGTCCTCCCAGTCCGTCGCGAGCCACTTGCGTACCCGATCTATCACGGCCACCTCGGTCATGTCCGGCAGAATGTGTGGCTCCGGCGGGTTCTCGATGGCGCCCTTGATCGCAGCGACAAAGCCCTCGTAGTCCCCCGCGTGCACGTTGTACACGTACGGCGGGTCCATCCGCGCAAGATGGTCGTGCTGGGTCGACCAACGGTCGCGATTGGTAGGATCTTGCCAGTCCCAACCTTTGATCGGGTTGAGATACGGGGTGCCCTGCAGGTCAGCGCGTGAGGGAGCGCCGACTCACCATTGACAGCGCGACATAGGGTGACGGCGACATGACCGGCTAGACAGTGTCAGCGATCGCCCAAAATCTCCGTGTCGACCCACGTTGCCCAGCCCGATGACGATCTTCGACTCCGCGACGAGCGCGTGGAACCCTTTGGGTCCGATCCGCCCCGTGTTGTGAACCCCCGTGATGTTGCTGACGATCGAACCCGGCGCCATCCAGCCCGTCGACTCGCCATGCGCCTGGTCAATGTCAAAGGTCCCGCGGAAGGATATCCCTTGCAGCCTCGGATCGTCGCTCGCCGATTGCCAGAACGTGTCGTTCCACGCGAGCTCGTTGGGACGCATGAAGAAGTCTGCGGATCAGCGCGGCAACGTTAGTGTCACTCACACCACGCGTGCTTTGCGTGAACCAACGCTTGGTGCGCCCGGTCGCTCGACGGGATGTGTGGGCGTGACTTTGCCTCGTCCTCGTACGAGAAGCTGGCGGTGAGCGCGTATCGTTCGGGATCCACCTACCCTATGTACGTGTGATTGCCCGGGTTCACGTTGTTGCGCTCGGCAGTGATCATCCACGCCTCGGTCATGTCTTCCATGCCGTGCGGAAAGTAGCTGAACCGGAAGACTTATGTGAACCACCGTCACAGCGGCGACTCACCCTTCCACCTGGGTATTCCGTTTGGGTTTCCGGCGTGTTTGACGCAAGACTCTCGCTTAAAGCATCTGTCCGCTTCGCCAATGACGACAGCCACGACCCGGTCCCCCAGCTCTCGGTACACGGCGAGCAGGTCGTCCCAGTCCTCCTGTTCCTCGCCTGGAAACCGCGCTCAGCGGCGACAACCGGCGTTCACTCACTATCATTCGACAGCAACACTGTGTAGCCCAAGCGACGAATCGCCTTAATCATGGACATGACCCTGGACCATGTCAGCGCGGCGCTGAGAGCACGCGACCCACCAGACGCCTTCTCCGGAACTCCACTTGTGAAACTGTTCGGGTCAGGCGGCGTCCTCGGGAACCGGCCAACACTCGACCCACCAGTGTCCCCATTACCCAATGCGTGTGGAACATCACCACCTTGTCCTGGTTCTCGGCACACGTCCCCCTCGCCCCACACACGTACATCTCACTCAGCTCCCGTTGGTTCCATCTCACCACCTTGTCGTCGTCGGACTCGGGCCATTCGAGGATCTCCAGATCGCCCGGGCGCCAAGGGTCAGGCAGCGGCAGCCGTGGGGCGTGGAGCGGAACCTGGGGATCAGACAGCGGATTCTGGGCGTGTAGTGACTCTTGGACAATGTCACCGTTGACCCAGACAGTCGTGAGAGTGATCGACGAGTCAGTTCCGTCTTCCTCCCACAGATCGATACCGAGCAACAGCTGAAAGGCGAGGACGGTGAACACGGCGGTGAACAGCGCAAGGTAGAGTCGACCGTTTCCGTGACGGCGCGGGATCCGGACGGTCAACATGGCAACGATTATGTGTGTGCAAGATTGGGAAGAAGTTGTAAGTGAGATGATCGCATTGCGGATCTGTAGCAAAAGATGTAGTCATGCTGGAGCGGTCAATGCGGACCGTGCTCGCGCGGGTGGAGTTGCACCTGGATGTGCTTGGACCGCCGCGGGGAGAGTTTCGCCTCACGCCCGGTAACAGTCGGGTCAAGTTGCGCGAGTATGACGGGGATCGGCGCCAGAGCTACGTGAAACGGGGTATCCCACAGCGATTGAGCCGTCGGGCTGTGGACAACGCCAGTAGAGGCGACGTCAAAGGTGGCCTGAGCTCCCACTTACGGCAGCACCGAGGGGGGCCGTGCGGCACAGTTATGGTCAAACCGGGTATTGTGCTCTGATGAATATGATTGTGGATAACACTCGAGTGAACCCGTCGAAAGCGCAGAGTACATGCAATATCAGACAGTCGCTCGGGCATGCAGGGTAGCCTTGACTGTGCAGCACATAACCGTCTCGCCCGGTCCGCGCTCGCAGCGACGTACTACCTGGCGAAGGGCATCGATGGTGCAGTACAAATAAACTCTGAACCCTCCCCCCCCCCCCCAATCCACGCTCAGCGTAGTCGCCCATCACATCATCTCAAGAATGCGCATCATGTGCCATGCAGTCAACGAAATGGCCTCGTGGGCCAGCATTCCTCTACCGCGCCACCCTGGATGCGCCGTCGCGATTCTGAATCTTTACCTGGTCTTACCCGTTGTCACGTACGGCGGCATCGGGCAGATGTCTCAGTGCGCGATGACTCGCCACCCCTACCGTTCAATCGGCACTCGTACAGACGCACTATGCAACCGTCGAACGCTTAGGCCTGCGGGATCTCTCTGCGGGATCTCTTGCGGCGCACATCTCTCAACCTCATGTCTACTGTATCCAGGGCTAACCCATTAAAGATCTTATCCTTCGAATACCTCCTTCGCCTAAAGTCGCAGGGATCGCTGTTAGCACGTGCTGTATTTTGCCTGCTTCAAAAGGGGCTCTTCCTGGCTGGCCTACAGGCTGTCCGGTGAGGAATGGAAACGACGTGCAGATCAAAGCCCCTACCAAACTGGACAGATATGTAGACCATAAACCCCTGATTCTCCACCTCTACAAATCTTCGAGGACGACTTTCCGCTCCTCACTATGTTTCATTCTTTGGCGCAGGTAAGGGCCATGCCGGTGCAACGTCCGCGCAATGTTGACTCTTTCGGCATCTCTGAGGATCTGAGGAACGGGACCCATATTGCTGGTCTTTCGGTGACTGGTACCCGCATGAACGCTGACAGGTAACACTCCGCAAACCCAACCGTACTGCTGATAACCTCGGAGACACAGCTGTCAGTGTCAGCGTGGCAACGCGAATGGCTCGCCGCAGTCGATGACATTGAATCAGTTGCCCCTCACTCACATCGTGGTCGTCCATTTCGAATGGATAGTACTCCTCGGAGAAGAAATCCAGCTCGTGGGCCTTTTGCATGTCCAAGAGAAGAGGCCCCCGGTTGGCGATGTCCCGGACCGAGAATGTGTCGTCAAGATTGTAATCATAATTATGACCCCCACAGCCTGGTCCAGCTTTGTCGGGGAAGGTAATATCCTTGTCATTTTCGGCATAGTCGTTGTGCGCACATCTGCCAGTCACCGCGAGAACGTCGTCGTATCCAAGAGCGGGACGAAGCAGATGGCGATCCCAGCCGTGGTCCACCATGATCATGTCGTCCTGTATGAGCACTCCATAGTCGTATGCCGTGGCGCGCAGTCCGACGTTATTGCTCAGCGTCTCGTAATGCGTTTTCGCAAGGACGATCGGTCGATAAGCTGTCAGTCCTTCAGCAGAGCGGCCATTGGGGTCGAATGGATGCGTCTCGAGGTGCTTGTCGATGACGAGCTGCACGAGTCTTTCCGACTCATCAGTGCAGTTGTCGAAAACGGCTGATTGAATTGGGCTCAGCGGTCGGGGTGTGAAGGGAGAAAAAGTAGAAACCCACCTATGAACTCGTACGGTCCGACCGTTGTATCCAGCAATGCCTGCACAATCTGCTCGATCATTCCTTCCTGATTGAAGATTGTCATCATTATGCTGATTGGTACGCCAGACGGGGATTGGTGTTTGTAACTGGCTGGTGTCGGTCGATTGTCGACATTGTCGTACAACGCGGGCCATTCCATCTGCACCGGATGCGTCTCGGGGGACCATTTGCCGAATATGGACGTGTTGACACCATCCGCCCTCGTCATCAGCGTCCAGGAGCCAAGGAGGATAACTGACGCAGCGGCGAGGGAAGTGAAGACGTGGAGTAATCGCATTGTCGAACTTTCACCAAGTTTTCGATTATAGCACGGGTGACAGTGAAGTCGAGATAACCGATCTCAGCGGGATCGAGAAATTGACAGAGAATCAGGTCGATGTTCCCGAATGGTCAAAGCGAGCGAACTGACTTACGACACAAGTGTTGCGTTTGACGTCCATCTTGTCGCGCGAGAAAAAGAGACGCGTCGTTTTCTGACATCGCCCCGTTGCGTGGCGTGGAGCCGAGCACCATGATTCATTCGGCCAGGAACCAAGTCTCTCCTCTTTCCCGTTGCTGGATTCGCGCTGAGGGTTGGAGGGTTCAGGGCTAGAAAACGGCACGGTCGGGGTTCCTAGAATGCCGCACCGACGCCTGCGCATCTGGGAACGTGCTGTCAGCACACTGGGCAAGTGCTCATTCGCAGCATGCAGATCCGAGGACTGGTTGCACCAAGAACAGGGAAACGCGAAATCCACGAGCACCTAGGGTTCCTAGAGCCCATGAAAGGCCCAGATCCAGGATCACCTGAATATCGGCGCGTCCAGGGAAAAGACCCTGTCGGGGCAATGGTTAAACTATCGATCGAGACACCGGTCGACGCGAACGTAATTGAGGATGGATACGCGGAGGATACCTTGAAGACGAGTCGACCGATGCCATGCGCCCGAAATGTGATCCTTGGCTTACATGAGTCCGCAGCCTCTACCCGCTGGTCCATGTTTATATGTGTAATAATGGCCGCGTCATTGAGCTGGTCGCAGCAGATGTCTTTGCGGCGGACCATGTCAGTGACCAAGCGCTCAGGCGAGAGGCTCCCAAGCAACATGGCGAGGGAGTGTAACACGGTCCGCTTGACCTGCTCGTTCTTTGTGACATTCCACTTGGCCGTGTGGGGAACTTGGCTCGGTGGGTACACATCCTATCATGGGCAAAGATGTTGGCTGCCACGAGTGCCATCAACCCAAGGCCCGGTCGGAAATGAGCAATGTGTGCCTGGCTGGAAAGGTCTTGGAAGCGTGAATACTGACATCTGCTGACTTTATCTGGAGATGGGTAGGGCCTGCCGACGAAATGCATAGGCTGTGAGGCGGTGTCCGTATCCTTCCTCAACATTGCAGAGGCAAAGGACGAGTAAAACGAGGGAAACAATCCTGGGGGCCGCCCTCCATATGCCGCAAATGCAGTCGGCTAAACCTCTTCCTTGGCGACCAGTGGAACCTGATCCTCTGGCTCCTCTCGCCCAGCCAAAGGAGAGTCGGTCTTTTGTTGCTCCGAGTGCTTCACCCATACGTACGCAATCGATCCCGTCGTGATGATCACGATGGACGCAGCGCGAGATCTGCAAGTCTCGTTCAGTAAACCCGCCCTTGGGTCCAACGAGTGGCCTCACCTCGAGATGACGTCTCCAAAAGCCCAGACGGATAGCATGGTCTGAATGACGCCTCTGGCGGCCGAAGACACCATATGTGTCACTGGGGAGGTCACCTTTATTGAAAGGAAGCCCGCGACGCAGATCAGGAAACCGAACACCCCCTGAAAGAGCATCATGTCAATCTCGATTGCGATTGGCCGCGTTTCATGGACGGAGAAAAGATGCTCACAGTGACGAGGGAGCCGTAAAAGAACGTTCTGAGCTGAGAGGGGTCGAAGAACATCTCCAAGACCGCCGGCACCTCTCCAGTCAAGACGATGATGGGGATGATAGCGAAGGAGGAAAGCACGTTGGTGTACCAAGCGAGGTGGACGGCCGAGTCGTTCACTTGGGGGAGTGATCGCTTGATGATGATGGAGTGGATCGCAGTAGTGAAAGAGGACAGGATTCCGAAGAGGACGCCAATACTGCACGGCCTGTCAACCTTCGGTCATGGTAACAGAACCCGCAAACTCACAAGAATGAACTTGTCCCGTTGCCTGTCGAATTTCGATCCAGGAGGAGCCCAATTCCGAAGCCAGCGGTGATCAACCCACAGCATGCGATCGCTCTATGCGAGGGTGCGCCTTGACGGGTAGTGACAGCGATGGCGACCGTGATTGGAAGGACAAGACCGCGGGCGATCTGATAGAACGACGCATCGACGTATTGCAGGCATAGATTGTTGAAGACCAAACCCAAGACATTGGCGGCGATCATTGGCCATAGCTTTGGGATGATGTCCCATTCCCATCGAGGAAGGGAAATGAGGCGGCCAAAATGGGAGGCGATTAGAAGTGCAACGGCAACGAATAACTGGCAGAACAGGAAGAATACGGGGACTGGGCTGGATAGGAGGAGTGCTTTGTTGACCGTCACCATCTGCTGTTTTTTAGCACCCGGCTCCATCCAGGGGCGGAGAGGGAAACGACTCACGACGATGGCGGCAACAATGTAGAACGATACGACGCCAAACTATGATCGCAATGAGCGAAGGCTGCATAGGCGGCGGCGACGAGTTCGCCGAAAGGGAAAGGGATTTGCTCACCACCTGGCTTTGCGACGGGCTTGCTTCAGCTTGGGACACCATCATTCTCTGCAGTGTGTCTGTGTCGGTACGAAGGTTGAGCCGTGCAAGTGTGTAAGACCACCTGCTTTATGGAAAACAAGCAATCTGCCTCGATGCAATCGACGCGACGAATGGCTGCGGAACAAATCGACGCGCCAAACGGCTGGTGGAGGCTTCCTTATCGGCTTCGTGTGCCAGGGGACCAGCGGTTCCGAAGCGGTCAGTCCTGGAGGACGTTCCGGAGGCGTCGTCACATTCACCCTAGGCATATTCACCAAATCCTAAATTCAGGGACAACCTTGGGCCACGTTCATCAAGCGTGAACGGTGATAGCATCAAGTCGTTCGGGCACTTTCCGCGTTGATTCCCTCAAAAGATCTCGACCCGGCTTTGGAAAGCGTGGTGAACGCGCGACAGCAGAACGCGTCGAGCATGTCGGTCCGCGTAGGTCAGTCCGCGTGTTGTGGGTTGGGTAACCTGAGACGCGGACCTCCGGGGCAGATCAAAGCTTGTCTCTGTCGTCAAAGCCCCCTGTCGAGTAGCTTCCGCATCCACCGGGTTTCCGTGTTTGCACAGCTGAGTCACAAGTGCCATCAGACGTTTGCGGTTGCGCTCATCGTGCTGGCTTGCATTCGAAAGGCCTTGTCAAGTCAGATATTACAAGGCCTTCTCAAGTAGATTTCGAACTTCCTCCGGCCCAGCCACCATACAAGGATCCTTCGCCCCTCGCTCCACGCTGATCAAGTGCCATCGAAACTCGATGGGCCCCATGGTCTCATCTGTATCCCGCACAAAATGGTCGCTCAAGGATGGCGCTCTGACGGCCCTCGTCGTGGTTCTCGCGCTGGCGGTCCTGGCTCTTCGTCTCACCTGGGATGAAGCTATTGGTGGTCAGGTCTTTGCGAGCTCCACCGTGTCGCTCACAGCGGTGCGTCCACTCGAACGATTCTGGCAATCCGGCCGCCATAGTTCTGGCCATGTTTATATCCTGATTGTACTGGCGAAGTCACGTCGAGACCTGGGTTGACAATGGGTACAGACTTCAGCTCACATTGGGCAACATGGAGACCTCGTCAGCATCGTTCTTCTGATGGGCGACAACTCTCGGAGCGTTGTGCAAGTTACTCGAGCAATCCTCGCGACGACTGTCGGCCCCTACGAGCTCATTGGTGTGTCCTCGCAACCGGCCGGAACCCGCGGGCGTGACCGGAAGGCGCTCTACATCTGACTTTTCGAGCAGTGATTTCTACCGCCCCTGATCAGCCGGACGTGAGCCGATATGTTGTCGAAGCCGAAGTTCGCAACCACCAGGGCTCTGCCGTGGACAGACCGGGCCGCGGTCTGGTGGGATTCACGAGTCTGAATCTGACCGACCCTCGTGTAAGCGACACTGGAGCTGCAGCAGAAGCCGCTGTTATCGGATTCCAACACGCCAACTCTGATTATGTGGTTCTCGTCAATGGAAGAGACGTGATGGTCAGTTCAAACCGTGTGGGTTGCCGTCCTTGGCTGACGCAATGTGCAGGAAGAATACGGCTGGGATCGCATTCTCTTGACGGGACTCAAGTCTTCCGACAAACTCCTCGCTGTTTCTGGAAGAGCCGCCGGAAATCTCAATATGGACGACGCCTCATCGGTAGAGTTGACCGAGGTAGTCGGGGAGCCCAGGTCGACATCACTGGACGCGACCGCCTCGCCTGAGTATCTCGAGGTCCGAGACGTTTGCCTTCGTTCTCCGATTCTCTACTCAAAGGCGAAGGCTGCAGAGCTCAACTTCATGAACGCCGACTGGGAGCGTGCCGGACTAGGTGATGTTGACGTGCGCAATGCGTCTTGTGAACAGTTGGTTGCGGCTGATAGGATTGAAGATGTGTCTTCGTGGCCGGAAACACCACTGGTCCTGCGCATTTTACCCGGTGTCTGTGAAAACGTATCAAGATTGGCCCATTGTCCCTGGAACACCGCTATTCGACGAGACATTCAGGCTGCAAGGCGAGTCGCAGGACATGGTCGATCTCGCAATAGGCCAGCAGCCTCAACGTTCACTCGATGTGCGAATCCCGGCCATCCCACGGGTCTTGGAGGACGTCCCAAAGTGAGTGATCGGGAGAAGTTTGGGCTATGCTTGTGTGTGGCTGAAAATTTTAGAACGATCGTGACTGCATTTTCTGCCAACCATCAGAAAACGGCACAAGGACTCTACGCCGGCCTTCGCTTCTCCCCTTCACCCGCTTTGTCGCGTATATCCTCCCTTCAGATGAAGAGGTGGATATGTCCGCACTTGAATCTTGGGGACAAGCCGAGGTCCGCGTTTTCGATTTCAGCAGGTGGCCAGACTGGATGGACATAAAAACAAATCGTGGAGAGTATGCCTGGAAAATGCTCTGTGTGGAGGAGGTCATGGAAGATTACGGAGGACTCGTCTTGTGGCAAGATGCGGGGAATCACATCGATGGCGACTTGAAATCCATCTGGAGCCAAATAGCGTTAACTGGAATCTGGTCCACCCAGACGCCGGGTGACATTTACAAGTAAGCCGATCGGATCCTACCCGCGGCGAGTTGCAGGTTTGGGTGCTCAAGTCTCGCAGGTGGACCCATCCCGGGATGATCGCCTACTTCGATGTGCCGCAGATTCTATGGGGCGCAAGCAACTGCAATGGAGCGATGATGGGCTTCAACTTGCAAGACGCTAGAGCCATGACTCGAGTCACGCGTCCGGTGAGCTGTGCTCTTTGCCCTGGCCTCCTCCTCTCTTCATGTGCTCACATCTCGCCCGGTCGGCCCTCTCGCGTTGCGCTTCGCTGATGCAAAATCCAGATGATCGCTTGCTCAAAGGAGAGAGATTGCATTGCGCCGCCCGGATCGAGTCGAGCAAATCATCGCCAAGATCAGGCAAGTCTGACGATTCTGATGAGGTTGCATGGTTACCAATGCGCGCCGTCACGGTTTCCAATATCCGAGCATCACGATGCTGAGGGAGAAGGCAGTAAGCTCTGTGCAGGTGTCGACTGTAGATAGCATGGATACATGCAACACCTTCACTCTAGAATGATAGTCATATACAGTCGCAATTGCCGGTCCAACAGGCCAGGGGCCGCTTCGGTAGCGGCAACAAAAACAGACCAGATGATCGTATTTAGTGCGCTATTGGTGTGACGCCGAAGTGACGGCACTGGGAACTTGGGGAATGCCGAAGATCACTTGAACAACGGGCGAAACGTTGTCGTGTATGCGGAAACTGCCAATCTGATAGTAATTTTCTTGATCGGCCGAATGGAAGTAGTGGTTGGATGGCGATTTCAGGACAAGTTGCCCGGAAGGCGGACGAGTAGCACGCGAACGGCACGACGCGAGCCAGGCACTCGAAGGGTCTTCTACCGTATGTGCAAGGAACAGGTAGGGATGCCAGCAATCAGGGCCAGCTACTAATATCGTCATTCCGACGGCTTCGCAAATCACCTCACCCTCGGCAGCTTGACTTCACCGACCCGCTTACGACTTGGGCCAGAACTCGCATATCTAAAATACAGGGCGATCCCCGGCCTCTGCCTCCGACTCTCCTGTCACCCTGGGCCGATTCCCGCCCGGAAACGTGCCAGTCTGGCAGCTCAGCCTGGCACTGCGGGCGGTGATAGGACACCAATCGAGCCTGGATCCAAACCCTCTCACCTTCCCTTTCTGGAGATTTTCTGGCAGTACGCTGTCGAGCAGCAGTGGTGGAGCCTCATGGCGCGTCCATGGCGGTCCCAACGCGTCGTATCCACAAGATTTCAAGATCTTCGAAACCCTCGCAAGAGTACAAAACCCCCCAACCCGGTTAAGCTTGTCATCGCACCTACATTACCAGCAACGCTTCTCGCACGACGGCCACAGTTTTGTCTCTTCTTCTTCGTCTTTCTCGAACTATCTCACCTCCTCGACAATGCAGGTCGTCGTCAACCCGGTTCTCGCCAAAATGGATTTCGGCTCCCCTGAGGAGTATCGAAAGCGCAAAGTAGCTCTCATATCCGGTCAGTGCTGCTGGAGTCGTTTCAGAGAACCGCGGCTCATACTCTCCCCAGGTATATCAGGGCAGGACGGGTGAGCTTCTGAGCACGTACACTCGCGACGCAAGTTTACGTCTTTCAGCTCGTACCTCTGCGAATTCTTGTTGGAGAAAGGCTACACGGTCCATGGGTGAGCAAGAGAAATACGTACTCAGGCTGAGAGGACGGTGCTAACGCCCACGCCCCTAAAGCATTATCCGTCGCAGTTCCTCCTTCAACATTGGTCGGCTTGAGCACCTGTACCGAGACCAACATGACAGCCGTGGGTGTCAATGGTAGCGACGTGCGACGCGATCTGGCGAGGCTGACGATTCCCTAGCAACCCGGGTCCGTAATATGCCTCGGCTTTCGGAGTGTTGCTGAATGAGACCCAGATGATCCTCCATTACGGCGATCTCACCGATGGGACCAATCTCGCCCACATCATCGCCAACGTTCAGCCCACCGAGATGTACAACCTCGGCGCCCAATCCCACGTCAAGGTTTCTTTCGAGATGTCCGAGTACACCGGGGATGTGGACGGCCTCGGTACTTTGCGCATCCTTGATGCCATCAGGACGGCAGGCCTCGAAAACCATGTCCGCTTCTACCAGGCATCAACTTCGGAACTGTACGGCAAGGTGCTCGAGACTCCGCAAAGCGAGACAACGCCATTTTACCCTCGCTCTCCATATGGGGTGGCCAAACTGGTACGTCATCGGCCCGAGTTGCGGCTTCACGAGATTGCTCACACATGTCGCACACAGTATGCCTTCTGGATCACCGTCAACTACCGCGAGGCCTACGGCATGTACGCCTGCAACGGCATCCTGTTCAATCACGAGTCGCCCAGGCGGGGGCGGACCTTTGTCACCCGGAAAATCTCCCGGGCCGTGGCCGAGATCGCGACTGGCGCCACCGAGTGCCTCTACTTGGGGAACCTAGACGCGAAACGCGATTGGGGGCATGCTCGGGACTATATCGAGGGAATGTGGCTCATGCTTCAGCAAGAGCAGGCCGATGATTTCGTACTCGCCACGGGCGAGACGCATCCTGTCCGAGAGTTTGTTGAGCGTGCCTTCCAAGTCGTCGGCATGACCATCCGGTGCGTGGATATTCCATCAATCCTCCCGTCTCGCGACTCATCCTGTCTTAGCTGGGAAGGCAAGGACGACAAAGAAGTGGGCATCTGCATCGAGACCGGCAAGACCATCGTGCGGGTGGACGAAAGGTATTACCGTCCGACCGAAGTCGACCTGTTGCACGGGAACCCGACAAAGGCCCAGAACCTGCTTGGATGGAAGCGCAAGATTGACTTTCCCGCTCTCGTCGAAGAAATGGTGAAAGCGGACCTCCAGATGATCAGCAACCCAGGGGTCAACCACAACTAGCATACTTTGTTATCGGAGGGATTATTTCTGTTTTTGGGCTGCAAACATTCTAGACATGGACCGATGCGATTGCCTGCGAATACTCTTCGACGTCGGCAGGTCCGAGGTTCGGCTGAGGACTGTCCGTGGAATCGCGCAAAGTTTGAGGTGGGTTCAGCATGTAAGACCGGCTACACACACACACCTTGGTCCTTTCCGTGCCCCGGGTGGTGAGTAACCAGGACGAGCTGGACACTATGTTGGGACTGCCGCGCGGGCACGACCGTGAAACACTGCTAGCAGAGGAACTACCAGGCCAGGCGGGCGAGGCTCTGGCTGCGGACAAGACAGTCAATGCTGCGCGGTGTTGCCTGTTGTCCACACGTGCATAGTGACCGGGCAACAAGTCGCTTGTGTTTGTCTTCATGGCTGGTCGTCTCTGGAGGTTGCACCCAATTGCTCTTGGCGGAGACTGATCGCGTGTGCAACGTTTAATGGAGGAAAAGACACGACTGGCGCGATAGATTACATGAAAGAACCTAGAGCGTCTCGGGAAATCTGCTGGGCCATCAAACTTGGGGAGATGATACCTTGCCGGTGCGAGCAGTCCTGCCCGGGTAAGCAATGCCTCGCTAAAAGTCAAAACTTACGCGTAGTTCTGGACAAACCAGTCGGCGCTCTCTTGCAGCGCCGAGGCAAAAGGGGTGAACTCAAAGTCGCCCAGCTTTTCGAGAAGCTTTGCGTTGGAGGCGGGCTTCCGGAATTGGCCGTCTGCCTTCGAGGTGTCGAACTGCAATGGGCTCAGTCCCGGTGATCACATGGTTCTGAACTCTCTGAACGTACGCGATAGTCGCCTTGGAAACCGATGGCTTGAACAATGGCATCTGAAACATCTTTGATCGACACCTCCTCATCTTCTGCCGGGCTAAGGATGATGGGTTCGATCTCGTCATACTCATGCAGAGCCCACACCATGAGCTTCGCGAGATCGCGGGAATAGATGAATTGGCGGAGCGGCTTGCCGGTGCCGGAAATGACAAATGGCGTATCGTTTCCTGGGAGGACAAGACACGATTAACAATCCAGTCACGATATCGGCAGCAATGCGGAACGCTTACGCTTCGCGAGCAGACACTTGTGCAGGAGACCCGGAATCACGTGCGAGTCTTCGAGATCCTGCGGTCTGGTCAGATTCGGTCTTTCTCGCCGCGGGAGCGAACAGGCGCACATAGTTGTCCCAAGGACCGAAAATGTTGGTGGGGATTACGCTGGTGAACTTGTCGCCGTACTGTTCGTAATAGGCGTGATTCTGGACATCGACAAGACGCTTCCCGTGAGCGTATCCAAAGTTCGAGTGGTGAGGAGGGCCGAGATGGACGGAGCTCTCGGACAGAGGGTATTTGACCTGATGTTATCAGCTGGCAAGTAGACTAGACTCACTTACTTGATCTGGGAACACGCAAGTAGACAGGCACGACACAAGCTTCTCGACCTTGTACTGGTGTGACAGTTCAATGACGTTGTCATTGATGAGAAGATTGTCCCGCAGAAACGTCGCCTTGTACTTCATGTTACTGAAAAGGCCCCCAACCAGAGCCGCAACTGAGGATCCGTTGGCGAACGGCACCGCTGTTGGTAGTGGGAATGCTCACGGTGAATGACGTGGGTGGGTCGGTACTTCTCAAAGATTCGCTTAGTCGAGTCGAAATCCCTGCAAAGCGAGATCAGTCATGGCACGTTTGCTGTTGGTTGGAGAATACACCAACCTGAGATCACCGTCCTTGCTGCCGATGAAGATCCATTCCTCGCGGTCCTTCCTTCCAAAACGAGATCCCACAGGCTCGTTTTCTATGACCCATTGAATCGCCTTGCCCACCAGGCCGCTTCCTCCGGTTACAAGCACAACTAAGCCATATATCAATTTCGCGACGACACGGCCGAGCCAGGCGCGAGCACTCACTACTCATGTTGGGAAGCTCTGAACACGAGTATACTGGCTGAGATTGGAATGGGGAGACACCTACTCGTCCCAGTTAAAACTCTTCGTCAGAGGTAGGGAGACGGCATTCCGACGCGTCGCGGGAATAGGCGGTTGTAGCGTGATTCAGGATGTAGGGTCAAGGTGCCTGGTCCTACTTTTTCAACAGTCATTATCTCAACGTACGTTGTCGAAGAGTTGTATATGTATTTCCCGGAATAATCGCCACGAGAATGGCGCAGTTAGAAGCGAGCTTTCGGACGGGGGAACCGCCGAGTTAACGGCCCTCGCCAAAATCGTTATCAGCTCGTTCAGCGCTGCCAAGCCCAAGGGCCGGCGCGGTCGCGGTCGTCGTGCATTCGGCGCGAACCCTAGTCCCATTCCAGGCCTTTGCTGCTGTCCTCAGGCACATTGGCTGCACGTTTGTTGCACGTTCGATGCAGCGCCTTCGGTGCGTTCCTTCTGTTCCTTGTGCGATCGCGGTTCGTGGCGTTCCCTGAAGATCCGTCATTGCGCGTCGCGCCGGACGGGATTCTTTCCGAGTTACATGGCGCGTACCGTGGCCTTGGACACCAACATCATCCACGCGACGGGCCTGCCGGTCCGAAATCCTCGAGTTTCTCTTAATCCCTTCCCCTCTGGTGATCTTACTCATTCCTCGCTCACCACTCTCGCCTTATTCGCGCTGACCATACCTCATTTCAGTCACCAAAGATGCCGGACGACCAAGGCAGATCTGTCTCCGAGACTGAGGTCAAGGACTCGGCACTGCAGTCACCCCTTGCGACACAGGATGATGATATGAGTGAGACGGACGCATTCCTCAAAGCCGAAGCCGGCGGCTTCGATGTGGATGAGGAGGTGGCCCTGGTGGGACCAGAGGACGTGGGCGTGTCAAGGGCAACGCCGATACCCGCCAGTATCATCGTCCGTGAGTACATCGTGGTCTGCGGTGGTTTGGTGCTGACACAAATAACAGCGGTCTGGGTAAGTCCATTTAAGGCCGACTAACTGGCCGACTCTCACAACTACGCAGATCCTGCTGTCCGGGTCAATTATTCTCCTCAACAAGCAAATCTTTACAACACTCAATTTTCCTTACGTAGGTGATTAGTCTTGGCGGCCAGCTTACAACTCGAATGTCAGCCGGTCTTCCTTACGTTTTACCACATGGTTGTCGCGGTGCGTCGGTCGCTCGATTCCTTCCCAAAATCTGATGCGCCCCTCAGACGATCGGCACACGTCTTCTGCGGCTTGTACCTGGGCGATTCTCGCAAACCCGAGTGGACATGCCGGTAAGTGCGACCATTGTAGGATCAAGCTCAAGACGCAGATGTCGCTCAAGCTGCGGATTATCCTTCCCATGGCGGTGTTGTTCTCTGCCTCGCTCATCCTGTCCAATGTGGCATACGTGCACCTCAGCGTGTCTTTTGTGCAGATGCTCAAGGTACGAGACTGCTCTTTGAGGTGCGCTGAGCCCAGGCATTCATCCCAGTACTCGTACTCGTCATTCAACTGGTGTCAGGACTGCAATGTACGTGTACTCCGAGGTCGAGTTGCGCTGACAACACCAGCTTACAACCACCTGCTCATGGTTGTCATTTGCCTCACCTGCGCTGGCTGCTTCATCGCCGCCAGTGGCGAGGTTCGCTTCTCAGTCTTCGGATTAGTCTGCCAGACCTCGGCCGTGATAGTGAGTGAACGAGGTCGCTGTGTGGCTGACAGACAGGTCGAGTCGATGCGGCTTGTCTTGATCCAGGTCCTTCTTAAGGAGTACAAGATGGACCCGTTGACGAGTATCGCAATGTATGCGCCCGTGAGTCCAACACGAGCGAGAGCAAGGCTGACGATAAGATCTGTGTCGTCATTATCGGCATGATCATGCCGGTAGTGGAAGGTGCGGAACCGTGGCTGTATGTGCTGGACAGAGTCGGCATCCCTCTGTTGCTGGTGAATGGCGCTCTCGCCTTCGCCCTCAACATTGCGGGCGTTCTCTTGATCGACTCGGCGGGCAGTGTCGTCCTGACCCTATCCGGCGTGTGCAAGGTACGCATCCCTCACGAGGCCGATTCGAAATCAGCTGACAACATCAGGACATCCTGCTCATCACTCTATCCGTTTTGGTTCTCGGCTCCGCGATCGCCCCGATACAGGTCTTAGGTGAGTACCGCAGGCGAACGGCTTTCGGTTCTGACCTCGGCAGGGTACATGGTCGCACTGACGGGATTGATTTCCTTCCGGCTTACTGGAGGTTCGCCCGATTCCCCGCTGGGGAAGAAAATCATGGCGGTGATCGCAGCAGTATCACGTCGCGGGTGAAGACGATGCAATGCCGGTTCCGCCCGCCTTGAGTGGTCAAGGCGGTCATGCTGGTACCAGTCGTATGCGAAAGTACTTGCCTTCACCAGCGATGTGTGGTTGGTGGGAGGTTCTGCACAGGCGGACTTTTCTTGGATGCGTGTTTCAACTACAGTGTTTGCTTCTGGATTTCTGCACATAGAGCTATGACTTTACGCAGTCGATCGCTCACGATGCATTTTGCCTTGTGGTTCTCGGACCAATAGAAAGGCATGGGCGAGAATGATCAAACGGAGTGAAAGCTGGGAGTGAGAAGGTGGCACAAGTGCACACTCGCCCGATTGGAGTAAGACAAAATGCTTTTCATACACTGCTTTCGAAAATTATCTGTCCCCGGACCCGACGAACATCTGGGAGAATACATGATCTCTATCCTTCGTTTGTCTCCAAGCAGACATTCGTGCCTCGCTCATCAAAACACCCGGGCCAGTGCGCGGCAGCCTCGTTCCCCGCCAAGGCTTTCCTAGCATCCTCCAAAGACATTCTGAATAACATGAGCATCCGTCCCACGCCGCAAGACTCACGGTGCAGGGTTCTGCCACTCCGCGCCGGAGCAGAGTACACTGTCCTCGTTAAGCCAGCCGTGCAGGTGCTTTCCGTGCAGGAACATGTCACCAGGCAAGGCGGCAAGATCCCATGGGTACGTGTCGTATTTTGGCTCAAAAGGCTGCACCCATCGGACAAACCCACTCAGACGCTTCCACGTCCGCAGCATGACGGTGGGGTATGCCGTTTGAAATTCCCAGAGATTGACGTCGTAAAAGGGCACGCGGTCGTCGGCGTGGGACCAAGGCCGGAGCTGCTCCTGGACGCATTGGAGGAACTTTTTGTAAGTGGCCCAACTTTTGTCAAGGTTGATGCAACCTTCCTCCTTGTGGCTCCGAAGGTCGTCGATTGACGCCCGGCCCGAATAGTCGGGGCTGTTGGGCACTCCGGGCCGTAGACCGGCGGAGATCATCTCGATGAGGTCGCCATTGTCCGAGTTGAGATGGTAGCCAGAGTCGGCCCACCCCACCCAGCGACGCAGAAACTCCCAGCCGCCGGGCGAGTTGCGCACAAAATAGGCGCACGCGCAATGCTCGTTGTAGCGGAGATCGTTCAATATCGCGTCCAGAGAATCGTCCAGATAGTCCCGGACGTCTCTTCCAGAGTCTGCCACGATGATGTCGGCATCGGTAGCAAAGACCCATTGATAATAACGCAGATACTTGGCGACACTCCTATGCCTGGCGGTGAAAAAGTGACGGTCGTCCACCATGAGCCGGTGCTCGAGATAGAACGGGATTCCAAGACGGGCGGCGTAGCATGACAGCTGCGCAATGTTGTGCCCGGTCTTTGCCAAGTCGCCAGGCGTGACTACCACAACCCAGGCGAGGCGGGGTAGCGCATGGTAGTCGGTCGATTCGTCGTACTCGGGTATCATCTGCCGACCCTGTCCGTGCTGTGTGAACACGGTGTAGTCACTTTTGGGGTTTGCGGGCGACGCGTTGATGAGTGGATAGGAGATGTCTCTGGAGACGCTCGTCGGTGGGTGAGGTATTCCCACTGCGCCGGCTCGTCAGTTCTGTAAGCGACGTCATGCTCACCGTGCGAGCCGTGAACGGCCATTCCGACCATAAATATCGCGACCAGGCCCGCCAACAACCGGATCAGCCTGGAATGGAAGAACGGGGGCTCGACCCGACCGCCATTATCGCCGTCTGGATCGGTTGGTCAGCGGGAATGACCAACTGGCAAGGGCCGTCTTCCTCACCAGTGGCCGTGGGCGAACGTGCCACCCGCAGGGCTACAAAAAACTCAGAGAGCCGCTGGCAATGGGAAGATAGCCAGTCATCCTCGGTCCACCTGAGCAATACGAGTCCCGTGATAGAGACAGCATATCCTGAGCAACGTTAGCGCACCCTACTCCCCGTCATGGGGTGGATTCGTCGTACCAGCCAGTTGAGTCGTGGAAGTCATGGCGCCTAGGAAAAGCACACCGACGCCGGTCATCGATATATCCTGAAATATCAGCCCATCCGCACATCGCGTGGTAACGCACCTGGATGACCGACAGCATGCTCGACTTCACCGCCCCGACGGCACTGATCACCGCCAGCGCCGCCATGCTCGCACCAACAGCAACGACGCCGCTGAGAAGCAGCACGCCGACGTCAACGGGGGACATGTTCTGTAGTGGAGCCACACCCTCGACAATGGCTGAGCACGTCATGATCATGACGAATGCAATCTGCGTCAGAGTGAGCGACACTTCTGAGCGGCTTGGTGTTTGTGTGCGGCTCACCGGCGTGTACATGACGATACATTGGCGAGGAGTGGCGTGGTGTTTCTGCATGAACATCTGCAATAGCACGAGCCGGGCGGCTTCTGCCTGTGCCGCAAATCAGCGATGCTTCGCGACCAAGGTCGGCGGACATACCAGGACAGTGGCATACTGCGAAAGTAGCCCCACGGCCGACCCTCCCAGATAGCCACTTGCCGAAACGACCGTGCCCACAGTCACCGTGCCAACGGCAACAGTGAGGACGGGGTCGAACTCTGCGGCAGCTCAGCAGATCCCCTGCTCCGAGTCGCAAAGGCGGTCTGCTCACTCTGCGATCCGCCAAGATGCTGGAAAAACAACGTCAAAACTGGCAAGCCAGGCTGAAGTCCAAGTGAGCGATTTCCGGATAATCATCGCCGCCAGGACGCACCCTCAGCATCTGAACCGCTCCTGAGCCCGGGAGGGGGTGGGCAAAGTTGCTGCTTGCAACAGTGACGGCCGTGACAATTCCGAGAGGGACCACCGATGACAGCCATCGCTTCGACTCAAGATAAGTTTTTAGTTACTGCTAATACACCCTCAACCCACTGTCAACTCCACGGGTGTGTCGGTGAAGCGGCCCGAGGCGAAGGGCAGTAATCGGGCACCGACATACTGAGCGAGTCAGCGGGATCAGAATTGGAGTAGGACCTGCTCACCGTGACAAGCGTTTGAAATGCCGCGAGGAAGAGAGGCTGGAGGCACGTTGGTCAGCACCAGTCATCGCCCGATCCGTGCGGAGACTCACATATGAAAACTCGAGCTGCGAGGACATGTATCTGTCGAGGAGAAGCAAGGCCGTGTTGAACGCCAGCTACACGCGTCGGCTCAGGGAACCCTCCAGTCATTCGGACAGAACATACCCATGTCACTGAATGAGTATCAGCCCCATGATATCGAGTGAACGATCCTGGTGGGACTCACGCATGACGAGATACAAAGCTGCCCGCGGCCTCGTCGGACCATCTCCCTGCTCGTCCAAGCCGGTTCCCATGGCAATTGCGGATGATTCGCCGAGAAGACTCTGCTGCGACTGCTTTTCGTCTGCGTCCGTCTCTCCTCCGCCCCGCTCGGTGAGACTCAGACGCCTGTGGTGGGACATCGGGAGCCTCGTGTTCAAAACAATTTCAAGTCGAGATTGAGCAGCAGGGACCGACTTGGTTTGGTCTGATGCAAACGTCAACAAAGTTATCAGTTTCGAGCAACAAGGATTGTCGGCTTTGCTTGCGAGGGTGCTTTGGGTCCGATCCAGGCCCGATCGACCAGGAGCTCTCATATGAGTTTACATGGCATGGATATACCTGGTCCCTCGGGAATCGTCAGGGTCGGGCGTGCAGGAGGTGACTTGAATCATTCAACAAAACTGTGGGAGGGGGATTGGGCGAGGTCCTGCACGTTGCGGAGGCGTGGTTGAGGGTCTAGCCGTCTACGTGCCAGGTACGGTCAAGGGGCCAAGTCGCGTCGGAATACAATGTTTTCACGCGTCCATGCCGTGATACTGGCCGCGAAAATCATATCCGGCCGGACCGCAGGTGCCCGCATCGTCACCTAGCATTTCATCCGCATGTGCCAGAGTCGGAATGCAGTGATCGCTGTGTACTAGCTACAACGGAATTATACCCCCCAGTGCCACGTCTGCTCCACGCGTCTCGGCGCGTGTTCGGTATTCTACGAAGCGTGTCGACCTGAAGGGTACAAAGATTTTCGATAACTCTGGAAAGGTCAACCGTGCCATGCGAGTGAGCAGCGTTCTGGGCGGCCCGGACTGGGCTTCAGCGGCGGGACGGGAATCGGTTGAATATGACTCTCAGATCATGGAGAATCCCCAGGTCGAGATGATTGAACTACCACGCAGTCCGTTGTCGAGCAGTGGCCTGTAGGCGATTTTGGCCGATCGCTGCACAACGCACTTCGAGGCGATATACCACACCATGTATACATCTACTGTCTACCGAGAAGACGAATCCGACTCCAAAAGTCATTCCGTGAACAGCTCCGCCCAGAGGTCCATGTTTGTCGCTGTCCACGCGTCCATGCAGTCCTGCATCGCCCGCTCACGCTCGCCCCTCGTCGGCCAGGGGATGATCCCTTGCCTGACCAGCTTGACGTATTCCATCTCGGGCATGTCGTCGGGTCTGAGGATGCCGAAAGCGGGACAGAACCATCTGCACAGTGTCTCAGCGAGAAGATGAACCACGAAGAATCGGTCAGCGGAAGGCAGACGCACCCGTAAGCGGCGTTCTGGGTTTCCGAGACGAGTATGGGGACCTGGCCGGATGTCAACGAGACTCTTGGAACGATGCTCGACGAGAGACTCACATCCGACGATCCCGCAACGCCCATGGTAGAGCTCGCGCGGCTCGTCTCATAGTCCCTGCCACCAAAGGCGGGGAGAATGAGATCTGCGGCGTGCATCGCCGCGTAGAAATGGGGATAGGCGTAGCTGGTGCGCGACATGACGACTTCGCTCAGCTCCTCGGGAGGCCAACTTTGGGTGGCTCCGACTGTGTACAGCTTAAAAACGCCGCTGGTGTCCGGCAGAGGGGTGAAGCGAGGCGTCGTTTCGTTGGGCGGCGCATAGCCCCAAAGCGCCGGGTCCTCTGACTCATTCAGCCTCAAAGCAAGGTTGGAGCGACTCACCATGTAGACTACTGTTCAACACCGTGAAGATCTCGTTCATGTTGCGGTGTTCTTGGTTGAAATGCGTGCTCTGGATGACAACCATGTCCATGCTGTTGCTGCCGTCTGGACGAGGATCGAAAATCGAATCGCCGACGTGCGGGAATCTTCCGGCGGGGAACACTGGGATGAACGTCCGGATCTTGACCTTGCCCCACGCGTCTGCCGCCCGGTCGTATCCCGCTTCTCGGCGCGCGCCCACGAGCTCGTCCACCGACTGACGTAGATTGTTGGCGACATGGTCGCCTAGTCCGAGCAGTGCGAGAGCCCCGCGCTCCGCCATGCCCGTGAACCGATTCGTATCTCCCGCCCAGTGTCGGATGGCGGTGATGTCGAATTTCGCATCATGTGGTCGCTCGTCCCACGCCGCCTCAAGCTCGCCACCGAGTTTGCCAAAGTCCCAGTCCGAAGTCGTCATGATCAGATGGCGGATGGAGTGATCCTTTCGGAGATCCGCGATCAGCAGTTGGGGATCCCGCGGCTGGGACGACCAAAAGCTGGAGATCGAGTGCTCAAAATACCACCTCCAGACGGGCCTATACAGCCGCACATCCAGGCCGGCAAACTGTTGCAAGGACCAGAGCACGGCCCCGTGCACCTCGTCATGAAAGTTGTTCAGGTCGAGGACAGCGACTGTACCGGCGCCTCGAAGCTTGCTGTTTGCGAGCATGCGGTGGGTCGTCCCGTTCGCAGAGGACCATACTGTAGAGGGGGTCGAGTCCAGCGTGAGGAGCACCAAGACGGATGTGAGGAGCAAGATGAGATACGCAAGCCGGTGCCGCACTAGAAAGGCTGGCAGTTTTGACCACATTCTACGAGTCAGTAAGTGCGAGAAAGATGGTGACTTCCACAACCGATGATGTCCATGTTATCGGTCGCGCTGCGGTAAAACCAGTTCCGCGCCGTGCGTTCGAGTGCAGTGAATCAGGCACCTCTGTGCCACGGATCAGGGCAAACGCGCAGGACATCCAGGGCCGTTGCTAGGGGAACATGAGGGCTCGGTCATGACCGCTGCTGGTGGTACTCGTACCGAGTCGTACTCGTACTGGAAGCGTCGGGGGTTAGGTGTAGACAGGAACGGTCGACGACGGGAATCGCGTCCAGACTTCAGAGAGTGAAGCACCTCGCAGTCCCCAGCATGCATGCCCAGTGCTTGCCCCTGCAGGGCGACTGAGCTGCACATCCAGTCGACGGCCGAGTACCCAACCAGGCTCGACGTTCGCTCTACATATCTTCAACTCACTCTCAATACATCGACACGTGTCCACAGCACCGGCGCGTTCCTTTTACTCGACACGTCTCTCTCGTTTCTTCGCCCCATACAGTCCGCCCCGTCGGCGCATCCTCATTCGAGCTGCGGACTGAACCACCAACTCTTCTTTCCCGCTCGCCCCATCTTTCCTGCCCGCCATGTCGCCATCGCCGGACGATCGTCACGGACTCGACAACACTGCAGAGTCGCTCCTCGGGCATGCTCAAACATCTCGCAGTGTCAGACCTGACTCGCGCTCCGGCTCGAACCAGCGCCGTGCACATGCTTCGTATCTCGGGAGACTCTCGTCTCGTCGGATACCCTTCCTACTGCTCTGCATGGCCGGCCTGACACTCGTCACGCTGTTCACCCGGGGAAGCGATTCGACAAACGCGTTGCGATCCGTGACGTCGGTGCTGGGCTCGAGGCCGCTCGTCGAGGAGGCTCCAATCGATACCTTGCCGCCGAACTCTGGACATTCTGAACCCATTGCATCGCATCGTTTCGGGGAGATTGACCTCCCCGAATATCCTCTGCTCAACTACTCTGCCGGTGTCGCGAGAGTCATGCCCATGCCCGAGGAAGACTTCCAGGCCGATGTCGACACTCATCCAATCGCGGAACTCATCGCTAGAGGAAGACGGATAGCAGCGGAGCACGAAGCCAGGAAGAAGGCGGTGGACAGCTTGGACAAGGCAGTGGAGGATTATGAGATAGCTTTTGGCATGTCACCGCCAGAGGGATTCGAGCGCTGGTGAGTGTTTCGAAACATATCCCGTGGATAGCTAGCCGACGTGTGTTCAGGTACAAGTTCGCCGTCTCTGTCAATGCCACCGCCGTCCCTTCGCTCATCCCCTATGCACACGAAACGATACTCCCTTTCCTCGCCATGCCGCCGGCGATGCTCCGCAAGAGAGCGTGGGAGAGGCTAGGGGCCAACGGGATAATGGCATTTCAATTTGACCCGGAAAATGAAGATCCAGAAGGGAGACTCAGGATCCATGGAGGGGACGGGACGACGTGGTCGAGGTTTCATGCTCAGTGAGTTACGACTGCGGTTGGGAGAAGTGACGGAGAGGTGAGACGACCATCCGGTGGACAGAGCGGTGACCGAAGAACCGCTCGACCACCCCAGACACGTCACTGTGATACGGCCACTGATCAAGCATGTCGTAGGGACTATCCGACCCTCCTAGCGCCTATCATCCCTCTCCTTCCGCCGAGTCCAGGAGACGAACCCCTCGCTTTGAAGATCTGGACGGAAGACGCCGGGTTGCGAATCGTCAGCGGATCTGTCCTGGCCAAATCGCGTGAACTGGCCAAACAGGGGCTGGGTGAGTGACTGAACCGCACCGCATGCGAGCCAAATGCGCTGTGAAGAGCGTACAGCTTCTGACTCTGCAGTATGGGATGAGGAGGAATTGGCGGAGGCCGAGGCCGAGAGACGGGGCGAGAACGGCTGGTAAGCTCGCCCGGCTCGGCTGGGATGTCAACGCTTAGCACTGAAGGACTGACTGTACTAGGGGAAACGTATGTGAAACCCCGCTCAACTGGACAGATGGCAAAGAGGCCAGAGATGCACTTGGTGGGCAGCACCATGAGGCTGCCTCGTTCGTCTCGGATCCGCTGGAATATATGAACGTGTGCGAGCACCCGGAGCATCTGCTGATGGTGAGTCTGGCGAGGACTGTCGGTGCGAGTGTGCGGTTCTGCAATCAGATGTTCCCGGCCGGCACGATCTGTTGCTGACACAGTCAAGAATGGAGACATGATCATGAAGGAGAGCACGCAGGTGTCGGTCTGGGAACCGGTCGTGGTGTGTTCCAGAGTAAGTGTCACGGGAAAGTTGGTAGAGACAAGCCCCTCACGCAGGGATGCAGCTTATGGGCGGGTCCGAAATGTTGTCGGCTCCCACGCGAGACTATGACCGTGAGTGTGGCCTTTGCATCTGGCGGTGCGCCCTACTCACTTGGGCCAGAAATCGTCAAACACGAAGTACCGTGGTCCGAAAAGGAGGATTCGAGGCTCTTCTTCCGTGGCGGTCCCAGCGGTGCGTTCCCAACTGTGCCTACACTGCAGAGTGCGGCGCAAACCGCAGCGACACCGTGCCAAGTTCGAGCTGACACTGCTGGGTCAGGTATTTTCTATACCACCTGGAGGTGGGACTGGCGGTCGAGCCAGCGTAACCGGTTATCCGTGGTCGGAGACGAGTCGGTAGAGTACGACGTCCCCGTCATGGTAGACCGAGGAGGCTCGGGCATTGTTCGAGAGTCTTTCGCCCATTCCGAGCTGGTGGAGAGGTATCTAGACGTTCGCTTGGTGCCGCAAGTAGGTGACGGCGTGATTGCCCTTGGGGGGATGTCTTTCCGAACGACAGAAGCTGACAACGTTAGGCTTTGCTTTGGGACGTAAGTCCGGCACCTCTACGTGTCCACATGAACCGAGTTCCGTTCCATGCTGACGAGACCTCAGTGCTCAGTGAAATGGTCCGACAATTTGATGTGCCGGCCGAATGCTGGCGAGCAGTATCTCGACGATTGTCCGGGGAACAAGGACGGCTGCTTCGACATGCTTGAGTCGACCTCTTGGGGACGACGTGTATCCCTGGAGAAGTCTCTCAAGTGGGTTCTGTGTTCACCTAGCGTCCTGGTCTGGCAAGAGGCGGGCTTGAGCCGCAAATGAAGGTACGGACAGCTGACGTAGCTGACAGGTACAAATTCCATATCGATGTGGATGGCTTCGGATGGACCGCGAGATGGCGGAAGGAGCTCTCCACCGGGAGCGTCGTCCTCAAGGCCACTTTATTCGTGAGTTTGCCCCTTGCTGAACCGGTGTCCCCGTCCTAGCGCCGCGTCAAGATCATTGCTGATGATGCCCGTTCAGCCCGAGTGGTGGCATGTGAGCAATTCATGGTCCCACCCCACTCCGACATCCTCGAACGACTGAATGCTGACTCATCGCCCGACATAGGCTCAAGCCATTCCCTGGTACCACTACGTTCCTGTGCGGTACGACTACTCGGATGTCTTTGACATCATGGCGTACTTCACTGGCTCGCCCGACGGCGAGACGGAAGGGAGGGACGATCTTGCGGAGCAGATCGGCGTCCGAGGCCGGGCGTTGGCGCTTAATCAACTGAGGTAAGCGGCGTCGCTGGAAGGACGTTGTCTATGTTGGCGCGGTCGTGCATGTGCTGAGCGGGTCTCTAGGTGGGAAGACATGCAGTCGTACATGTTCTTGTTCCTGCTCGAGTATCGCCGTGCCTGGGCGGATGACAGGCAAGCGGCGACGTATCATGGAGAGATTCCCATGGAGGGGGAAGAATGGTGATGGCCGAGGGCTGAGTCAAGTTGGACCTGACTTACGATTGATGATACCTCTGCGCCTTGTGCGTTGAACCGGGAGATGTTACTTTTTTGGTGCTCGGAATGCAGACGGCTTTACATTTCTTGGGTGCTTGGCTGTCGTCGCAGTAGTAAGTAGTAGTGGACCAAACCATTCAGTCGAGTGCCACCGCCACCAGCCACGACGCGTCCGGGTTGCAACGCGTCCCGCCCAGGAATCTCACGTGTTTCTTTCACCGACTTTGACTTTGCCGTCTGTATCTGTATCGCTTGTTATCCATATTCCCCTTTCACATCCTCTCAACCACCCACCAGGACGCCTACAGACCCACCTTCGCTCAGCGAGACACAGAAAACGACGGCAGACGTGACGGCAGACGCCGCGTTGCCCTGCCCACCACAACGCCCCGCCCCGCCTCGCTCTCATCATGTACCCGCCGACAAACGAGCACGCCGCCCCGTTGCTGCCGACAGCAATGCAGCGGCTGCCTGCCTCGATCGCCTCTCGATTTCGCCTGCCGGACTCCCGCTCGACGTTCACGCTTCGTAGGGTTCTGATGCTGATCCTGATACCGACGACGGCTTTCCTGTTACTCTTCCACGAGCCGACGCAGACTTTCCTCTCGACCGAGCTGCCTGCTATCTCCCCGTCATCGTGGTCCTGGCTGTCGTGGGGCGGGGCGGAGAAGTATGCGGATGGAATGCTCCGGATGAAGCCTAGTGGCGCTGGTCCCTGGGACGAGCACCCATTGCTGGAGCTCGTCGCCAGGGGCAAGGAGCTGGCGGCGGAGCATTCGGCGAAAAGGGACTCGGTCAACAGCTTGGCGAGCGCGGTGCTGGACTACCAAGCTTCCTTTGGAATGGACCCGCCTGAAGGTTTCGACGCATGGTGAGTCTGGACGATCCTCCAGGTTGTTTTGCCGATGCAAAGCAGAGGAGAATAGCATCTGATCCGGCTTCGCACAGGTACGATCTAGCGACCGAGCTCAATGCGACCCGAGTCCCTTCACTCATTCCTCTCGCGCACGAGTCGGTCCTCCCCTTCCTATCCATGCCTCCACGCATCCTCCGCAGCAGAGCCCACGAAAAAGTTGGCACTTTGGGCATGATGGGCTTCAGGTTCATTCCAGAGACAGAAGAAGGGGGCAGGGTGCAGGAGGAAGGGCTGGATTGGGTCAGCTCAGGGCGATACCACTCATCGTAAGTGCGAATGCGAATGCAAGTGCGAGGGCGAGGGCGAGGGCGAGGGCGAGTGCGAGTGCGACGGTCGGTCGGTCGGTCGGTCCGAGGCGCATGTGCGTGATCCGGATGCGCTGCTTCGATGGTTTCAGGAGGAAACCAGCCATCGGCCAGGCCGAAACGCGGAACCGGGTGTCAGCGTCAAAACACAGTGCTGACGGTCGGTCTTAGGGAGTATCCAAACCTCCTCGACAAGATTCTCGGCCGATTCCCGCAGAGTCCCGTGGAAGGAGAGCCCCTGTTGCTCACGGTCTGGACAGAGGATAACGGCTTTCGCATTCCAAGCGGGAAGATGCTCGCCAGATCGCGTGAACTCGCCAGGAGGGGTTTGAGTGAGTCGCTACTTCGCCGAACGCATTGTTTCAGAGCAAGCACCACTCGCGCCGCAAGCACTACTCGCGCGGACGCACGACTGACTACGTCAGTCTGGAACGAAACAGAGCTTCTTACCCACGAGTCCGAGCTGGAATCGGAGGGCTTGAAAGGATGGTGAGTGTCTCCGCACGGTGACTCGGTGGATGACCCCGCTCCCCAGCTGATAACGCAGGGGAAATGTCTGCGACCCTCCGATCAACCAGATGATTGGCAATCAGACTCGACACGAGGTGGCCGAGGCGCACAAGCTCGCCGCATCCTTCATCGCGGACCCACAGCAGTACATGGACGTGTGCAAGCACCCGGAACATCTCGTCATGGTGAGTCGCAAGTTTCCCAGACCGAGAATCACCATGCTGATCCGTGACATTGCAGAACGGCGAGATGATCATGAAGGAGGACACGTCGGTGCGGCGCTGGGAACCTTTGATGGCGTCTTCCAGAGTCAGTCGACTGGACTGGTCCCGATTGCTGGGCTTCAGAGTGGTCGTACAAGCTACAGAATAGCTGACGGAGCTCGCAGTTGATGCACGGCCCTGCTATGCTCGGCACACCCACAAGCTACACCCAGGGTACGTGTTCACCGCTTGCACTGGCCGAACTGACCAAACTAGACATCGTGCAGAACCCTCGCCCATGGGTGAACAAGACGGACTCGAGGTTGTTCTTCCGCGGGGGTCCTACCGGTGAGGCCGCGTACCTGACTCGGCGCAACCGATCTTGATCCAGTCGCGGCGTGACACTGAATCACCTAGGCATCTTCCACACCGCAGCACGATGGGATTTCCATTCCAGCCACCGGGATCGGCTCTCGTCGTTTGCGAAAGACCGATCCGGTGAAAAGCACCAGGATCCCGTCTTGGTCGATCGCAGGGAGGAGAGCGGCGTAGTGAGGGAGAGTTGGGATCACCAAGAGCTGGTGACGAAGTACCTCGACGTGGGGCTGGTGCAGAAAGTGAGTGAAACCCTGATATGGCGATCGGAGCAGAGACTTCCTCGTGTAGACGCTGATCTGAACCCCGCAGCAAACTGATTGGAATGTGAGCAATCATCCAGTAGGCATGCGCGCCCTAACCGGACTCCGTGCTGACCACCCGCAACGTGCAGTGCGGCAGGATGTCGGCTTTCGTGATGTGCTACCCGAACGGAGGCGAAGAGCAACTGTCAAACTGTCCGAACCCGGACGCGGACTGCGACATGATGAAGGCTTCCATCGACTGGGCGAATTTCGTGGACCTCGAGACCTCCCATGCGTACGTCTGGTCTTGTCATATCCTGCTTTGCTCAGTGCATGTTCGCTGTGCGACAGGCTGAGCTTTCCCCTTGGCTGGTCAATGTGATGTCGGCGTGTTGTGACCGACTGCTTACGCAGAGCTGATCCTGGCCCAGGTATAAATACCGCCTTGACGTTGACGGGTACGGTTGGTCAGGTCGGTGGAGAAAGGAGCTCTCGACAAACAGCGTCATCTTCAAAGTCACATTATACGTGAGTGGCTCTCGGACGTGTTACAACGTACCCGTCGCGCTGACAAGGATCATTTTCGCAGCCCGAATGGTGGAGCGTGAGTACCAAATCACAATCTTGTCGATCTTCCGCATCGTCCCGCGAGCTTTTCCTCGTCGATCCCACTGACGTCGTTGCCAGGCGCAGATGATCCCTTGGTACCACTACGTACCCGCCAAGTACGACTATTCCGACCTCTTTGACATCATGGCATTCTTTGCGGGATCTCCCGACGGCGCGGTGCCGGGGCGCGACGATCTGGCCGAGGAGATTGCAGCGCAGGGCAGGGCGTTTGCGATGGACCACTTGAGGTGAGCTCCACTCTGTCGCTGAAGCTCGCGCTCCTGTGCACTTGACTGCCTTGCCTGGACGCAGTCCGCTGGTCGACACGGGACTGACAGGCACGCACAGGTGGGAGGACATGCAGTCGTACATGTTCTTGTTCCTCTTGGAGTATCGCCGCGCTTGGGCGGACGACCGGGAAGCGGCAACGTTTCAGTTCCACACGAGCTAGAGGTTTCCTCGGCTCACTCTTTCGTACTACACAATTGATCCGGGCTTCCAGGTGGTCTACAGTACGAGTACAGGCACAGCTACAGTGAGAGACCGCAGCACGGCGTTGCTCGCGCGCGAACCGGCTACCAGACGTTCAGTTCAACGTTCTGCATCCAATACATCATGCATGTTCATCGCACGTCGTTCATCCCATCAGTGCTAGTTCTCGGACCGTCTTGTGTCATGACCCCAGCTTCTGACCCGTTCCCTCCTGTATCTCGTTCACTTGAGAAGGCCTGTTCCGCCGACGACGTTGTTCAAGGTCTTGTCGAGTCCGAGCGGGAGACCCTGAGCGTCGGTCTGCTGAGTGGCGCCTGATACATGTCAGCGAAAGGTGCCACTGGAACTGATTGATCATCAACCAAAAGACGACGCACCGGCCTGCCCACCGGTCTGCTGCTGACCAGCTACGTTGCCAGCGTTGCCAGCGGCCGCCTGGCCGCCCTGGCCGCTCTGGTTCCCGCCCAGGAGACCCGATGTGGTCTGGTCGAGGGTGTTGGTGACGCCGCCAAGAAGTCCGGACATTGTGTATGTGTTTGTGAGGCTGATAGTGGGTTGAGCTGGTGGAGTGGGTTGGTATGCTGTGGGGTGATGAGCGGCGAAACCCCATTCGCCTCCAGACTGTCTTTATACAACACAAAACGCCTGACTGTGCAACGAGCGATGGGTTGTGATGACGTTCGGCGAACACGTCACAGGTCCTTGTCTCTCTCTGAAAGTGCCTGGGCAACACCTTGACAAGGAGTGACATGGGGACTGCACTACGGCTGCACTGCAATGACTGCATTGATGGAACAGTTGAAAGGACGAGGAGTATGTATGTTGCACTCGGGGCAGCCTGGAAGATGACGCTCGAACTTCTGGGGCATGACCCACCTTTCGGAAGCAATCCTCCCCCCTGCTCCAACAGGCACATCGTTGCTCCGTTGCTGCGGGTGACGAGTGGGGTGGGTCTTGCTTGCATCATGCAGTGCGGGGCCGTCTGAGGCACCAGGTAGGGTTTGCACAGGCAGAACACTCTGGAGCGATTGTCACCCAGAATCTCCCGCTGCCATGAATGGCTTGGATACAAGCTCACCCTCGTTTCGGATTTCCCATTACGATATCACGATCAAGCAGTCCGGTACCTTTGACGACATGTCTGGTTGGCTCTGACAGGTCGCATGTCCGATGCATGCTGCTACGCAACGTGTATATTCCCCTACATCTCAGACCGCTCAAAGTCTACGGCACGCAACCGTTCGCTGGGTGGCGACAGGCATCGAATCACTTGAACAGGTCCAAGACCACTCTCCCGGAGAGCTGTCCCTTGTCCATGCGCGTATACACGCTTTCGAGCGACGCGAACGGCTCGATCGAGATGGGCGTCTTGACGTGGCCCTCGGCGGCGATCCGGAGCGCCTCGATGGCGTCGAGGCGGCTTCCGACGTAGCTCCCGACGAGCCGCTTGCTCTGGACGACGGTCCAGAAGACGTCAGCGGTGACGACGGCACCCTCTTTCGGGAGGCCGACAGCGACGACAGTGCCGCCGGGACGGATGTAGCTCATGGCTGTGAGGTAGGCTTCGGGCTTGGGGCTGGTGATGATGGCGGCGTGGGGGCCGAGACCGTCGGGCGTCACCTTTTTCACCGCGGCCACCATATCCTCTGTCGTCGTAAAGTCTATCCAGGCAGATGCGCCTAGCTTCTTCGTGAGGTCCTTCTTGGCGTCGCCCGTGTCAATGGCAATGGTGTTGAGACCCATGTACTTGGCGTACTACGCGCGTCGCGTCGTCAACAGCCCATCCAGACCAGCTCAGGTCTCGTTGGCCATCCGCGAACTCACCTGCAGCGCGAGCGATCCGAGACCACCACCTGCACCTGGGATGGCGACCCACTGACCAGCACGCGCGGCCGAGTTCTTGAGCGCCTTGTACACCGTGACACCGGCGCAGAGGATGGGAGCGGCCTGGGACATGTCGAGGCTCTCGGGAATGGGGGTGAGCTGGGACACGTACGCGGGGCAGTACTGCTGGAACGATCCCGAGGTGGTCAGGCCGGAGATTTTGGCTTTCTGGCAGATGGGGTCATTCCCGCTGAGGCAGAACTCGCACTGGTTGCAGCTGTCAGCGATCCACTTGATGCCGACCCTGTCGCCGACCTTGAGGTTGCTGGTCGGGTCGTTGATCGCGACGATGACACCGGCACCCTCGTGGCCCGCGATGGTGGGACGTTGCGGCTTGAGAGGCCACTCATCCCGGACCACATGGAGATCGGTGTGACACACGCCAGTGTACAGGACCTTGACGAGGGCGCGTCCCGGCTCGAGCTCGGCGGGTTGAACGACGGGGATCTCGCGGATCTCGAGCGAGGAGCTGTCGTCGGAAACGGCAGCGAGCTGCTTCTTGGGGATGGGCTCGGCGGGCGAGGGCATGGCGGGCGAGGGCATGGCGGGCGAGGGCATGGCGGGCGAGTGAGGAGGGACGGGCGGGGCCGGATGGGGCTGGGAGGTGGATGTCTAGGGGAGCGGACGGTGACGACCGACGATACAGCGGGCGACTGTCTGGATTGCGTGGGTGGGTTGCTGATGGGATTGTCGAGGGCTATGCAGTCGCTCGAAGAAACAGACTGTTTGATGGACGGGAGGATGGCTGCTCTTCGTCCTGACTCTGTTATATATGCCTACGGGCCCGCCCCACCCCCGAACCGCTCCGCGCACGACTTCCGCTGCTGTTTCCGCTTCTACCCACTCGGCCTTGTGTCTGTGAGAAACGCTTTCGGCGGATCAACTCGGGCCATGAGGATCGTTTCCGCTTATTGATGTCGCCGGTGACCGTATCTCCGTCGTTGGCAAGGGGCCAGGGGCCACTTGTAATCGCCCTTGTAATCAGCTGTAATGGTGCGCGGAGACCGGCTAATCAAATTACAAACTCGCCCTAATGTCTCGGTCACTCAGGCCCATGCCATGGCCGCCTAACCTCCGCTCGGAACGGTGGGAACGCACCATTCAGCTTTTCTTGGCCTGGGGGTCCGATACAAGTTACGGGCTACGCCCTGCGTGCAAGTGCAACCCCATGGGCACGCTGGGGTCATCTGACGCTGTCTCATGGGTCGGTCAAGGCGATCGAACGGTTCCCCTTCGTCTCAGGACCAACTGGGCGTCTGGCCGCCCATGATACCCCGGTTGGGGGTCACCTCGGTCAGCAACGGGCCAACGGCGCACACGCTGCGCTTTGATCACAGCGTCACCCGTGGTCCGTCGGAAGCGGGGTATAGTGCGGCTCCGGCTTCTCGAGCTGAACCTCCACTTCCAAGTGCCCAGTGCCGAGCGGGGTAGACACCACACCCAGGTGGCCTGCCACGAGACTCACGGCCCCGCTCAGATCTACGGATACATGTGGATGCCAGTGTGTGGTCCCGCCAGCTGATGGGTCAGCATGTCAACGATCTTCCAAAGTCCGACCGACCAAGCCCCATGCTCGCATCGCTGTGATCATCCCATGCCGCAGGGGTAGTTGCCGCCGTGCAAGCCGTGGCGCGTAGTGATGGGCCGTAGACATGGTCTTGGGCACCGCTCGCTTGGATTCGCAGGGTTACAGTTGGGGATCGACAGGGCTTTCGCCACGGGGAGGACCGTGCGGCTTCGGTGTACCACACGGGCATCGCAGAGGCTCAAGAGTGCGACCTGATGTGTTCGCTCTAACTGGCTTTGAAACTCACGAGCGTGGAAGACAATACGGAGCTGTGAACGAATACCTAGTAGACAAAGAAGGGCAGTCGAAATCCTCCAGTTTCGTCTCCTCCACGAATCCTCAGGGCAGAACAAGAGAGATCTCGAAGGCGGACTGGGGATTCGACCATGACGCCGAGTTATCGGCTCGCTGGGTGATCCAGCCTCGTTGCGAAAGCAATCTACCCGTCACGACGAGACGTTTGTCCTGCTCAACATGGGTTGGTACTGTACTTGCACTGGTAGGTTTCTGGCGATTATGCCATCATTCGCACAATTGTCGGCAGAATGTCAGATCCAGGCCTCAGTACTCAGTTGTAAGAAGACCATCGGCCTCGATAGAGTCATGCTCGACCAGGCGGGAGCTCAAGATATTGACCCCACGTTTCTTTGACTGCAAACGGTCATTTACATTTTCAGGTCGGTGGCTGGTTCAAGCTGTCCCAGGTGGGTAGCGTTCACTGATGTTGAACCTTTGTTGGAAAACCGGCTCGAGAGGCGCTTCGCAATCGCTTCCAACCTTGGCCTTACTCTCGGTACACCGTACCGGTGACTACATGTTCTAGTTTGAATTGGCACTTGTTCTCATTCTTCCAGTGTCATGACCTTAGACTACCTCCGGTCGTACGTGCGGTAGGTTCGGAGACACGAGCTGCGCTTCCGATCGATGGAAGAGCCATACCGTGTACAAGTATCGCTCTGTAGATTGTACTTGGATGCTCTGATGCTCTCCATCAAATGTAACGATCGTAATCAAGCTATCCTCGTGCTACGGACCACAAACACGATGATGGCCTGACATCCAGCACTCGAACGCCGTCGGCAGTCGCGACTTCTATCCGACTTATCCGCGAGTTTGTAATCATCGGCGGGCTCCCCGCGGTGGCGGGTTCTTGTACAATGTACTGTACAAACTAGGACCAGGCGACATTCGCCGTTGTATTCATCGTAACCAGTGCCCGGCAGAATCATGTCGGCGTGGGTGAATTCTGTTGCCCAAGCTGGCCATTGGGGACTCGGCCACCATGCAGTCCCATCCGTGCAGCAGCCACGACTTTCTGGCGTGAAACGTACTCCAACACCACTGGCCTCGCTTGTCGACGAATGTTGTACAACCGGCTTGCGCTTGAGTTGTTGTTGCGTGAGTTGGGTCATCGCGACTGTGTCAGAGCAGTGATCGCTGCGATTCTTGCGCCGCTGTCTGCGTGGCCAACGCCGAGGAACTTCGGGTTTTACATCCGATTAGCGTCCCTGCAGTACCTACTGTGTGCATCTTGCCAGCGAGCAAGTCAACATCTTCGGCCCTCTGCTCTGCGCCTTCCGCTCGTGGTGGGAATGACTTGCCTCGAGGGCGACGGAGCAGGCATCGCGCAGGCGGGGCGAATGATCGCAGGCCTGGGCGGCCCTTGCTCCCGAAGTGAGGGAGGATCAGACTGGCTTAGGCGGACGAAGACCTTGGGGGGTTGAGGCAGCATGGCGCGCAGGCAATCCTGATCCAATCAGTGAAAACGGAAAAGAATGGCTCAGAGTCGCCGACTCGCCCTGTTGTCAACCTCCAAAACGGCGAGTTCCTTCCCGTTCATCAAGACGGGTTCGCCCGTCTCGGGTCGTTGAATGCGTCGCTCACGGAGCAGTGAATACATGTCTTTTCTGTACACTGTACGACTATGTGTCGTGTACACTTGTGTCACCCTTGTCGGTCAGTACGCTTCGTGTCGTGCATTGTGGCTACTGCCTGCGTGCGGCCATGCGAACTGAGTACTGTACGAGTACTCGTATTGTATGAGAACTTGCACAATTGCCACCCGTGCTCTCCCACGTCACCGGACCGGGATGTGTCGGCCCGTGGCACCCCCGGTGGTCAGGTGCCCATAGCCCACTTCGCTCTCTCGGCGCCGTTCCCCCGATCCACCACGGCGCTTCATTCGTCCGAACCGTGGAGTAGGAGCACGGAAACACCATATATGATGTACAACCTCGACAGCTTGGGCGCGGCCCCCGCGGGGTTTCCATCTTCTGTGAATTGGTCGTCGTCTCTGAACCGGCCCGCTGTTTTGACCACCATTGCCCATCACTGGTGACCCGGTGATGGAAGCCCATCGCCGTTCACCTCCTCAACCTTGACGTCACCCACGCACATCCTCGCAAGCCACCCTCCACTCCCCACACCATGATCTTCTCCGACCTCGTCGTCGACGCGCAGACCGCGCCGGAAACATACGCTCGGGAAGGCGTGGTCTGTTTCCGCCAGCTGCTCCCCCGAGAGGAGATCGACGTGATCGGCAAGACGTTCACCGACGAGGTCGAGAGTGTATCCGCCTCTGGTTCGGGATCCGGCTCCACTCTCGCGCACAACGACCACGTCCCGGCCGACGATGTACTGGCGAAATACCCCCGATTCGTCCACCCTCATCGTCATCCCGAGACGGACGCCGGTCGGGTCGCGGGGCGATACCTCGTCGACGAAAGATTGGTCAAAGTCGCCGAGAGCTTAATTGGAGACGCCTATGGTGCTCAGACCATGTTTTACTTCAAACCGCCCGGTGCGAGAGGACAGGCAATGCATCAGGACAACTGGTGCGTGCTTAATGCCGTGCCCTCACCAGATTCATCACCCGGTCAACACTCGTACAGCACTCGTACGGCGCTCACAGGGCGCTCACACGGGGCTCGTAACGCGCTCGTTCCATGCTCGCGCTGCACTGGTACCGCATCGTGTCCTGACGACCATTTCAGGTTCCTCAAGGCCCACCCGGAGACCTGCCTTGCTGCATGGGTGTGCATCGACGACGCCGACGAGGAAAACGGCGGACTCATGTTCGTGCCCGGCTCGCACCGCAACGACGTGCTCTGCCACGGCGATTCCGACCCGAGCATCTCATTTTCCAAGAACACGGTGCCCATCCCCGAGGGGCTTGCCCGGGTCCAATCCGAGCTCAAGGCAGGGGACGTCGTCTTCTTCCACGGTAGCATGGTTCACGGCTCGATGCCGAACCGGTCGACCGACAGGTTCCGGCGCTCGCTCATCCTACACTACGTTCCCCGGGCGAGCAGCCAGGTCGCAGAGTGGTATCTCCCCTTGATCGATCCGAGGGATGCCGGGGAGACTCGCATAGCAGCCGCACCCCTCGGCGGCCCCTGCGGCGAAGCGTGGACTGCAGATGAGGGGGCGTACGCGGCGGCGGCGGCGGCGGCCTAAGAGGTGTAACGTGTACAAGTACACGGATACGGCGGCTGCCTATTGTAGCCTGAGGGAGGCGGCTCATTGGCCCATATCTGCGTTTCGTTGTAATTCCATTTGCTCGTCCGAGTACTGCTGCAGTCTTCTTGTGATGGGCGTCCCCACGCGCCAGTCGATGTGACGACGTGTTGAGGTATAGACTCTACGATGCGTCGGTGTCTGAACTCTTTTTCAATGCCCCTCATGGGATGACCGCATAAGCTAGGAATGCTGATGATGAATGCATAGCGTGCCCTGTATTGTAGATGTACGAGTTACTGTAAGACCAAAGAGTGGCCTGGCGAAACTCCGTGAAACCCCTGGACGCCCTATGGCGTGAAATGTTCACATGTACTGTAGTCACCTCCGCCGCGTACATGCTAGATCAAGCTGCTCGGCAGCTCTTCCAGTCCTGAGCGCCCTGCGCGCCCTGCGCGATGGTCCTCGTGCTCATTGGCACATCCTCTGCCTGCCGAGCGCCTCGCGGACGGGCACGACCGTGGTCACCATGGAGTCATCTGTGTGTCCCATCGCGACGAGCATGTCGTCGTCGATGAAGAAGTGGTCGGGGAGGTGGTTGACGCGAGCCGGGATGAGCTCGGCAGAGGGATATCTGTCTGCCGGCTCGACTGGGGTAAGAGAAAGTACGTAATTGATGTGGTGAACGTCGTCAAGTCCGGCTGTGACGGCGAGTCAGCGGGCGAGTCGGGGTGGAGAGCACGGGCGAGAGGTCCGATGCAGAAGACTGTGGCACGAGACGTGAGGCGCAAGACGCGAGACGCGGTCCTACGCACTGAAGGTGATCTGCGGTCCGACGCTGATCAAATTGTGAGGAGCCGAGACGTTGTACGTTGAGAGGAACCTGTGTCGGCCGTAAGCATCGTCGCAACTGCGTTGTGCCCGGGCGGGGGATCGCGGCCGCGACTCACTTTCCGTAGGTTGGTCTCGCCTCCATCTGGCCCAGTGTGAACAACACCGTGTTGTGCTCGTCGGGGATGCAGCCGCGGGGGCAGAGCGTGAGGCGGTAGAGCGGTGTCGCCTGATGGAAATGGTCACTGCTCCAGCTCCAGTGGTTGTGCTGGATGCAGTCCAGCGTCTCGGAGGGCGCCTGAGGGATGTCCTCGTAGACGACCCTGCGGAGTTGGATATCGGTCGGCTCGATGGAGAGGTCCGCCGCGAGGCTGTAGTGGACGAAGGGGATTACCCAGTCGGGTCTAGGAAGCGCTCCGGGGTAAAACGAGACCCACTGTGCGGGCTCGGTCAGCTCTATTCGACACGACACGACGCGACACGACACAACACGACACGACTCGACTCGACACCCCATCATATGTCTCCGAAGCGAGGCCGAGAAGGGACCCTCACGTTTTTCTCACTGCGGGATGTCAGCTCTGGCTTTCGCGCAACGAATCCGAGCTGTGCGGTAGCGCGACCACTACTGGTCGAGTGGTGGGGAGGGCGACGACTGTAAATGGAACGCCTCTCACATGTAGCCCTGGCCGTGTTTCCGGACCAACTCGAACATGCCATTGTCGCCCGGATGCTGGTCGACCTTGAGCGACTGGGCCCTGACCCCGCCGGTCGGGAGGATGGCGTCCCCGAGGGGAGGGTAGAGCTCTCGCAGATCAGCGATGAAGCCGAGGTTGCGGCACGTGTCGTCGTCGTCCGAGTTGCGCGCGAATGTGAGAGCGGGCGTCCCGGCGTCCTGATCGAGTGATCAGCTGAATTCTGCACCGCCTGCGCCAACACCGCCGACACCGCCAATACTTCCGCTTGATAGGGGATAACGTCTCGCCTCCAATCAACCCTTCGGGTTTGATCTGAAGTCGGACCATCTCCCCTCGTGTCGCATCGCATCCCATCGCATCGCATCGCATCACCCCGCCTCGCCTCCAATCACCTCGATACGCCTCAAATCGCCTCACTCACCGTCCAGAACAGCCTGGGGTCCTCTGCACCGTACGTCGCGACCCAATGTCCAAACCGTTCGCAGCCCTTCTTCGGCGTCATGGGAAGATCCAAGGTCTGAGCGACGGTGACGGGGTGAAGGGTACCGTCGGAGGACATGTTCATGCCGAACCTGTGGAGGGTGTCAGCGGAAGGTGGACCAGCGCCCCAGCGCCGGGCGAATGCGTAGGAGCCAAGGGAGCGAGGTAGTCCGGGTCGGGCTGGTTTGGTTTGCATAGTCGACTCACGCCACGAGAACCTGCTCCCTTGACTCGTGTCCGTTGACCACAATCAGGCTTCGCCGCCTTGTCGGTCCCCTGGCGACGCCGAGGAACCCCCATCTGCTACCGTGCGGGAGCTTCAACACGGCGAGGTTAAAGGTGTGACCCTCGTTGGCGCCGACCAGCGGCTTGCCCGTCCTCGCGTCGATCAATTCGGCCTCGTCGATCTCCACAAATGCGGCTTCCGTCCCCAGGACCACAAAGCCGTTCTCGTTGCCGTCGTCTCGGGCCCAGGCAAACGTCTCGTGGCCCGGGGGAACGCGGGTGAGGACCTCGGCGAGGTCGACGCGGGTCGCTGGAAAGTGGGAGCCGTACCCGACGGTGAGGCTGTCAAAGCCGGTGGGTGGTCGCCAAAACACTAGCAGGAGGAGACAACCGACGAAGATGGTGTAGGCGAATGTCGCGGATGGTGTCCGCATCGTGCCGTCGTGTGTGTGTGTGTTGAGGGTGAGAGGACAATGACAATGTCAATGTCGATGTGGATATGAAGGGATGATAAACCGACCCATTGGCACGAGACGAATCTTTCGTCGCGTCCGTCGCGACAAAACGCCACGCCACGTGCCTGGTGTCGGGAGCTCGTCCTCTTTCGTGGTGGGTCGCGTCGCCCTCTTGCCCGACCCGGCGTCCCATCCCTCGCGTGCATCATGCATGCATCCGGACGGACATTGCGAGTGACTGGCAGCCGCGGCATACGCGGCAATCGCATCCAGTCCATAGTTCAAGCCCGGCTAGGCATCATCGCGCCACCCTCCTCACCGCGGACCGGACGGTACAAAGCTATAACTCTCCGCCCTATCCCTGCCCTTGTCCTCCGCCGCCAGCTTGCCCTTGATACTCGCTGGACTCGGTGTCCTCGCTCTGCTGGACCCGACACTGGCGCCAACGCCGCTGCCTCTGCTGTTGCCGCCCATCCCCATTCCTGTCCCCGGGGTCCCACCTCCGGTCCCACCCGCCACATTCGGTACGGGTGTTGGCGGCGGTGTACCTCTTCTCGATGCAGGCGGTGTAGGTGTTCCTCTCCTCCACCACCATTGGACTTTTCCTTCCCTCGCGCGTTCCTCCCTTCGCCTCTCGAACGCAGCTCGATACCGCTCGTATCCCTCCCGAAACGCCCTATCGACACGAGACGAGAAGATGAGCTCCCCGCGGGGATTACTCGACGGCGGGATCTGCGCCATGACGGTCGTCGACGGTCTTCGGGTGGAGAGTCCCGGTCCCGGACCCGCACCTTTGCCCAAACCGACAGCTTTCGGTGGGACAACGGGAGGCAGAGAAGGACGGAGTGCGGCGGGGAGGTAAGCGAGAAGAGAGGGGCGAGCTCGACGCATGTTCAGGTGCATGTTGAGCGGCCGGAGCGCCTTGTTCGAGTGGGTGATGTAGCTGCGAGACACGAGTGTAAGCAATGCGGCTCTGGCGCGGCGATCATCGACGATAGGAGACGCCCAGGCGCATGCGATTGAACAGAAGGTGGGGGCACAAAAAGTTCGAACGACCCACCTCCTGGCGTAGCGGACCTTCTCCTCGTACATCCCGCTGGCAAAGAACAGTGCGAGGGTGATGAGCACGACGGCAAGAGATCCCTGCAGCGCGCGAAGCAGCAGGAGGGTCTGCGGGGGTCTGTCAGCAGGTACGCGAAACGCAGATGGTCAAGACGGCGCGGCGAGGAACCGAGACACTCGACATGGGAGCGGGCGCAGCGAGCAAATCCCAAGCCAAAGGGTTAAGAACGTGGGATTGAAGGGGGCGACGAAGGGCGAAAGCAAAGGTGGAACGCGGAGTGGCATGAACAGCGAAAGGTTGAGAGTGTGGAGCGGAGAGTGGGCGAGGAGAGTGAGAGCGTGGGGAGTGGACAGAGCACAGGGGAAAGCGGAGCGGGGATACGCAGAGGTACAGTCCGGGGCCGCTCGAAAGTTGAACTGCGAGCACGGCCCAGCAAGTGTGAGCCCCCGCCTCTTCCTCTGTCGTCTCGTCTCGCCCCGACTCATCCTCTCCGTCATGTAAGATGGCGAAGACGTCCATCCAGAGTTGAGTCTCGGGACCAGGCATCGCCGCGAGATCACCGTCGCACGGAGATACGACCCCAGACTCGGACTCGGACTCGGACTCGGACTCGGAATCGGACTCGGACTCGGACCCGGACTCTGACTCAGACTCACCTGGGGGGCACCAGGACGAGTCGGTGTGCCATGACGACCATGGCGAGGACAAAGGACCAGAGGAAGACTAGGTTGTGAGCGGCGAACGGCGAGCGGCGAGCACAGTGCCACAGTGCGAGGAGCTATGAGTATAGAGCTCGATAACGGGGGATAATGCGGAGCCGTGCGCCGCCATCGTATGCCCCCGCTCGTGGGATCATCACGCTGGGCGGGTTATCCATCCTGAATGAATGCTCGATACGATGACTCCGCCCCGACTCCTTCTGTAGCTCCTCGTCCATTCCAATGGCTACAGCCCGGTTCACGAGACCCGCGTAAAACGGCCCGGCCCAAGGTCGGCCCATCGTTCCCCTGCCTGCCAGCCTGTCTGCCGCCTTTCTTTGTGATTCCCGCCAAGATGGCAGCGGCGTCCGCACCGCCCACCCCACTCTTTCGCGGCCACCCATGACCAAGATGTCCACATCCACGTCCACAAGCACATCCACGTCCACGTCCACAAGCACATCCACGTCCACGTCCACGTCCACGTCCACGTCCACGTCCATGTCCATGCCTCACACCACACTCACTGCTGTACCGCCTTCTCCTCCTCCGCAGCATCTCCGCATTCATCTTGAGCCTCTCCTCGAAGAGCAGGAGGTCGCGATACGTCGATGTATCCGCTGGCGGGTGGAACGGTGCGCGCGGATCGGGGCGGGGAGACGGGGACCCGGAGGTACCAGGGTTGGGAGGGGAGGGAGACGATCCCGCCGACATGCCCGGACGGAGGGTGGGAGGTAGGGCCATGTCCGGAGTCGCGGCAGAGGTATGCAGAGGGGAGTTGGCGGACCGAGTGGGAGTCGGGGAGACAAGGTGTGGAGGTGACGTCGATGATTGTGAAGGAGACCGAGACGGAGCGAGCGACATGCTGGCGGCGGGCCTCACGGGTCTGGTCCAACTGATCGACTGATCGACTTGAGCGTCTCTAGGCTCAAGCTGGAATACCCGACACCTGTGTTGGTGCACGCCGAGAGCCCAAGCCCGCGAGGATGAGAAGAGCAAGTGTGTTCGAGTATGTCGATGCTTGATTTGAAAGGAATTGTGATGCGGTGTGGTGGGGAAACAACATTGGGGCGGGGCGGGGCGGGGCGGGATCAATTCACTGGCAACTGGGAAGACTCGCTCGTGCATGTCAGTGAAAGGTATCATTGTGCATGCATGTCTGGCCTTTGCCCAATGCTTGGTTTGGCATTGGCGCGCCAGGTCCGTGATTGTAATCATATAATCGTACCCCTAACCGAATCCCCCGCATGCCGCCCACCATCAGATACGCATAGACGCCACGCCCGCCTGAGCCGCCGGGTCGCCATCCCGACCACATCCCATCGCCTTGCCTCCGCCTCTATCGTTCATTACCGAATGGGAATATCCACCTCGTTCTCCGCCTCGCCCGCGACGATCAGCCGGATCTGGTCGGTGATGACAGATGGAGTGACGGGGATGCTGTCGCTGTTGATCCCGGCGTCCTTCTCGCATCCGCGTTTGGGGCAGTCCCTCGGGGTGCAGAAGCTATGGCAGAGGCGTCAGAGTAGTTTGCATGTCAGCCGGCGGTCCGACCACCCTTCCGGCAGGTGTTATCCGTCACGGGAACCGAGTGACCACTTACGTAGTCTCGTGCACCATGTAGTGTTGGATCTGGTTGGTGATGGCGAGAGGACTGTAGTCGGTCTGCTCACATTCAGCCACAGTCACAACGAGAAACAGCCTTCTTCAGAGTGCCGCTCCGCCAGGGGGCGACGGGCGGGCTGATGGTGTGGTGTCGACTTACGACCGTACACCCTGCAGGCTGCATCTCGAACACGTAGCCTCCAGGACTCATCCAGAGGGTGTGCGTCAGGCCGTTGCCGTGGACCGCAACGAGGATCTGTGTCATCAGCATCAGTCCAGAGGCATGAGCATGAGCCAATTCCCAGGACCGGCGTCATGTGAGTCCAAGTGGGCGGCGGGACTCACGTCCACTGTGGAGATCTTGGCGACCTGGTCCTGGAAGGGAACGCTCTTGTCGAACTCTACCTCTTCGTAATCGACCAAGCCCTCGACGTGGAGCTTCTGGAGCTCAATGACGAGATCTTCGTGGTCTTGGTCTCGAAGACTGCGCCCTGCCGACTGACGCGAGAGGTAGAGCAATTTTGGCTTGCGAGTCGATCGCTTGAGCGAGAACGGGCCGGCATAGTTCTCGAGCACGCGGTCACGGAGGTTGACGAGCCAGTCGGACGAGACGGGAAGCCGGAGGACATCCCCCCACGGCTTCCAAGCGGCCGAGGGACCCCAATGACCCCCTCGGCGGTCCGCGATGACGGCCATTGGGATCAGGAAGATCTTGCCAGACTCGGCTCGCTCCTCCCAAATAGGTCGGTCCTCGATTGTGACGCCGGGGCTTCGGCAAAGTCAGCACTGCGCGGTCGGAGGCGAGGTACAACGCGACGAAATGATCAAGTATTTGGGTCGCCTCGCTCGGGCGAACGTTCAAAGCTTACAAGAATTTCTCGGTGAACCACTTGTTGGCACCCGGCAGATCGTCCCACACGAGGTCGTTAGGAGTGCCGGGCGGTAGATCGCTTCGGGTCCATGCCTTTATGAAAGCGACGGTCTTGAAGTTGGGAAGGGTGAGACCAGTTCGGAGGGCGTAGTTGCTCCAGACTCGCCATGCGCCGAGGAAGGTTTCTCCGAGCCAGTGGTACACTGCGGAACGATCAGCAGAGGCGCAATGCCTCGTCCAACGGTTTATCTTCGCGGACGCGGGCGGGGATGGGGGCGGGGCGGGGACGGGGACGGAGACTGCTCCGCGATTCGCAAGACGCAGACACGCACTGTGGTTGATGACTGTCAAGGTGGATCAGCGAGGTTCTATTCGCCGCTGCGAGTGTGCCCAGACGGCCGAAGGCGAAGAAGGGGAAGGGTGGTGACTCACACTTCGGGTCGTTGTTGATCATCTGGAACACACGCTCGTCAGCGATTCCTACAGTCTGCCCTCGAGGCCATTTGCGGCGCCCCAGCTTGCACGCACCATCGGACTGTCCAGGATCACTGGGTTGGCAAACATCTCCTCGGCGTCGTCGAGGCTGATACTCGAACCCAACTGGTGTTTCTCCTGGACCTCTGGCGAGACGGGCCCGAGCCAGATGTTCCAGATCTTGGCCGCGATTTCGTCTTCGGAGTGTGGCTGGCTGCTTAGGTCGAAGTTGGCTACCCTCGTGAGGTCGGGAAATTGCCACGGCTGGTCGGTAAGAAAGAAGTAGGTCGAGTTGTACCAGTAGCTAGAAGGGTGTTAGCGGGTCGATCGTCTGTCTCTCTCACTCTCCCTCTGTCGCTTAGTCTCCCCTGTGTCTCCCTCTTCCTCTCGTCTGTCAATCGCCCATTCTCCCCTTGCGCCTCTCTCCCTTCGTGTCCCCCCGTCCCTGCCGCTCTCTCTCTCTCTCTCTCTCCTTCTCTTACGCTCTGTCGCTCTGTCACTCTCTCCACTTACAGGTTCTCGATCACGGAGAACCCCGCGGCGTGCGAGAGCATACTTGTAAGCTTGAGGTTTTGCAACCTCTTCGTGTCGGGCGAGGTCGAGCGAATGCCATGATCCCTGGTATTGCCCGAGGTCCTCTTCCGCGGCAGGAAGTCAAAGCTGGGGAGATCTATCCCCGCCCCCAGACCGAGCGGTCCGAGGAGGACCCAGAGAGCGAGCGAGAGAGTCGCGTACACGACGACGGCCCGGGAACGGGAGCGACCCATTGCGGAGCGGGAGTGATCGGGTGAGGTGTGGATGTGGACCAAGATGGACAAGAGAGGGAGAGAAGACGGTGGTGAGGATGAGAGGAGCCGAGAGTGGGATCGGGGTTTAATATGTTTCTTTACTGGTACGCGCCAGGCCGGACGCGACGTCAGGGCAATCTCAGGGTAGCGGCAACAATCAGGCACAGCACCTACGCAACGGGCCGAGCGGGGTGCTCGGGAGCCGAGCACGATCCGCAGGGGGGGCGCTTAAGTAAGCGTAGTCACGTGAGGGGCATGTCCCAGCAAACGAAATGTAGCAGCGATACGGGGCTGAAGAGGCAGAGACGCGACACGACGCGGCGCGAACATCTCGTGGATGAAGGATCCATGCGCTATATAGCCTACACCCGGTCCTCCGCTGCTCAAGGTAGCACGCCTACTCATCACCCTCGATGACGACGGTCTGGAGGCCCTGCGTCGTGTCAGCGAGGATTCGAATGACGGGAGAGCACACCAGTTGCGCGGGACGAGGAGAGGAAGGGTCGGCGTGTGATGCGGTGAAGAAAGAAGGCTCGATCTCCAGTCTCGCTAGCAAACTCAGCACCCACCTTGAAGCTCGTCACACCCTCCACAACAGAGGCCACAACGTAGAGCTTCTCCTTTGCGCCCTCGTCGTCGTTACGCTTGCGCTCGAGACGGACGCGGATCCGCTTGGGGGGGACTTGACACCTCGGGACCAGATGGCCTGGTTGAGGCCGGGGGTGAGGCGGACGTCCTTGACGCCCATGGTCTTCTGCGCAAAGGCGACAACGGCCTTGATGGCCTTGGGAGCCTCTGTGAGGGTGTTAGCGGGGTGCGCGCGGACACGAGTGACACGGATCTGGGATGTGGAACATGAACAAGCCAAAGATAATGGCAAGAGAAAATGGCGAATGCGTGGAGGGGTGAGTGAGGATTACGAGGGCGCGCATGCAAACAGAAAATGGTTGATGCAGGAGGGAGACGACAGAAGTTGTCCACGCGGCTCTGGTATTGATCCCAGGCTTGCCGGCGTTTGCATCATCTAGACCGCCTCGCTCCGAACCATCGTGAGGCACCCAACAAACGCAATGGCGGGGAGGGAAGGACGCAGGGCGTGAAGCACGTAGGGCGAAAAGCGAGGGATAAAAACGCCTCTTCTCGCCACAGAGCACGACAATGAAGAACGGCATGCCAGAGTATCGGACGCCGCCAATGAGGATTCCTACTCACTCTTCTTGAAGCCGAGGTCGTGGGTGCGCTTGTGCACGTTGATGGTGTACTCGCGGGTGACGACGTCGTGGAGGGCGGACCGTTGGCGGGGAGCCTGGGTGGGTCAGCGGGGTGCACGCGGAGTGGGCAGTGCGGGCAAACGGCACTAAGGGAGTGAGAGCGAGGAGAAGAGAGAAAGACGACGAAACGACGTGATGACGAGGCAACGGGACATGGCAAGTGTGCGCCGCCGCGATACGGATCGGATGCGGCGCTACGGATCGGGATGATGAGGATGGGATAGACGCAGACTGGGGGACGGAGAAAACAGGCTATGAATCCGCAGCGCGAGGAGACGGAGGAGCAGGGATGAGAGGTCGATGGGGACACGAGACGGGCGGTCGAGCCCGACTAGCGCAGCACGAACACGCAGGTCGAAAAGCATAGCTCGCCACGCCGCGTAGCCTGCTCCTGCTGCAAGACCGGTTGACCCAGCAGGCAAGGTTCCGAAGCCTACTTGACGCCGCGGCGCTGCGTTCCCCCGTCCCCGATCCGACTATGCCACTCGACTCTCTGAGCGCCCTCACGACGTCCGTCGTCCGGACCGGTAACGCTGCCCTCCTCCCGAGAGCTCGTCCGATACGCCGACTCTATCCGACGACCAACACTCCAACACCCAACAGTCATCCCGTCTGCCTAACCCTGCCCGCACAACCATCGCCGCCGTCGTGATCACCGTCGTCGCACGAGCCGGTAGGAACAAGAACGTGGATCGCAATGGGCCGGGATGGGACAGAACGAGACAGACTGGGCCACGACGAGGGGAATGGAACAGGCTCGAATCGCGATGCTAACCTGCTTCTCCTTGGTGCGGACCTGCGAATTGTCAGCGAGTCTGTCCCGGAAGAGTTGCCATGGCAACGATTTGCAGGCCGCATAGAGCTTCCCTTCCTCCTGATTCCCGCCGCATCAGGCGAGAGTGTGCTTTGCACTCTCACCGCCAAATGGCCGAGCACCGCCGCCATACCGCCGATACCCCAACATCCCCTCCATTGCCATGGCCTTCCTCACATATCTCCTCGTCGCCAACACCATCATCACCGACACCGCCGATAACACCAACCCCACCGACACCACCTCGCTGGCCAAGTCCGGGCACCGTCGACCGCCCCAGGACTACCCTCCAGACTCCCTTCCCCACGGCCTTCATCTCGCCAATCCGCCGCCCTGCCGCGATCTCTCCCGTGGTTTCCGTTTGCACTGCGAGTCCCCTCGGCAACGCGGACTCACCATCTTTGCCGGTTTTGTTGATCGAGAAGGGGTGTTGACGGATGGAGAGAGAGCAGGGAGACTCGTTGGACGACCATTCGTTGAGCAAAACCCGAGAGCCCAGCCAGCAGCCAGCCAGCCAGCCAGCCAAGGGGGGCAATTGCGAAAATGCCGAAAACGCCGAAACAACAGTGGCGCCCGCAAACCGATCGGAAGCGGTTGTGGCGGACTTCCTAGGTTCGGACTTAATTTGGCAAGCGGTGGCGCACACCTTAACACCGATGCTACCGATATGGTACAAGCGCCCGTTGGGTCTTTGCGTGGGTTGCATGCGACACCCGATGGCCTCCCGACTCGACTACCTGCTGCCAACCTGCACTTTCCCTTCGACCGGCGCCTGCGCCCTGCGCCTCGCAATGCCTCTGCGCCCCGCCAACTTCCTGGATAAAAGGCAGGAACCGCGTCCATGCTGCCCTCTCTGCCCACAGAAACTCACCCGCCCACGCGATCATGCCCATGCACTTGACCTTGCCTGCTGCATTCCCTACCGCCGGTGGTCGCACGACCGAGGAGCGGCACAGCAACCGAACCGTGCGGATGTTATGCGTGCCGAGCTCGTCGCTGCCCAGACGATTGTTCGTCGGGAAGGGATCGATAGTGGTGCTCCATTGTGGTGCAATGGACGCAACGGAAACTGGTGGCGGCGAGCGATGGAGAGCGCGGTTATTGGTCTTGATGTGGCAGGTCCTGCTGCTGTTGCTAAGGGTGTTGCTGCTGCTGAGGTTGTTGCTGCTGCTGCTGTGCCGATGCCTCTTGCTGCTGCTGCTGCATACGCATCAAAATGTTGTACCGCTGCGCTGACATGTACGCGTCGTTCGCCGACACGGTGACGGGTGGGACCGGCGCGACCGCGGGGTTGGTGGGGAAGTAGGAGCCGCCGTCGGGGGAAGCTCCGAATGAGCCAGACAGGCGGGATTGCAGGGACACTGGTGTCCCGCCGCCACCACCGCCTCTGCCGCCGCCATTGCTGATCGCTTGCGTGGAGTGTGGCGCGCTGTTTTGACCGATGCGAGCGGCCAAGCTATTCGACCCGGTGCGCTCGGAAGGTACGGACGTCGGGAGTGGTGTTGGATCCTGCCCCGATCCGTTGCTTGATTGCATTGGCACCGGGTTCCATACGCCGCCGCCGCCGCCGCTGACGAATGCCATGTTGGGATTCGGTTGCAGGAGATGCGGTGAGGTGATCTGGGCGTTTGGGACCGTGTATGCCGAGTACGGCGGGATCACCTGACCGTGCTGGACAGGCTGCGAAGGTAGCTGGGCAGGCGCCAGTGGCGTGGTCATAGGCATGAGGGGTGCCGATATCGGCGAGTGCGCGATGCCGGGTGCGCCCGAGAAGGCCGGCACGCTCACGGCTCGCACCGGCGCAGATGGCGAGGGGATGCCGGGGGAGTGTGAGGGAAGTGAGGGGGATACGACTGCACCATGCGGCACTGACAGGGATGGCGTTGGCGCCGGCATGGGTGGAGCAGAGGAAACATTATGTTGTCCAAGTGAAGGCGAAAGAAGTGCCGATGTAGAGTCAGTCGAGGTGGGGCCGGTCGGTTGAGCTGCTCCGGTCGAACTTGATCCCTTTGACCTCATCAAGGCGATGCCCTTCTGAATTTCCTGTCCTCTTGTAAGCTTCTTCTCTCAAAGGAAGAATGGGATGCGACGAGGTGGAGGCTGCTCACCTTCCGCGTGACTTCCTCGTACTCGGCCCTCACCCGATTAAGGATCGCCGTGACGAGCTGCTGATCCCTCACCTCCCTTTCCTCCTTGATCTGCGAGATTTCGGTCCGCGCAGCGGCCAGCTCGTCTCGCAGAACCTTGACCTCGTCGACGTAAGGAACGGGTTGAATGGGTAGGACGGAGAGAGGGGGTTGGACCTCCGCTGACGCTGATGCTGAGCCCGAAGCCTCCGCAAGTATCGCCTGGTCGCCATTGGCCACGGCCACGACCTCCGTCTCGTTTGCGCCTGCGCCTGCGCCGTCGGCCGAGCTCGCCGTGACCTCCCCTAGAGGCTGCCCTCGTTCCAAACCCCGGAGGCTGCCCGACGGATCCCTTCTCGCCTCGAGCTCTTCCCACGTCCCCGGCCTCCTTGCCCGCAGTGCGTCCAGCTCATCACTCTCGCGAACGTTGAGCTGATATTCGAGGTCATTGCATCGCTCCTCGTAGAAGACCTTGTTCGCCTCCACGGCCTCGAGGCGAGAGAGCACGTCGTCGAGCAGCTCCCGTAATTTGATTCGCTTGGTTTCGCGGGGTGTCGCAGCGCCATCCGCCTGCTCGGAGGAAGGCTCAACCGCCACCGCTCCCGCCTCCGCCTCCGTGCTCGGCAGTCCGGCTCCTCTTGCACTCGACTCGGCCTCGCTTGCCTCGCTCAAGCCATGCTGCTCGACCAGTGGCGGTATTGGTGCTGACCGAGAGGGGCCTGCTGCGGGTGCGAGTTGAATCGATCTCGCACCTCCCTCCTGTGGCGCTCCTGACACCACCTCCACCTCCTTGCCCGCCTCGTCCGCTCCAGACTTCACCTCTGTCCAAATTCGCTCCCTCCCCGAGCTTTCTCGCCTCTCCCGCAGCGTCCCGTGTCCGAGAGTTGACAAACCTTCCTCTGCGACGTCCGGCCTGGCAAGGAATCGCCGGAGTAGCTCGGTGAACAAGTTCGCCAGCGTGGCCTTCTGGGTCTGCAGCGCGGCCTCGGCTTCTGCCGCGCGTCGTCTCGCGTCGCGGATGACGGGCGAGTCGGGTTCGGAGCGAGGGAACGAGGATAGTCGGGAGAATGATTCCGTGGCGAGTGCGCGGGAGGATGTGGAGATGAGGGCGTCGTGCATTGTACTACGATTGGTGTGAGCGGAAGACTTCCCACCGGGTACAGAACCGTAGGCATCGACACATGCGGTTGAGAGATGATGGACACGGCGACTGAGCTCGGTGAGCTCAACTCACCGTATGAAAAGATCCAGAGCGTCGGTGTAGGGCAGATCAGACGATGGCACCGCCGCCATCTTCCCATCGGATGCAGGTTGGGGAGATGGTCGTCTCGAGCCTGAGCCGGACCTCGTTGGAAAATGGTCTGTTCGGACTCGATCCCGCCCTGTGCGGGGTGACGGTCGACGATACGGCTCGCCCGACGCTGTCCATCTCCCTGGCGAGGACGGTCGATCCGCCGTGCCGGACGCAGGCGAAGGTGGACGAGAACGGTCCCAATCACGATCTCGATCCCGGCCGCGATCCCGATCGCTGTCGTAGATCTGTCCCGGCTCATACGTATCGGCGCGGTCGCGAGGACTATGTAAAGCACGAGCGAAACCATCAGCAACTGACTGTGCTCATTTGAGGGAGGACATCAATGCCCGACACACACCGACGCCGCGCTCACCTGCCGTGCCAATGTCGCCGCGCTGGGGGCCGGAAGCTGGAGACTACGGAAGGGCGGGCCTGCCGCGAGCCGCTGTCCCAGTTGCAGCTGCCCCGCCGGGGATCATCCCAGGCGCGCTCATCCCGCTCAGGAGGGCTCATGGGCCGCTTGACCCCCCGCGAGGCGTATCCCGTCGGAGGAGGCGAGCCCATGGTTCCGGAGGAAGAGGCAAACCTGGGTCAGAGCGGCGAGTGGAGAATGCCAGAACGACAGGTGAAGGTGGAGAGAGAGATGTGGAAGAGCTGTGGATTCTGTTTGTTGTTGGATGGTGGAGGTGGTCAGTCGATTGTGGCGGATTGGCGGCGGAATGGCGGAGGGGGTGTAAGCGAATGAATACTTCACCGGCTTGCAGATACAAGTACGAGTACAGTACAAGGACAGTACGAATACTCGTATATGACTATGCGGACCAGTGACTGATATGCGAGCGCACTGACTCTGGCAGGCCCCGTATTCAGGCGCCAAACATGCCAGCGCCACTGTTGGTTGCCGCCGAATCGACCAAGTGGTGTCGTTGTGACAGATCAAAATGTGACACTTTGTGACCGGTGTCTCAATGACACATATGTATGACGCCTGTCACACGGTCACACGAGCAAGGGGCGTTCTGTCGCACCGATCATACTGTAATGTATCTCGCTGACCTGAGACCTCGCCGCGGAGGGATCACTCCGTAGGTCCTTCCTCGCACCGTGCTTCGCAACAAGGCGCAGTCCATTCTGGTTGGTGAATTGTCCACTGCGATGCTCCGACTCTACAACTCTACAACCAGCTAAATGGTCAAGGCTGTGACACGCACTATTCCATCACCCCCACCACACCCTCATTGTGCAGTTCGTTGAACGCATTTTGGAGTCGTTGAACGTCATGATCGCTCGTCCGGGATTGTAATGAAGAGGATATCCAAATCGTTGAAACCTCGCAGGACTCGTTGCGTGATTAAATGAATCGGCCATGTATTCGTATCCGTACTCGTACAGTACAAGTCTGTACACCGCCAGTCTTCATTGGCTTTGTTCGCCTGTAACAACGGCGACACGGCGGTATACACATGAAAGCGGGCCATCGTTCAAGGGCTTGACCAACGGACGTCGAGCTCAACCAAGTCGCTGCGTATGGGTCTGGTGTCGAAAATTCTCCTCGCACGCTGTGATCCTCGTTCGAGATCGATCCTGGCGATCTGCAATGATGTGATTGCGATCCACCGACACCTCATTTGCATAACTGCACAACGGCTCACACCGGCAAGCCGGATCCCGGTTGGCCTCACAAGCCAACTATTCAATGAGGCGACTGGAGGTACTTGTACATGAATGCACCACAGATGCGATCACTTCACTTTACTTACTTTATGGCCTTCAGGACTACTGCGACGCCGCCTTTACTTCATACAGTAGCCTCACCGTGGCGACGGCTCTGCATCATAGCCACCGGGCGAAATGCCACCCGAGAAGTTTGCCCAGGCCCTCGACGAGCGACAGGGACGTTGCCGACGTGCCCAGATCTGACTTCGGATTGTTATCCCCGCCCTTCTTGGGCTGAACCAGGTGGAACTCGGTCTGCTGGCCAAAGACCCATTCGAAAGTGTTGGTCGACTCTTGCCAGTACACGTCCTCCTCCAACTCGAACTGGATGGGGTGAGCGTGTTCCCGAATCCCCTGGGGCGGGGCGAGGACGACCCCACATGGCAGGAGGCGAGCATGCACATGAGGGTTGAAGATGAATGTGGTGTAGGAGCAAGGCTGGACGTGAGGGCAGGGGCGAGGGCGCGGGCGGGGTGTAGGGCTTACACGCTGCTTTTCCACTCCCCACTCTGGGACCGCACCGAACCCTGCGAGCTCGACGCTGGTCCAGTAATGCTTGAGAACCTTGTTCTGCCCTCCTCCGGGAATCGCTGTGGGAGCAGCACACCGTTAGTCCTGGTTTCGTTGTTCGGCGCGGGTAGCGATTCGAGACCGTGGCCGCCTGTCGGTGCAGCGCAGGAGGTGAAGGGTGTGGTGTCGTAGCCCGCGAGTGGCGGACGACGTGGGTGTACTTGTACGAGTACAGTATGCGAGTCTGTGGGCGAGGGGGAAAGGGGGGCGAGTCTGTGGGCCAATTATACCCGGGTGGAAAGCCACTCACAATCCTGCCAGTTGGCCATACCGATGATCGCCCCAGCGCTATGACCGTAATCGCCGATGGGGTGACTATATACGTCCCCTTCAAGTCCCTCGTTCTTCATCGCCCGTTTCACCGCGAAGAACACCTCGTCGCCCGTCCTCCCGGGGACCATCTCCCTTCGGTTCATGTCCTGCATGCGGTTGGCGCGATGCAGCCCACGGACCAGCGAGCGGGGAGGGGAAGTCTCGTTGGCGCGGAGGATGTAGCCGAGGTGCTGAGTGTCGGTGTTCATTCCCATCGCGGTGATTCCGATGTCCACGTGGAGCATGTCTGAAGTTGTCAACAACGGTTTGGGCGGGTCTCGGCGGCTCTGGTCACGGCGAGGGTATGCGAGGTTTGGGCAGACTGTCTGGACGGCTCCCACAGCGAAGGAACAATGGCCCAAGCCACAGATACCACCACGGTCAGCAGTACTCACCGCCCTCGCGCATGTGCGGGTCTTGTTCCAAAGACGGCTCGGACGGCGACCTGTAGATATCGACGGTTGGTGGGAACCAAGTACCGGTGCCGATCTGGGATCGCGCGATCAGTCATAGCCACCTCGTGCAACCCCAGCACGTCGTGGGCCTCGCTCGACATGTCGTTGGCCCTTGACCCGACTCACCCTCCACCGCATCACGTCCCTGAACCACCACTCAAGATCCTCCGCCGTGGTTTTGCCGACTTGCACGACCTGCTCCGAGAAACCCTCCTGCACCATCGCCCACACGTTCTCCATCATGAGGCTGTACATGCGAGCTGCTCCTGCCCACCCACACGGGCGGCGATGGTCTCCACCCCGATGGCGCGGCAGGATGAGAGGCGGGATGCCCACTTGGTGTCGAGCTTGGATGTCAGGAGCCGGCCTTCGCCCGTATGCAGCCCGTCCGAGAACGCCATGTCCTCGTCGATCTGCCAATGTCAGCGAGCGCATAGCGAGGACCGCTCCGGAACGACGCCGCGATCTCTTGCTGCTACTCGCCCGGACTCACGTTCACCGCGATTCTCTCTGGCTGAATCGCGTCGAGCACCCGGTTCAGCTCGTCCCATATCTCGGGCTTGTTGTCGACTAAATGAATCGGGCTGGTGATGTTCGGGTGCGTGTGGAAGAGGAACAGCGTGCGGCGCCGGGCTGAAAAGGTCGTAGTGGTCGATACCAACGAGCGGAAGACAGTGTCCTCGGCGTACTCTCTCATCGTGATGATCCAGGCGTCGTACCCGCTGCGGATGTGGAGTCAGCCCCAACTCAACGCGAGTACGATCGATACAGGACGAGGACGAAGGCGAGGGTGAAGGCGAGGACACGCCTCAGCTCGGCAGACGGATGCTCGCGGACGCTCGTGGATGCTTACTGTGCGCGGAGGATCTTGGGGATGAGTCGGTGTCGTTTCTCAACCCATTTCTTCTCCATCGCATCCTGCTCTCGAAGCGAGGGCAGTGGGCGATACTTCGCGACCGGCATACTGGCCGCGACCAGCATCAGGAGGGACAGCAACGATAGCAAACGGGGCAACAGCATTGCGGGCGGAGCTGTATCTGTGTCGTGGAGGCTCTGTGTTCACGTAGCACGATACAGAAGCGAAGGGTGGAGACACACTCGGGTGCTCGTACTTGTACAAGCAAGTATACTTGCGCAGAATGTGGACAACTCGGGGTGCTTAGATAGATGACGATGACAGTACCCATGTGGACAATCTCGGCCATCTCCGGCTGTCCCGTACATATGTAGCCGCGGCAACCTGCTCAACCCGCCCAGACATCTCGGACGCGCTGGGCGAATTTGAAAAACTTGGTTACCCCCACAGCAGCCTCTACGTGCCCCTCTGGATCGGCAACTTTCTCGGGGAACGCGATCCCGCACCCGAAGAGGCCTGCCACGACCTCGTCCTCGACCTCGTCGGCGGTGCGGAAGCCCGAGGTGATCATGTCGAATCGGAGCGAGCCGTTGATCCGTTGACGATCGACGTAGAGGTCGGGTAGAGGTGCGGGCTCGTACCCTACGGCGTAGACGATGTGTGTGCAGCGAGGGAGTTCCCTCTTGTAGACGAGACCTTCCTCTCCCTGTTCAGTCTCCTTGTCGTGCGCCGATCCCAAGTCGACTTGTCGCAGAATGTCGTGGCCATCCTCCGACCCGACCAAGCGCCCCATGACGTCTCTGGCCCACACCGCCGTCGCCCCCTTGAGACCGCTGTTGTCATACACGATGCCCTCTTCTCTGTAGTCGGCGAACCGGATCGGCTGGCGGTGGAAGTTGACGATCCCCAGCGAGCGCTTGCCGGACTGAGCGAGCTCGTACAGGTTTCGGCAACACAGCACGCCCGAATGAGAGTTACCGACCACCGCGACGGTGGATATCTCGTTCTCGGGTAGTTCCGAGGCGAGTCTCGACCGAGACATGCATGTGTCGAGGTCGATGACGCGGATGTCAGGATGATATCGCGCGTGGATGTCGAGGACGATTGGTCGGGAGCCCGTACACAGTATCATTCGCCGTGTGACTACCCGTCGGTGGACCATTGCTATGTTCCAGGTATCATCCTGAGCCCATCAATTGCCTGCTGACGAGGGCGGACCTGGATTTGGGAGTGAAAGTGGGAGTGGGAGTGGGAGTAGGAGTCGGCGTCGGAGTCGGAGTCTGGAGCCGTCCGGAGCCGGCCACATCGCTCTCACCTCGGGAGACCGCTCTGCGCGCTTCACCTCGTCGACACACTTCTCGATCGCGTCCGACTCGCAGAGCCCGTCGACCAGCATGCAGATCAAATCACCAGCCAGAGAGAGCTGACAAGTGTCATCGTGGTCGAGTCGGTCCAGCGCGGTCCACGCATTCGGTTCGGTCGCACGAGCGATAACGTCGGAGCAAGCCAAAGACGATCGGATGGCTTCGAGATACAGCCCGACCTTGGTGTTGCTACGGTGCGATACGGGGTCCGTTCAGCGCTCAGGGCAAGGTGTCAAGCCAGAGCGTGTACAGTATTTGTACATACCAGCCAGTACTCACGACGATATCTCGCGGTAACATTCGTTCAACGTCCCGCCTCGAAATCCGCGATCGACCCAGAGGATCCGTCTCACCCCGCAGTCCAGTAACGCGGCAGCAGCTGCGAGACCGCCGGGACCAGCGCCAATGATCACCGCCTCATAATGTTTGACCACCTCGTCCGCCATGTTTCGAGGTGCGAGGTGCGGAGATCACAAGTGCACATGTGCCGAAACAGTCTCCGATTGAAACCGGTCGCCGGCGACTTGCAGATGACATCATTTTGTCGATACGTACCGTACGAGTACGAGTACGAAGTAATAGCCGATACGCATTCAAGTCTGAATCAAACTAACGTTGCCTCCTGCACCGAGTAGATATGAATGAGTGGTATTTGTCACAATGGCAGAGGGTGATTGATCCACCGCCAAATGAGTCGACAGCAGGGCTCCCGAGACACCGACACTGTGTGCATGATTTGGTTGATCTACGATGGTTGAGTCGGTTGAGTCGGTTTGTTGACTTTGTTGAGCGTGTTGGGTCTGTTGATGTTGGCATTCTCCTCTGCTCGAAGGAGCATCGGGATCATGGCCTCCATTTCGCGGGATTGCTGCCATGGCATGTCACGCAGTTGTGAGACGAGGATGAGCATGACGAGCAAGTGACTAGTCCCACGAACCCGGGACACAGTCCCATCGGGCCACGTGGCGGTGACAGGTCGAGTCTTTTGGGCCGTGCCTGGGCCGGGCCACGTGCAAGCCACCTGTTCTGCTTTCGGCTTTTTTTCTTCTTCCCAAACTCGGCGGCTGAAACTCGCATCGCGTCACCATTCCTTTGTTCAACAACAAAGCTACCTGCTTGTCTCCACCAGGCGCCGGACCGTCGTACTGAGCATGCACTCGCTGTCGGATCTACTCACAGCTCTCATGAACCAGTCGACGCTCATGCGCTCATGCGGTGGCTGCATAAGACCCATCGACTCGGTAGAGAAAATCAGGCGAGGCCAGCCCCATGTTGTCTGCAACGGTAACACAACTGAAAAGGATAGTCAAGGGAAAGCCGTGAGTTGCGAAAGTGACTATAGCGCATCGCACCTCGAGAGATGGTCTCTAACCCGACGCAGCGTCGTCAGCTGTGTACTGGCCTCGTTCACCTTGGGCGTGAGCTTGATCTTGCTTTGGCACCAGTACGGGTTGGACGGACCGCTGGTTCTTCCCATGGCTACCTTGTCGGGCTTGCTGTCTCAGCCGATTGAGGCGGTTGAGGCGGTACACGATCTGCTGGATACGGAGATGCTCGTACGGACACCAGGGCGGTCGCTGGTGAATCAGAAAGCGAATCATTTTGGTGAGCCCTTCGCCTGCTTGCACTCGTGTGGCCAGTCTGACCCCGTAGGGCCGTTCTCTATGACCGTGCCAGAGGAGGATTCTGTTGCAGGAGAGACGTGGACGATGACGGTGCAGTGTGACGACGCCATCCGCGGCGGGTCCGAGTGCCCGTCGTCATACTTTGTCCACCTCCGAGGTCCCACTCTGGTGACCATCTCACCCCGGATGGAGATCTATCACCACGATGCAGACACCGGCTGCACCGAGATCCCCATCACCGTTCCGCAAGCGGGCCAGTACGAGGTGTGGGTGTGGCCCGAGTGGGCCAACACTGGCGAGTGCCCCGCGGATCAAGGAGAGACGTTTGGGCACCGGCCAGCGGTGCGGGGCAGCGGGGAGACGGTAGTGAGGGTGTCGCCTGGCAAGCCGGTCGTGGACCACGTCGAGGACTGCAAGAGCGGCGAGTACGAGAGCGATCTACCGGGCAGATGGGTCAGCATCGCGCACATCAATTCTCGTTATCGGGACGCTCATTGGGTCCAAAGCCATATCGCGAGAAGCAGTGAGTGATACAGTACGAGTACTTCGTGGAACCGACATGGCGAGGTCCCCCAGCTTACGGGTCACCACTCGCAGACTCCCTGAACGGCGGTATGCCAGACTACATCTACCTTCCCTACCGGTGCAAGCGTCCTGCGCTCGACTATGCGTGGCTCGTCGGCGAGACCAAGTCGATGCGACACGTCTTCTACATCGGGGACTCGATACTGCGGACGACGTTCTGCAGTCACCTGCAAAACGAGCTGTTGGGCGGAATCACCGGCGACTGCATGTACTCGGACGACCTGAAGGGGTACCACCTCTCGGCGAAGAGTTTCACATATGACCTCCCACCTGACGATCCTCGGGGTCATGTGCGCTTCAGCCAGCGGTTCATCGCCCAGGACATCAACGCGGTGAAGGAGGTCGATGGGCTCCACGACTATCCCGAGCCCGTCACGCACGTCATAGTCAACATTGGGATGTGGTACGGGTACGACACCCCAGACGAGTACGCGTCCAAGGTCAACATCGTGCTTGAACAAGTACTCGAGAGCTTTGGCCAACACGTCAGCATCACCTGGCTGCATTCCGTCTCGGTCAGCCCGCCCATTTTCTGCTACAACTTCATCAAGCGGCTGCATCTCCGACAGCAAGGTGACTACGCCAAGATGACGATCAACGCTTTCCGCGACAGGCATCCAACCATCGACGTCCGCGAGGTCGACACCTTCCCAATCGTCGATGCCAGGCCAGAGACGTCCTCCGACGGACGTCACTGGGTTCAGGAAGGGGACCTCCCCGACCTCGCCGAACGTCCAATGGTCGGACGGGCCGACCACGCCGTGATGGAGATTGTGTACAGTGCATGGCTGGAGGATTACTTGGACCGTCTCCGATGGGGGGATGTCTCGGTGTAGGCGAAAACGATTTTGCGAGTTGTACATATGCAGTTTTGACCATCACCGAACTCCACCCTCAGCTGCATGCATCCTGACCGCATTCATAAGCGGACGGCCGTCCATTTAGAGGTCCCGTGGCCCGCCTGGCCTGTTAGTTTGTAATGTTACGGATATTAAGCCCCATTAGGGTGTTTAGTGTAATATCTGCACACCCAGGAAAATATCCATTACCTTTTTACCTGGCCCACCCCGAAACAGGTCACGTGATTTATCTCAAACCTTATTGCCCCGTGAATCCTTGACCGGACGAGTCTGTTCCACACCATTGTGAGGCTTGCCAGGCTGCTGGTTCTACCTTGTTCGTCTCGCCTTTTGCATTCCGTCGCCTGCATCTCGCCTTCCGCATCTCGCCTTGTTCCAAGCCTTTCCAATAGCCTTGGACCCGTACCCGTCAATGAGCAGGAGGCATGTAGTAGGCGTGGACGGGCGAGGGCCCGAATCCTGCCACAACCAGACGTCAGTGCCGCGCCCGCCCATCGCGATTTGGGTTCTTCAACGGGGCTGCTTTCGGTAAACGGTGCACGAGACGTATCTGGGCGATGACTGGGTCATTGAAAGCCATTCGCATGGAGGACCTGGCCCGTCAATGGTCTTCTCCTTTCGGCGGTGGGAAAACATCACTCTCGGACCGAGGCAATTACTTAAATACCCTTCGACTGCTCGATCCCGACAAGATGTCTCAATCATCTGTCGCTCCTCTCATCTTCAAGCCCGCAGCACTCGACAGGACGAGCCGTTCACTTCACGACCCGGTACTTCGACATCTCACGTCGGTGACACTGAACCCGGAGCACTCACTTGTGGAGCCACTGCGCAAATCTCGGGATGAGGCAATCCAAGGCGACGTGGGCACGACGAGCAGTGAACACCTCGCTGCTCTGCGTTGTCGGGGTGCTACTCTACATCACTCACACCGAGCTGGAGCAATCCACCCTGTCGGAGGTGTGAGTACCTCCCAGTCGTGCTTTGCCCTGCGAACACAGTCTCTCTGACACCGAGCTGTAGCCGCGAATACTATTTTTCCAAACCGACTCGACCCGCCAACCCGTACGCGTCCGAGGGCTATCTCAGCGTCAACGAGTCGGACCCACACGCCAATCGGTGGCACCCATACTCGGATGAACCCGCACCGGCACTTTGGGCGTCTGTGCTCCGCGCGTCGTGGCGAGACGCCGGCCCGACTCGAAAATCCGAGATCGGAGGGAGGTGGCACGAGGAGTCCACCGGACCGGACAGCAGGGATTGGGACGATGCGGCATGGGCAAGGAACAGGACGGTGATCGTGGTCGGGGACAGCACGTCGAGAATGAATCTCAAGTACTTGTGCGAGGTGAGTGGTCCAGCCTCCACTCCCCGTGCGCTTCTCACGCACACGATCTGGTGCGGTGATCAGCGAGGGGATGGCCCTCGGCTTGGTGTGGATGTGCCTCCTGGATGTATGTGCTGACCAAGAATCAGATGGCCGGCGAGCCTTTTGTCGAGCTCGACTGGGATCATCCCTTCTCTCCCAGCCCCCCGACGGAGCCGCTTCAAGACGATTACATGGAAACGAGCCTCCGTGATTCCTCTGGAAAGCCATCCGGCATGCCGGTCACACCGGCGGGCAATCCGAACACCCACCAGGCGCACTATTGTTATGTGCCCGGCGTGGATCTGCTCGTAATGCAGATCTTCAACTTTGGACTGGACGAGGACGGTTTCTGGAAGTGGCGCGTGAGTGCACTGGCAAAGCTCGTGCAAGTCGGTCGACTGATGGATCCATGTTAGAAAACGTACACGCCGCCGTACAAGATGGAGGACCGCATCTCGTATCTCGCGAAGGGATACATGGACCGAGCCGCAGCCATCGCCGGCCGGAATCCTTCGCCTGACCTAGTCTACCTCAGCAGCGCACTGTGGGACTCGGCCAAGTTCCAGCGCGAGGACATCGTACTCGACCAGTCGACGAAGCACCCCCTGAGCACGTGAGTGGTTCCTCTCAACCAACCTTGTGACCGCTGCCCCGCCATGTTGCCGCCGACTCGTGGATTTGGGCATTCCTACTCGATTCGACCCATGCTGAGCCTAGATGTAGAGAGAGAATCATGTGGTATCGACAAAGGGTCAGGTCGGTCCTCGTCACTGCTCGACGCGCCTTCCCATCCTCGTCCATCAAGTGGATCTCCAACTCGTACCGTGAGTACAGCACATACCCATTTCCCAACGCCTCTTCTTTCGCCACGGTCTGCCACGATTCTTTCGTACCAGAACCATATAAGACCCGAGCTCACATACGCCGCAGCCCATAAACCGAGCAACGGCTGGTTCTTTGAGAACTTCGAGGACAACAAGTCGAACAAGCGGCCCGCGCAGTCCGAGATCCGGTTGGAACAGATGCAAGCAGCTGCTCGATCGGCAATCACGGAACTGGGCGACGCCACTCCAGAGGAGGTTGAAGTGTTGAGCGAGGTGACGATCTGTCCCTGGGGCAGGATGCTCCTGGGTTACGAGGATTGGCAGATAGACGAGTAAGTTGGATTTCCAGCATGGATCATGGTGTCGACCTCATCGACTGTCCCCCCTCCCCCCACACCACCTCCTCCGCACGCACACTTGTCATGTCGTCCTGATGTGTTCATTTCGTGCCCTGTATTCCCTGACTCAACGCTGACGCCTATGCTCCTCATAGCCTTCACCCCACACTTCTGCCTGCAGGGTACCTATGGGCTGATATGCTCATGTACGACCTTCGAGAGGCCGTACTCTCCCCTGCGGCCTGAACGAGGGCTTATAGAAGATATACGAATCCATTAGCACAGGGGCGTTGTTGCATATGTACTCTAACTCATCCTCTGCGAAGTGGATTCACAATCGCTAATTTCCTGTGCCGCCGCAAGACCGATCGATCGATCGTCGTCTGCGCACTCTGCAGATAAGGGGATCCAGGCTCGCAATATACGGTACGAGTGAATATCATAATACACTGGGCCGTGCAGTGTCATGCTCAACTCTGATTTTCGTGAACGGCGCCAGTTCCAACAAAGCTTCTGTGCAGCCTTTTACCAGGTCCCAGGTCTGTTCCTCACCACTCTTGTCTCCGGTCTCGTGTCACTTGTGATGACTAGATTCGCCGTCGCACGGCAGAGTGGGTTTTCAGTCTCAAGGGGACATTCTGCCGTGGCGGTGCGCAGCGCAGCTTAGACGAAAGCTTCGGGTCCCTTGTTCTGTCGCTCTGGCTGGCCAGCCTTCCGAAGGTCGCTGCGGTTGCCATGGGACAGCATCTACCAAGAGTTTGTCTTGGCGACCAGCCAAGCATGAAGCGTCTCCTTAATATACCCCGCACCGATGGACATGACGCAGGCGGTAGAGCAAGACGGCTCGACGCTCGGCGCGGAGTGATGCTGATAGGCCGGATAGTCACCCACAGGCCGAGCTCGCGGCGACCCGACAAGAGGCTGCTGCCTGGCTTTTTGACGATCAAACCGAAACTCGTCGCCTCTACCCCTGAACCGGTAACCGGTTTCAGGCACAAAACAGGGGGCCACGGCACAGGAAGAGAGAACAGGTTGGCTCCCCTGACGCGTTTGCGTTTCAGGCACCCCCCTGGGTAGAATTTATTGTTGACGACACGGTAGATGGTGACGAGCACGAGCGAGTTGAACGAGTCGTTTTCAGTCTCGGTCGGCATGTCGACACGAGCCAGGCTGGGGAGGATGGGTACATCCCATCCCGCGCAACTCTTGTCCGCACGGTGGAGTTCAGTTCGTATTCCCTCAATCCTTCTTCTCGAACCACCCCCTCTTCCACTCCTCGAGTTCCATCCTTAACTCTTCTCACCGATTCCCGAGGCGCAGGTTGATCCGGCCCCGTCCCGTTTACCGTTCGTTCCACGGCGATCACCACGTCAACAAACAACGCCCCGCGCAGCATAGCTAGCGGGGACATATAAAGACAGCCTCGCATCACACCCGGCTCGACTCGACAAGAAACACTCACGCTCATTACGACTGGCAATCCGCAGCCCGCACACTCGTTAACCAACGCCAGCGGCCAGCAACTCACCAACGCCGCGCGAGATTCGTCTTGATTCTGAGATCTAGAGGCATCGTGAGTGGGGCGGGCCTCATTACCTCCCACCCCAGCCTGGGCAACCCGCTTACTCTGCCATATCAGGCGCAGGCGCCATGCTCCTCTCCACTACTGTCTTCCACTGCTTACTCGCCGCCCTGCTCCCTCACCTCTCCCCAACCCTCGCTACTGACGACGGCTGGCATCTCGACTTTATTTACACCCTCGTGACCGAGGAACTCGACCCCGTCGTCTCGCCCAATGCCGAGGGTTCGCACATGCACAAGGTCATCGGGGGGAGCCGGTTCGGGGCGTCGTACAACTATGCCGAATACTCGGCTGCCAACTGCTCGAGTCTACGGCTGCAGGCTGACAAGTCAAACTACTGGATGCCGGGTGGGTCATCACACACCATCCCTCAACAGTCGTCCCCGTCCTTCGCAACGAGCCGTCGCCTTTGGCGTCGCCTTGCGTCGGTTGCCTTGACTCGGTGTCCAAACATGCTGCTGACCGTTCCAGCCCTCTACGTGCGAAACTCGGCAGGCATGTTTGTCGGTGCTTCAGCCAGCATCCGTTTCTACTACTTCAACGCTCGAAGCTCCCCCTTGGAGCCGGTCACTCCCTTCCCCAAGGGACTCCGGATGATAGCCGGTAACCCCAACAACAAGGTGGCCGCAAACACACCCGCCGCGTTCACGTGTCAGGTCCAGTCCGACTTTGAAAACACGCTCCAGCTTGACAGCTTCAACTTCGAGCGGGACTGCCCTTGGGGGATGAAGACGGCGCTCTACTTTCCAAACTGCTGGGACGGCCTGAACCTCTACCTTGCAGACGGCAGTCACATGGCCTACGTCATTGGCGACATGCGCGACGGAAACTGTCCCATCTCGCATCCCGTCCGCATCCCGACCATCCAGCTCGAGTACACGTGGGACACCTCCGCCGCGTTCGGTGACGACACGCCGCTCGCCGGGAACGTCTTTTGGGCCAATGGAGACTCGACCGGGTACGGCATCCACGGCGACTTTGTCAACGGCTGGGACTTGGAGGTGCTTTCCACGGCCCTCAAGGACCCCGACTGCGGACTTGGACTCGGTCAAGCCATGTGAGTGTCGCCGCAAAGTGACAGTGGCGGCAACATCGTCGGCACTATCATGCTGACTGTTCCTTTTTCCAGCCCGATGCAGGACTGCCCCTACCTCTACTCCTTTTTCGACGACGCGGCCGCCTCGGCGTGTCGACCCGAAAAGGGCGTCCTCGCCGAGCCGGGCAATGTCGACCTCACTCCCCTGGACCGCCTGCCCGGTTGCAACTCGCCATGGGGCAACGGTACCAAGCCCGCCTGCACCCCCGATCCTCTGAATGTCACGGCTCTCATGGGGGTCGATGGCGCGTACGTGGCGGATCCCGCCGATCGCATGAACTTTGTCGTGCCCACCGCGCCTGGGTGGCAGGAGATTCTGTGCGTCAAAGACATCTCGACTGTCACCGGGGGATCGAGTTTCACCGACGGCAAGATGACCCAGGAGCGATGCCAGGACTCGTGCATGAACTCGGGCTTCAACTACGCGGCGACGGGTCTTATCGGCAACACGTGGAATTGCGTCTGCGGCTCTGGACTCGACATGGGCGCTGCACTGTATCCGCTCATGTGCACGAATCCCTGCCCCGGTAACTCGAGCCAAGCGTGCGGCGGCGACTCGTACATATTCAACGTCTACTACGCGCCTCCGGGAACGGTCCCGAGGGAAGCTCCGGATGTGAACGGCACAATACCTCTTGGCTGCTACGATTCGCCAGGATGGAGCTCGGGTCTCCTCGCCGCTCTCACCTACACCCTCAACTCCCCAATGCTGACCACCGAGTCCTGCATCGCGGCTTGCAGAGGCGCCAACACCAGTTGGGCTCTCACTTACTCGGGGACCTACTGCGGTTGCGGCAACGAGTGGAACGTTCTCCCCGGTATAATGGTCCCCGCCGACCAGTGCACCGAACCATGTGGGGGAACGTGTCCGACGTGTGCGGCAACTTCTTCATGGCGTCGGTCTACGATATCTCCATGACATCCCTTCCGGGCTCGTCGGCTGCGCCTTCGGCGTTGCCTTCTTCGGCCAACGCGTCCATTTCTCAACCAACCGGAAGTGTTTCAAATAGCACCGCGCTCATCGCCACCAACAGCACCACCTACGTCACGACCCCCATCTACACGAATGTCACTACGCCCATCGCCATGAATGTCACGTCGCCCACAGCCAATGCCACCGCCAGCACGACCGCCACCACGAACTCGACGTCGACCGTCACCAGCACGGGCAGTGGCTCCGGGTCCAGCTCGTCCTCCTCCGCCTATGCTTCGATTGGTTCCATTAGCGCTGCGCTGATCCCGATAATCGGCTCGGTGTCGGACGCGCTCAATCCCTTAATAAGCTCGACTTGGCTCGGATATCTGGGCTGCTACACCAGCCCGATGACATCGTACTTCGATAACGACAGAATGACGTCCAGCGCCATGACACCTCTCGCCTGCCGAACGTGGTGCAACAGCAAGTCGTACACCTACTTGGCGCTCTCCACCGGCACGACGTGTACTTGCGCCAACAGCATCTTGGCGGCTCAGTCCGTGTCGTCGTCCGCCTGCGATGCCAGCTGCGCAGGTGACTCGTCAGTCAAGTGTGGGAGCACCGGCGCGTTTAACGCGTTCAGTGTGTACAAGACCAATTTCAGCTCGAGAAGGAGCAGGTCTGGCACGGCGATCGACGGCAGGAGGCAATAACCAGCGCCCGGTGCGTGGGCCTTGGCCGTTGGGTCGCGCTTGCACTCACACGGAACGAGATCCAGTTGCGGAGAAGAGAATACATCATTTTGGGTGTTGAGTGAGAAGCAGGAACAGACACAAGAACATCGATATATCATTCATCATGGGCCAAGGGCGGAGAGCGCAGAGCGCAGAGCGCACAGTGCCATGCCCCGTCCATATCACGTCACGATGCAATGTCAATCACATGCATTGGCACTGCGCTGTCAGCAGTCACCCACAAATTGTGCAACAGATCACCACACATACCGGTATCTCAGTCACGTGATTGCCCGCCCGAACGCGGTCCACCCGTACTTTTCCTTTTTCTGATTCCCCCGCCGGAATAGTCTTGACAACGTTTGCTCTCTTCACTTCACTGTTGCATCCCTCCTACCTCACACCATGTCCACCTCTTCCGCGCCCATCGGTGAGCATTTTACGGATGGAGATAGCCCCCCGCCCCATGAGACGCTCGCGAGCACTCCCTGACACCCTCACAGCGCTGCTTTCCGTCTATGACAAGGAGGGCCTCCTCCCCTTCGCCAAGGGGCTCAAGGGGCTCGGATTCCGCCTCCTCGGGAGTGGAGGCACCGCTCGCATGATCCGAGAGGCGGGCATCGAGATTGAGTGAGTCGGATCGCATGCGACAATCGATCAGTGGAGACTGACTTCGAGCTAGCGACGTCTCGAGCATCACCAATGCGCCTGAAATGCTCGGTGGCCGTGTCAAGACACTCCACCCGGCGGTCCACGGAGGTGAGCACGGTCACCTGTCCCCTCGCTTGAGGGTGTAAAGTCTCTCGCTCACTGTATTAGGCATTCTGTCCCGCGAGATCGACTCGGACCTCGCCGATCTGGCCACCAACAAGATCTCTCCCATCACCCTCGTCGTCTGCAACCTGTACCCCTTCGTCCTCCAGACCTCCAAGCCGGACTGCACCCTCGCCGCTGCCATCGAAGAGATCGACATCGGCGGCGTCACCCTCCTCCGCGCAGCTGCCAAGAACCACGCCCGCGTGTCCATCGTCTCCAGCCCGTCCGACTACGACGCGATCCTCTCCGAGTGGAAGGAGAAGGGGCAGGTCACCGAGGAGACCAGGAGGGGGCTCGCTCTCAAGGCGTTCGAGAGCACCAAGAGCTACGACGAGGCCATCGCAGACTACTTCCGCAAGATGTACGCCTCGTACGACACCGCCCAGGAGATGAAGGCGGCTGCGGGTGTGGGTTACCAGCGACTGCCTCTGAGGTACGGCGCGAACCCACACCAAAAGCCAGCTCAGGCCTTTGTCGAGCAGGGAGAGATGCCCATTACCGGTGAGTACAGATGCGGGTCACTTGGCGCGCTTGGGCAACGCAGGGTCCGGGCTAGATCTCCCCTCGAGCCCTGTTGCACTCGCTCATGATCGCGCAGTCGTTTCCGGCTCCCCCGGCTACATCAACCTCCTCGATGCCCTCAACTCTTGGGCCCTTGTTAAGGAGCTCTCCGCCGCCCTCGACCTCCCCGCCGCTGCCTCGTTCAAGCACGTCTCCCCCGCCGGCGCCGCTGTCGGTGTCCCTCTCGACGAGCGCGCCGCCAAGGTCTTTGGCGTCGAGGATCTGCTCAAGGACCTGACCCCTCTCGCGAGCGCCTACGCTCGTGCCCGAGGTATGTCTAGTAGTCACGAACACTCCTCCGCCCTTCCCAAACCCGGGCTTCTCTCCCCCTTTCCCCCTCTTCTCCCAGGAGTACGCGACAGGAGCATAGTCGCTGACACTCACGTTCCTCAGGTGCCGACCGTATGTCCTCGTTTGGCGACTTCATCGCCCTCTCCCACCCCGTCGACACGCCGACCGCCAAAATCATCTCCCGCGAAGTCTCGGACGGTGTCATCGCTCCCGGATTTGAGGCCGAGGCGCTTGAGATCCTCAAGAAGAAGAAGGGCGGCAAGTACTGCGTTCTCCAGGTGAGTTGTGATTCCGTAGCGGCCGAACGGCACACTCCAGTTGTATGCATCGTTGACGCGCCAGATGGACCCCAACTACGTCCCGCCCGAGGTCGAGACCCGACAAGTGTACGGCATCTCTCTCCAACAGCGTCGCAACGACTGCAAGATCGACGCCTCGCTCTTCGAGAACATTGTCACCAAGAACAAGGAGGTGAGCTGAGGCGGGTGCTGTCACGGGTAGCCAAGCGATGGGAGAGGACACTTGAATCTGACTTCTCGTCCAGCTGCCCCAATCCGCTGTTACCGACATGATTGTCGCCACCCTCGCTCTCAAGTACACTCAGTCCAACTCTGTGTGCTATGCCCTGAACGGCACTGTCATTGGCCTCGGTGCGGGCCAGCAGTCCCGAATCCACTGCACCCGCCTCGCGGGCGACAAGGCCGACAACTGGTGGCTGCGTCACCACCCCCGCGTGCTCGCTCTGCCCTTCAAGAAGGGCACCAAGCGCGCCGACAAGGCCAACGCCATCGACCTCTTCGTCACCGGCCAGGCCTTCACTGCCGAGGGAGGCGAGCGCGCCCAGTGGGAGTCCCTCTTTGACGAGACCCCCGAACCCCTCTCCGCCGAGGACAAGGCGGCCCACATGAAGCAGCTCTCGGGCGTCGTTTGCTCCTCGGACGCCTTCTTCCCCTTCTCAGACAACGTCCACCGCGCGAGGAGGAGCGGCGCAACCTACCTCGCCGCACCCAGCGGGAGCATCATGGATGCCGAGTGCATCAGGGCCGCCGACGAGGCCAACATGGTCTATGTCCACCACAGCTTGCGTTTGGTGAGTGGGTCAAGGCGTGCGCCGAGGAGCAGGCCCGGTCCGGGGAGCGGCTTCGAAGAGAAAGGGCATGTTGCATGTTTCGATTTGCTGACCCAACGCAGTTCCACCACTAATAGGTCTTTGGCGTTGTCTACAGGCAGGAGTATGCATCTATTTCAATAGACAGCGTTCACTAGAAAACCACGCGCCAGGGATAACTCACAACGTTGCGGAATCTCTACGTCGTTGGGCGACTGAACCGAACCATACCAACTCAAAGCAAAGCAAAGCGACTCGAAACACGCAACACAACCATCTACCGTCACTCTATGTTGTTACTGACCCCACGAGACCAGGGAATCTTCACTTGACCTCGCCAGAAGTGTCGAGGTGGCCTCCTGTGATCCTAGGATCTAGGTCTAGTATATCACCTCGCCAACGCCCGCGACGTCGTCACCTTTCTTCTTCTCGGCCAGCTCGTCCTCCCCTTCGCCATCACGGTGAACGGGCAACGTCCTCTCCCGATCGAGAAGATCGGCCTGCTCATCCGCCCACTGCTCGAACCGTGCTTGGCGGGCCTTGCGCATATGCCGGTCGGGAACCACCGAGCACAGCGCAAGGTAGACCAGCGTCGAGGATATTGTGGCGTACAGCCATCCGATGTAGCTAAAGTGGGTTCAGCATGATGAGACCGCTGTCCGTCCGCGACTTTCTGTTCCCTCGGCACTCCCATCCCAACCCCACCCCGAAACCCACTCCAGCCCTACAGGAGACCTCCGACTCGATCCACTCACAACAGATGGACCGCCCCGATGGCGATGTTGTTTCCAAAAGTCCCAGCGAAGCCGGGGATGGTAGGCGCGCAGCCCACCCAAAACGCTACTAGAGCCTTCCAAGATACCCCAGCGGTATAGTAGTACTGTCCCATGGCGTCACCCGTGTAGAGCGAAGGGACGTGGATGTTCCCCTTGCGGAAGAAGTAGTCTGCACACGAGACGCTAAAGAATTGGGATTAAAACTCATCCGCTACACATGCCAAAGGGCCCACAGCAAGCGCGGCTGCACTGCGTGTGGATACACCCGGGCGCTGGAACTCACCCAATGATGGGACCCAGGAAGATGGATTATCCGCTCAGGAAAGTAAGAAACGATCCTGCGCTGAGTACGGGTGTCAGCCGCGATCATTTGAACGACTACACCAGGCCACGAGACCAGGCCCAGCGGCATCGACATCAGGATCAGGAGTAACTCGTCGTGCTATATTCGGCTTCCGGTATTCCGGCGCCCAGCTCACCTGTTGAGGATATACCACGGGCAGATCGGCAGCGCGAGACAATAGGCGATGATCTGCCCGCGGTTGATGTTGAGTACGCGAGGGCAGAGCGCGGTGATATCAGCTCCGAACGGAATGACCTGAGCGAGAGTTAGTCGAAAGGTGCCTATACAGCAACATCCCACAATCGGAACGACGTCGCGAATTAACTCACATTGGCAGCTTGGTTGGAGACGAAGATTGACAGGGTAAAAGCCAGAGAGACGAGGAGTACCGCGACTAAGTGGGGAGGGCCGGGTCAGCTTGAATTCTGAGTCCGCTTATTGTCGTGTCGACAATTGCAGATTGTCTGGTTACGAGCCGAGCAACTCACAGCGGACACCTCCCTCCCAATGGCGATCGAGGATCGCCGTGCACAGGTCCCAAGGGTTCTTTGGATTGGGTCAGATCACCGACTACTCGCTCGCAAATGGGCAGGGAGCACTTACCCAGATGAGCTTCCCCCACGCCGCGTAGGTTGAACTGGTCGCGAATATGCCGAGGCTGCACGCGCATATCAATACTCAATCCCGACCGGGATACGGACCAGTGAGATCGGATCGCTCACCATGCGACAGCGGTGTTGGCGATGGGGAGCGCCAGCAGCTGGGACCAGAGCGGGGATGTCCTGGTCTTGGCGTAACGCGCGAGATCCGGCTGGTTCACCTGGGACGGCGATGTGTGCACGGGCGTCAGTCCGGCTTACTTACCATAGACCGCCAAGCACCAGGCCGAGGTCCCGCTGGAAAAGACCGTTCGACACCCGTGTCAGTGTCGGTGTCGGGGTAGCTGTCGATGTCGACGTCGATGTTGATATCTGCAATTCCCCCGCTCACCTTGCCCATCGCCGAGTTGATGTACTTGAGCATGGTCCACGCCAAGGTCGAGCCCGAGTATCCCTTGATGGTCCCAAAACTTGTCGTGCCCGAAGACTTGTGCAGCACCTGGGTGTAGATGAACAGTCCGATGCTGCGGAGAGGCGGGGGATCAGCGGGCGGAAATGTAGCATGTAGAAACAGCATCACTCACACGCAGGGAGGCAGGACGTAAGCTTTGATGGTCCAGAGCCACCTGGTGTTGTGCACCTTGATGAAGAGGAGCGGGAAAGTTATCGCCCTGTCCGAGTGTACAATCAGCATTGGAAGGACACGCCCTACAGACACACTGGTCCCCTCTCCGCCTTGTCCCCTCGTCCGTGACGGCCAACGAGACGCCCGATTGCTCACCAGAAAATGAGCGTGCCAGCCAGGTCCGTCGTGGTGATCAGCGAACTGGCCGGGATGGTGTTGGGGATGTCCTTCCACCCGTTCCCGAATATGCAGCGGATGATCACCGAGGTGAATTTGCCACCTGTGAGGGCGTGAGCGGATAATCACAGCCATCAGCATACAGCGCCGTGTCGTCTTGTCTCGTCACGGACCGGACCGGAGTCCACTAGCGACGACTGGCGACTGACGACTGGCAACTGGCAACTGGCAACTGGCAACTGGCAACTGGCAACTGGCAACTGGCAACTGGCAACTGGCAACTGTCGAGCCCACTCACCTTGGTAGATCTGCACGCCGACCCAAACGAGACCAGTACCACTTCGGAGTAGGACGGGGAACAACGAGCCGTAAACCCCAAAAGAGATCCGCTGGAACACTGCACGTTGTCCAAGGGTCTCAGCGTGGTGAACATCCAGGTCAGGCCAGATCGCATTGCCCACCTGGATAGCCGATGTGGTATGTCGCGCCGAAGCGGGAGTTGACGACGATAGCGATGGCCCCTAGAAGGTGGGCTATGAACACGCAGATCTGAGTTGGGTGGCACGGTCAGCACGCGACGCCAGTCAATGTTTGTACTGGAGACGCGTCCCCAAGACCGAAGCAGTGTTACGATACTTTGGTCGTCACTCACGATGGCTTGCCACGCCGTGAGCCCACTCGCGATCATTGACGACCCGATGGTCCAGACTCCCTGCGCGAGCCCAACAGGGTCGAGTCAATGAGGGATCCAGAAACCGAACCGAGTCAAGCCACTGGGATGGCGCACAGCCCGACATACCGTGGAGAAACCATATGACCACCATAGGAAGAAGTAGTTGATCCAGCCCCAAGTGCGTTCAGCAGGGGGAGTCGGATCCATGTGTGCGTTGGACCATGTCCACCATCCCGACGAGGGCGAAGAGAAGCCGTCCGATTCCTGGACGAGCAGCGCTACGGGCGGGACGTCAGTCCGAAGTCTCCCCGCAAGTACAACTGCTGCATCAGGCCCCTGCATCTGCCAAGGGCTCAGGCCAGGGAGCGCCTTCCTCCTGCCGGTGATCTCGCTCCCTCGATTCGGCTCGGCGAACATGCGTGAGGTCGTGGAGGTCGTGGAACTGTGTTTCGTGACGCGCTCACCTTTCTTGAACCCCTCGACGGAGGAAAACGCTTCCTTGGTGGCGGTGACTCGCCGACGAATCGCGCGGCCCGGGTTGGGCAGCTGTAGCTGCATCTTGTATGGCTTATGCAGGCGTGACCAGTGGTAAGCAGACAGCGGTGAGATGAGCACAACGATCGCGTGCGGTTCACTCAATTCCAAGAGCTACCTGCGGACCTCAACGCCCACCGTTCTCGTGCCCTTCATTCTAGATCCCCGCCAATCGCGTTCACGTTCCTCGCCTTATCGTCCCAAACCGGGCTCACACGACCTGGCGGTGCCCAACCCGACACCGCTCACTTGACCGGAGGAAGGACTCCTTCTCGCCCGAGCGAATCCCTCCCCGAGGGTAAGGTCAACCTGGTAAAGTAGCCGAGGAGCGGGTCGAGCCTCCTCATGTGATTGGACAGACTGCAGTTACTGCATACTGCGTCTGCGCTAAATTGCGAGCGGACAGGAGGATCGCGGTCGGACAACGAAACCCGAGTGAATCCCTCGGCTCGAATTGCCGTTATTCCTCTGTGGCTTATCGGCAGAGGGAGCCAAAGTCGGGCACTTCCGAGTCGCCGAGAGCGACGGCGGAGTCGGTCGGACGTAACTCGTACATACCGCTCTTGCACGGGGTGCCTGCCATGCAGCGTATGCAGAAAGAGTCCCGAGGAAGACGACACTGGAACCCCGGAGCTGCAACTCGCTGTTCACGAAGTTGTTATCGTTGTCAATCACACCATCTCCTCGTATCAAGCAGCACGCGTAACGCGCCTTCCTGTCCTCCCCAGCTGCACCTATACCTACGCCCACACCTTCACCTGCCCCCCTGCCCCCTGTCCCCCTGCCCCGCCCCTGCCCACTCCGCCGTCACCATGCCAGTGCCCGTCACACCCCCGACGCTCCACATCCCCGCCATTGACCTTTCCCCTTCATCCTCCCAAACCGACTCTGAGCGGGCGTCGATCCTGCGATCCGCGCTGGCGACGGTTGGGTTCCTGCATGTGCTCAACCCGTCCCCCTCCCTGACCCGCTCGCATGTCCGCGACATCTTCGCCGCGGGGTCGAGCTTGTTCGACATCCCGCTCTCGGACAAGGAGGCGGTCGGGTTCGACGTCGACACTGGAGCTGGCTACACGTCCATGATGGGTCAGACGACTGGTGACAAGTCGAAGCGACTCCGAGGGGATCTCAAGGAGAGTTTCTCCATCGGTCCGAACACGGCGGTCTCCATCCCGCAGAGCAACGCCCATTCCGATCCGACGATCGTGAACCGGCTGGAGGAGTTTCGGGAGGCGTGCTTCGAGACCGGATTGAGATTGCTCGATCTCTTCACGATCGCGCTCAAGACGCCAGACGACGACCCGGCGTACTTCCGCGGGAAACACTCTTATGGCAACAACGAGAGTCTCAGACTGATCCACTACCCGGCTTTCCCCCGAGCGAGCGCGGACGAACAAGGCGCCCAGACAAAAGCCACCGGATGGGAGGATCTCAGAATTGGCGATAAGGATATCCGCGCAGGGGCGCACCAGGACTTTGGCTCGGCGTGAGTGAAGTGGGGTGGTTTGCACACGTCGTCGATGGGTCGTCGACACGACCTCGACACGACCTCGACACGACCTCGACACTGGATCGACGCGTTGCCCTGGCAGTGACGTGGCGCGAGGATGTATATAGTCGAGTGCTGATGCCTGTGACATATAGCACCCTGCTGTTCCAGTCACCGCCCGGCGAGGACGGAACCGACACAGCTGTCGAGGGCCTCGAGATCTTCGTGGTGCGGGAGGACGGCGATGCCGAAGCACCGGACGGTTCCGGCAGGAAGGGCTGGTGGGTGCCCACGCCCAAGCCCGAGGGCGTCAGCGAGGGAGGCAGCATCTTGGTGAACGGTGAGTCAAGCGAGCTCGGGCGCGTGCGCGTGTCCATGCGAAACTCTTACTCGTGTCGAGGCGATGCTCGTGGTGTCGCGGTCTCGGGTGTCGTGGTGTCGCGATGTCGTGGTGTCGTGGTGTCTCGGTGTCGTGGTGTCGCGGTGTCGTGGTCTTGTCCTTGCTCCCAATGATCGCGGCTAACGCTGGACCAGTCGGAGTCAGCATGGAGATCTGGTCTGGCACCCAGTTCCGAGCGACTTGGCACCGCGTCGTGTGTCCCAATCCACCGGACCTCGAGCCGGGTCAGGTCCTCCCCGGACGCAAGTCGGTCGTGTTCTTCATGATCCCGAATCACGATGTGGTGAGTGGTGTGGACGACCCAACCGAGTCTGCTCGCGTGACTTCGACCAGGCCAGCTTGGTCGCTTGGACGGGTCTCTCGTCTTCCTTGTTCTTGTCCTGTGATAGTCCTTCTGTATCGCAGTCTCGATGCGCCTGCATCGCAGTCTCGCTGTCCGTTACCACCCGCCAGAAACACAATGTGGTATCGCGCCGAAGAGAAGTGCTAGTGTCCGCTCACGAGTCGCACACAAGCTGACCCTAGACAGCTCCTCACTCCGATCGACGCATCCGGTAGACCGGCTGTCGCGGAGGGCTGCATCTCGTCCGGCGACTTCTTCAAGCTCCGCATGGCGCGGTCGTACGGCAAGGACGAGGGTGCGCAACCGGCGCCAGCGATGCAAGCGGTGCGGTAGGCGCATTAGGTGTCTACTGCGCCCCCTTACCCAAGAAATTGCCGTGACGAGGTAGGAAGCAAGGAGGAAGTTCAAACGAGGAGATACACATTGCCTCGAGACCACGAGCATGGACAGACATGCCTCGATACTCGATCGGCTCGAGGCGTACAAGAGATCTTCATCCGCAATGTTGAGCTTACGCGCACTACACAGATCACATACAGTACATATGTACATATATGGTCAATGTCCCCAGGTCTCCCCGCGCCGGGAGACTTCAAGCCAGCGCTCTGCGAAGTATGGTCGCCTTCACGGCCTACGACTTCCCCACGACTCTCTTCACACACTGTCCCTGCCCTTGTGGTTCGTACATACAGTAGCTTACTCATGTCGCGGTCGCGTCACGGTCACGTCGCCGTCCCGTCGCCGCCCCGTCGCCGCCCCGTCGTGGTGACGTCGTGGTCACGTCGTGGTCACGTTGAGCAGATGTTCGGTTGCTTCCGACTCGAAGAACGAGGCAGAGTGCCGGTGCAAGAACCCGTTGACGGCGCGAGCGATGAGCCTGGACATGGACGAAGTGTCAGCGAGGTGAGGCGACGCTGGCAAGATGATTCCTTCTGCCGATCTACAGCATCGAAGCTTGGGGTTGGGGGGCAGTATCGATCGTACTCACGCAGCCGAGGACCAGCTGATATGCTGGTTGTCGTGGTAGCTGGACAAATAGTCAGTCCATTACAACATGGTATGGTTCCAGTCAAGACACGCGACGCTCTCGCCTCTGACACTGCCATCGCCTCAATGCTGACTTCGTCTCGAAGTCTCGATCCCTCAACGCCGCTCTCGCCTCGACGCGTTTCGCTCACCAGAATCCCAACCTTCCGAGGTTGACGTCATCGCCGTTCACGAGCACCTTGTACCTGCTGCAGTCTGTCATCCCGAACACCTCTGGATAATCCAGCACGAGGTTCCAATACGACCACAGATCGAAGAGGAACACGTTCGTCTCGTCCTCCTTGTTGTCCTTCTTCTCCAGCTCGAGCTCGAGGCGATATGCCCTTACGAGCTCCTCGAGACGGGTGTTGAAGACCCGTACCGACTGCCCGATGAGCTCGTGCGACCGGATCCCCGGCTCGTGCGGGAGACTGTACTTTGGCGACCGGTCCAGCGGGGGAAGGTTGATCAGGAGGATATGCCGCGCCCCGAGTGATCGCAGCCGACGCACGTTCTGCATCATGGCGGATGCGAGAGCGGAGGATGTCGATGGAATATCGAGTCGACCGGCGGGCAGGTCTTCACGCTGAGGACACAAGTCAGCTTCACCTCACGGTGTCAGGTCAATTCATGGGCCATCGCGGGAGGACAGGACATACGTTCATCCGGCCCTGATGATTGAGTCAGTCAGAGGCTTCTAAACAACTAACCAAGGAGAAGAGCTTCCAAACGTTACGTACCATGTCATTGATGCCGAAGAAAGCGAGGAACAGCGTGTCGTTCGAGTGCCAGTCCACGATCCGTGGTCCAGGCATTGGGGTGAACAGCTCCTGGAACTCATCGACCTGCTTTCCAAACGTTCTGGCGGGGAGGATCAGGCGCTGCGCTCCACTCTTGGCTCGACTGCGCAAGGCGGAATTCCACCCCGGTTGGAGATTTGGGACAAACACATACCCATACTCTTCCAGACCCGGCTCGATGCTGAGAAGGCGCGGCCTGTCAGTGCTCTCTGCGTCTCGCCCGCGCGGACGTCCAAGTATGTCCGGTGTGTTCGGCCACTCACACCTCGTCCGAAATGACCGCTCCGACCTTGGCGAGGTTCCAGTACTGCAATGCTATTCCGAGTCAGCACTTGATGACGAGCAGGTTAGCTCGGTCGACTCGGTCGACTCGGTCCCGGGCCGTACCGTGAAAGTCCTTGAACACCCTTGGGAGGTCAGCCGACGACAGGGTGCTACGTACGAGTCCACACAGTCCCCAACGCCGCGTGCGTGCTTACGCATAGAGGTATTCCGTCCACTTCATGTCCGTCGCTCTATGGTGCTGCAAGAGGCTGTCAGCACAGCACCGGACGGCATGCGATCAGCACGCTCGCTGGGACTGGAGTTGGCAGTACAAACCAGTTGCTGTGGGTGACCCCAGTCGACCCCGTCTTTGCGGTAGTCCTTGCTGCGACCACTCAGTCCTGGTGCCCACCCCAACGCCACAGTGGCGGACTCACTCCAGTGTAGCTGGTGTCGCACCGTCATCAGCAGCGGGAATAGAACCCCCAACAGACACACGGCTCACAGTACGAGTCGCCGCTGATGCACCCAGTCAGCTCATCCAGGATGATCGTTGGTAGCCTGGGTAGGGTACGACTGCGCGTGCCATGACCCCTGACCGTCCAGTACAACACTCACAACACAAAGAGCTTGGTGATGCTGTACCAATCAAAGGTCATCCCTCCCTGCTGTCCCCCCTGCTGTCTCCGCGTCAAATCTCTGCCTCTTGCACGATGATCCCTGAGCTTGGGCCATCCCTTCCGGAACGCCTCGAACGGATTCCCATCGCCGCCTTCCCTCGCCTCCAAGAATGTCTCGTCATCGTCACGGTTTCTCCTGATCAACGGCGAGGAGGCCCTCCTGATCAGCCGTCGGGCGCTCAGGAGGGACGACATCGGAGGGGACCCGTCCCCGCTCTGGAGCGGCGTTTGGAGCTCGTACGAGTCGCCCGGCGAGAGGTAGACCATGAGAAGGCCGAAGGCCAGCAGACTCGAGAGGAAGACCACCCGGATCTTCCGGTGCGGCACGTTCAGTCCGGGGACGCCCCAGCTCCGTCGCCGAGATGTCGAGGCGGAAAGCATGCTGCGCCGATGTGTCGCCAGGACGAAGAAACAACTGTTTCGTGAATCGAGGTGGTCAGTGGTGTGGGGAGGGCTGCTCATTCACATGCGAGTTCTACGCAGTGAGTGTACATGTACATATGTATTGTATCGTACGCCCTTCCGCCGATCGTTGCACGCAAGCTGAACCGCAACGAATCCATCCCACCTTCCCTTCCTCCCGCTCCAAAGTCACCTCGAGTACATTGGTTCGCCAACACTGACGCATTCGAACGAGTTTCCCAACCCGGATGTTGAAACACAGACACAGCTTTCGACGCGCGGAATCAAGCGCGGATACATACGGAGTACGAATCGTCCTTGACTTTGTCGAAGCTTCGAAAATCGTCGGGAGCTTGTTTTTGCCACGCTCAAATCTTGCTCTGGCGCGATGCGATGTACCAGTACACTGGGTACGTTGTACGCTCGACCTGCCGCCAGAGGGGGACCACGACTGCGGTGCAGTCGCGGGTGCAGCTGAATTCAGCGATGTCCATCGGATGCGAGGAGCGAAAAGTACGTACAACTACAGCAGTGAGGGGATCCAAAACCCATGCGACGTGCGCAACAATGTGGCAAGCAAAGTTCCAAAGTCAAATGGCTGGCTTTCCGGCAGAGACGCACGTCGTCATCCCCTCAAGCACGATATTTTGGTAGTCACCCACAGCCCTGGAAGGTGCAGTACGGGCGCGTCCTGCCAGCACTCGTACTGTGTATCCGGCTAACTCGTCCCAGTTGCTCTCGCGACTTGGTGTGGCTTTCGTTGACGCTTAGAGCCCCGAAACGACCCTATTGATCTCGCTTCGAACACTCCAGCTCCCAAATAACGGGTCCCGCCAAATCGGTCGACGCGGAGGGTGCTGTGCATCGTCGTTGAAAGTTGTATGTACACGTACCAGGACAACTGACTGACCTGTCGCTGCCGCCCTGCCGCAGAAAGCGGGTGCCTGCATGACACGTGAGCCGCGAGGGGTCTCGCTGCACCAGTTGATGTTCCTGACACTGTTCTGAAAACACGTCGAGTGTTCAGCCGGCGCAATCATTCGGGCCGACGCGATCGATCGCCGTAGCGCAGGATATGTGTCGTAGGGAACGTACATCTAGACTATGCATGCGCGCTGAAGAGGAGGTTTCCAAGGATGTGCGTGCTCGTACTCTCACCACAGGGATAGATATGTATGCGTCTAAATGTTTCGCCATGTGACACTCCGCCGTATCCTGAAGTCACATGGGTAATGCCGTGTTTCGGCCCTTCAACAACATTTCCGTTCTCAGATGCTCCAAACGAAGTCAGCCGTGGCTCCAGTCCAATCGTCCCGTTGCAGTACACGGGTGAAGCGTATTCGGCGTATTCGGCGTATTCGGCGTATTCGGCCAAGATTCGCGTGGCTCACCTCATGAGTGAAATGATCCTGAACTCTCTTCCCCCCTTCGGATCCGCGGTGGTCTCGAGAAGCTCGCAGTGGAGTAGGTGCTCCCCTGCTTTGAGGTCGGCTCGGATAGTGGCCGCCCTGATCCTACATGAGCTCGAAGGCCCGGCAGCGCGTAGGTGGCATCGAATCATGGTGAGGCACCAGGTTGTCCCATTCGACGTGACGGGATTCGATTTGACGTGACGGGATCCGTGCTCGCTAAAACCGTACCACACACCGTCCAATGTTGTAGATCTCATTCCAGTACCCAACAATCGTCACACCCTTATCCAGCTCATCGTCGACCCAGCAGAAGACCGTGCCGAGGCCGAACGAGGCTGATCGGAGGTAGTGCAACTGGACAGACCCGAGCTGGGTGGAGAACCCGAACGTGACGGTGGAACCGGGCTCGTCGGCGATGAGGTAGTTCTATCGGGTGTCAGCGTGCGCGTGTGCGTGTCGAAACGCCCATGTGCGATCCCGCGAGGTCTGAACGCAGGCGCATACAATACGGGAAGCTTCCACCTTGGAGCGACTGGACGGGATCGTGGGACTCGGTTGCTCACCTTCGCTTCCCAGTTCCATTCGCGCCTGTGATAGGTTAGCGGTCGGGTCGCTACCATCGTTCGGCGAGCTCACCATCCTTTGTTCTCCAACGGCGTGAGCCGGTTCTTGCCGCCAGTCGTCATCGGGAAGCAGTTTGGCTGGAGAGTAGGCACTTGCGTGTTCTGGTCATACTTCGAGACGACGCGCATCTGACATGGTGGTCAATCCAGTTCCCGACTGAGCAAGAATTTGATGGCAGAACTTATCACGACGACTCACTCGAGGTAGCGGCGGCGAAGGATAGAGAACTTCGATGTCGGTGGTATCGACTTTCGCTTCCAGCTTAGCCATCTCGCACAGCTGCGAATCGATGTAGGCGCTAGCCAGCTGTCCGAGCAGTCGATGCCCCTCTGGGGAATGCTGGGTGCGTGCGTGTTAGCGATGCTATAGCCTCCCGCCGGAGTCGCCCCCACCCGTCATCGTACGCAACCGAGTCCGAAAGGTGCATTGGTGTCCAGCACCGTTCACTCACATGACGCAGATCGACGTCGCTGAGGTCGTCCGCCGGTGCGTCCGACTTTTGGTGGAAAAGCTCCCTTATCACCGAGACGTTTGCGAGTGCCTCGTGAAGGAACACGTTGCGGAGGGATAGAATCGGGAGATCGTAGTACTGCGCGATGCCAGAGTGCTTTGATGTCGTCAGCCATGGTTGGAGGGCTCCGGAGAACAGTCGTTAAGATAGGACTCACAAGGTCCCCACCGTTGGCTACCTGGGCGAACATGAGTGCAAAGACGCTTTCGGTACATTAGCGATCCGTGGGAGCAGCTGGCGAAGGAGCTCACTTGAGGTTCAGAATCGCTGGCTTGCGAGGTAGATCCAGTATGCTCCGAACCAGCAGCTCATACGAATCCATGTTTCTCAGGAGCCTGCAAAGGAAGTCAGCCTCGGTCACATCCAGTGTGCGTGTTTCGTCGTCTTCGGCACTACTCATGCAGACTCACACCTCGTCGTTGATTGCTGTGATATAGTCAGCTTCAAACCATGGTTATTTCCGCGGGAACTTTGCTCACCCAGCTCAACGATCACGAGATCAACGTCCTCCGGAATATGCTCTTGGAGGCAGAGCGAGAAGTAGTCCGAACCTGTGCGAGTCAGCGCCGCGCTGCGCCAGTTCGCCAAAGCGGGCAGCCTTACTGCTCCAATCCTAGAGCATGTCCAAGCTCTTTGCGGCGAGCAATGCCAATGCCCGACACAGACTCACCAGTACCGCCCAGAGCCCCGTTCACGAACCCGTTCTTCCCAAGATCCCTTCCCGACTCGCCCAGCACCGTACCAGCGGCCTGGGGGAAGAGCGCGTCGAGATGGTCGAATATGATCCGATTGAGATTCTTTGGGTCGTTGGCGTTATCGCCGTCCGGAGCGGCCAGTCCGTGGCCTCGAGACACTAAGGGTGTGTGATCAGAACCGTAGAGTGGTCTCGAGAGCAGTGTTGAAGAGACACCGATGAGAGATTTCAGTGTGATATAGAGGATGTGGAGCTGGATGCAGGCGAGGGAAGACACCACACACCCGAACCACCGATCACGCCCACGGTGAATGGCTCTCCGGCCTTCATCCGGGCGAGCACCCGACGCAGTCGGTCATTCGATCCTGCATCGGCACATGTCAGCGGGATGTATCCTCCCAGTTTTGACACCGCTGGACAGAGCTATCTCACCCGCATAACTGACGGCCTTGGCCAGACCTGCCTCTCTGCGGGACGTTAGCGGTCCATCTCTCAGTGCAGGCGGCGCTTGAGAGAGCGGACTTACCCGACCTCCTCACACAATGCAGGACTCGTCGTGCACATATCACATGACCCTCCCGCTGGTATTGACCCTTGCTCACCCGCCCGCCACCCGACCTGATCCGCCCGCGGAGACAGGCCCGGCGCGGCGAGGTCGTACTTTGCCAGATGCTCCGGGAAGTGGCTCGCGATGAGGAGAGGGTCCGCCTGGAGGAGAAGACAGAGGAGCACGAGGATGTTCAGCCCCAGGGAGAGGTTGAGGGCGAATCGAGCGCGGGACGGGGTCACGCGAGGGGCCCGCATCGGGGCGAGGGGGGTGGGGGGGGGGGGGGGGAATGGCGGAGAGAACGAGGGTGGAGTAGGCGCGGCGCGATTTGACAGTGGCGACGGCGGATGGCTGGAGGGGGGGGGGGGTGAGGACAGTACGATATGTTGTTAGGAAGACGGAAGACGGAAGATGGAAGATGATGGATGAAAGGATGCATGGGATGTGTTGTTTGCGCTGCATAGACGTCTCTGCATGGTCGAGGTCTCGACTGATTGGCTCTGAAACGACCCAAACTGTGATGGGGTTGACACACTGGCACCGTGCGCAGCGTTTCAAATTCAACTGTCAACCTGGCACCTCGCCTCCCCGCATCGCTTTGCGGGCACCTTGAGCTGTATGCATGGCGAGGTCCCCTTTCTCGACTCAACGCTGAGACCTACAGTCCCCACCTCAGAGAAGTGGCCGCAAATCCGGATCAGCCAGCACCGCCGCCATGACATCCTCTGTGAGGACGAGTCTGATTGTCAGGCCGTTCTCGTGCCACCTTCCGTCCCCCGTCCTCTCCCTCGGCCGTGTCCTCCCTTCTTGTCCTCTGGCCTCGCGAGGCTTACTCCACCCCCGCCCCGTGCCCTTGTCCATGAGCACCACGAGGCCGTCGATGGGCCACATATCCGCGCACACCCACTCCGCCGGGCCGTCTCCGAATTCGACCTCGCCCGCGCCGATCCCGAGCCAGGAAGTCACCATGAGATGTTCCTTCCCCATGAACGCGTTCCACTCCCTGATTGGATCGAGCGCAAATGCCTCGTGGTGGATCAGGGAGGGCAGGAGGTGGATCGAGGAGATGATGGTGCCCCGTATACCCCGTGCCGCCGCGGGGAGCGATGAGAGGAGGGAGGAAGTCTGAAGCGACGCGGTGAGGTTGATGATGGGCGAGCCGAGGAAGGTGGGAGGTAGAGCCGGTGTGAGGCGATTACGAAGACCTAGCGACATGTCGAGGTGGACGAGCCCCTCGTTCTTTCTCGATCGCGTGACGATCCGCCAGACATGCGCCAGTACAGCGTCTAACCGGCTTACAGCCCCGCTACTCCCACCGGCACCGGCACCAGCATCGACATCACCGACATCACCGACATCACGGGCATCACCGGCATCGCCTGTTTGAGCGACAGACCCGCTCGATGTCGGTTCCGCTGCCGACTTCCAGATTCGCTGGACTTCGTCGGGTGAAAAGTCCACGAGGTAATCCTTGACCGGCTTTGCCCATTCCCACGTCTCCCATGGGATCCTCGTTCCTCTCCGCCTGCCCATCGCCTCGTCGAGCGGCGCGACCTCTGGAGGCGGTCTCGAAGGCGAGGAGATCATCGGGGGCTTACCCTCGTCCGAGTTCCAGAAGTCCAGCCGGATCTGGGGTACTCTGAGGGCCTCATCCCGTATTGCGCCGTCCTCCTCGGGCGCGTCCACGTTCCCAGCTGCGTACCCGTCGAGTCGGAGTGGCTCGAAAGGTCGAAGAGGGATGTGATCCAGTGGCGATTCGTCACCTGCGAGAAGCGATCGGTGGACCATCGCCCAGTCACCGACGAAGAGGGATAACGCCTGGGCGTCACCGAGGGTATGATGCATCCCTACCGCGATGGCTATCCCGCCCTGGGAGAAAGTCGTGACTTTCACGCCGATTGCGCCTCTGCCCTCATCCGGGCCTCGTAGCCGCACGATAGCGTCGGGGGACACGAAGAGGTCTCTGTCCGCAGAGGATACGTCGTGGGCACCAGTCTCAGTCCCAGCTCCAGTCCCGACTTGTCGAGGGAGAATCGACGATACGGCGCCAGGTCGGGTCGCAAAAATCAGGTCTAACCCCCGGTCGTGCTCCCCTCCCCAGAGCAGCTCGACACGGCCAAACCGCTTCGTGTGGTCATTCTTCGCCAGGACGGGGTCATACTCCACGAGTCGCAAAGTCCCACACAATTGTGGGTATCGCGTCAAGACGAGCTCGAGCGAGCGGGTGAGCACGTCAAGGGAGTAGATCTGCGTGGACGGAGAGGTCGGTGCGGGGAACACGAAAAGGGCGCCGCAGGTGGTGTAGTTGGAGACGGACGAGTCGATGATTGACAGAGCGGAGGAGCTGGGCGGGGAGCACACAGCCGGAAAGACCCGTGAGCGGGAGACATGGGTGTCTGAGGAAGGCATGGGGGGAGGAGTGCGAGGTGAGAGGACGGTCGTGAAGTTTGGAGTTGACAGGGGACGTGGAGAACGGAGAAGAGTGGGTCGGGACGCGCGATGTCAGGTGCTGGGTCAGGAAGGGTTAGTAAGTCCACGTCGGAGGAATGAATATTAGCGACAGAGGCAAACACCTTGGGACAAAAGCAATCAATCCACCAACCTCACCGACCTGACATGATCGTCGTGTCAGATAACCGAGTCGTCGGCAATGCCCGGCCAATTCTCGGATCCGAACGGCCCTGGCAGTGGCCGCCGGCCCATCGACTCCCTCTAGAGACGATACAATATGCATACGGATCTTCTGCTGGCATGGTACAACGCTACGAACGCAAGCGCATAGGGGTCATCCTGCGCGCTGCATCGCGTAGCCGTGCACACCTGGCTTTCCTGGTTGATTAGAAGCTCGGCGCCTCGAAGCCGTAGTACGTCCAGGGCTGGCCTGCACCGGTGGGCGGCTCGTATAGTTCCGTCCCATCTAGACTGGGTCCATAGACGCTGCTCGAGTCAGCCGCGATATCCCAACCGGGACTCAGGTATCAGTACGACGAGACAGCGGTGATCCAGATGCCCGTGTTGCTTCACTCCTATTCGCGGCATTCGACGGTCGACTCAACCGAACCGAACCGAAGTGAACCGGATCGACGTTCACTCACTCCCGCTGCCCCTCCGGAGCAATGATCAACTTTGCCTGATACGTCCCCTCCGACCCGACCGTCATGCTCCAGTACTGCCCGTTTGTAGCGACGACGTCGTAGTCGTATTCGCACGGCTGCTGGACGAGGTCCACGCCGGTCAGGTTGCCGGCCGAGTGCGCGGCGCCGAGACACGAGGTCACCCCGAGGTTGGAGTAGATGAGGTGGCCGTAGAACTCGGAGGGGGAGTTGCCGCTGCGAGGAAGTCAGCCGGGCGGATGTGTGCGGCGCGTCAAGCCCAGGGATGAGGTGTCCGAATGGGTCAGGTAGATGCCAAGGTGGGGACGAGCAGAATCGTGGAGGGAAGGGGGAGAGCGAGAGGCCGGGCCAATGGCGGACGGCAACAAGCGTCACCGTGGTGGGGGTTTGTGGCGCAGGCAGGTTACAGACAGCGAGAGAAGTACGGAAGGATCCAGCCGCAGCAGAGAGACAGCCGCTCACAGTCCCGAAAGCCCCTTGCCGTCCGGTCCCTGGCACACATCGAACCCGTACAGCTCGGTCGTCCGACAGTCCCCGCACGGCTGGATCTTGCCGTCCACGACACCCAGCCGGGTGGCGTTGTACGAGGTCGTCTGTGTGGACGCGTCCCAGTACGTGACGTTGGAGTAGAGGTGGATGAGGCCGTCGGCGCCTGCGTCGGTTCAGCACGGCTCTGACCACTGGGGTGGGCGAGAAGCTCCGGGGAGATCGCCCCCACGCAGACACAGTAGCAAGTGCTAGATCTCGTCTCGGACCGAGACGCAGCGAAAAAGGGGAATAGGGGGATGGCGTGATGTGCAGTGCACGAGCTCTCGACTCTGCAGTGAGGTGTCGCCTCTCTTCGTCACCATCGCCCAGCGAGGCCGATTTGGCTCGTCTCCTCGCTCCCCAATCATGCGTGTGTGGAGTATTCACTCACCAAAGGAGGTGAACGGCCCGCCGTATTGGAAACGAACGCACGACAACTGCGAGCTCCGTTTGGTCGGTGCGGCAAGAGCGAGCGAGAGGGACACAAGGGCCCCGGAGGCGACTAACAGCTTGCCAAACATGTCGTGTCACCAGGAGGTCAACTTCGATTCAAAGTGTTGGCGATGTCGCTCGTGCTGCTGGCTTAAGAGGTCGTGGACGCACACTGCAATGTACACCTGGTGTACTGTACTCGTACTGTACAAGTATATATATTCCTCAGGTCGCACTCGAAGCCGCGGGCGCCGACATCCATGATACCCCGGCGACTCGGCCGGCGAGTCGGCGCCATCATCGAGTCCATGCGCTGCACAGCAGGTGACGCGGAGCTCAATGCCAAGAGTACCGTCACAGACAAGCATGACCGCGTGGACGGCTTCCTCGTGCCTTCAGTCCGGCGCATGTCACTGCCGCTGCATGATGCAAGGCCGAAACAGGCGCCTGACGCGGAGTACAATGTTGGACCAAGTACGGTTCTTCTAGAGGGATGAGGCGGTGCGGTGTCGGGGTGGTGTCGACCGGCGTCGAGCCGAAGTTATGGGCGCCAAATCTCCGAGAGTGGATCTTCCACCTGGTGGGGACACGTTGATGATGCCCGATATCCGGTGACGGGCTCGGAGCGACCCGTACTCGTACAGCGACATGATTAGTTGTGGTGCATGAAGATGGTTGATTGGGAGGGAGGATCGACCGTTTCAATCGATGGCGCCACGGTGCCACGCCGGCTTGGCTCAGCCGAAGTGGTCATTCCGTCTCGTCTCCCCATCACCCAGTCCGACGCCGTTGATCTCCCATCCATCCATTCGAATCCAACATTCACATCTCCACTTCGGGAGCAGCATGTCCCAGCCCGCTGATCCACCCCCGGCCGCTCCGGGTGCTCCGGGTGCTCCGGGCACCCCAGGCCCAACCGCTCCGCGCCGCCCGTCCTCCCCGCGCTCACCGCGACCCATCCCCGGTAGCCTCCCCTCCTCGCTACCTCCCGGCGCTCTCGCGGGCTTCGCTGCGCCCCCACCCCCTCCACGTCCCAATGTCGGCTCCCTACTCTTCCTCACAGCCTTCTTCTTCTTCATGTCGGGAGGGAACCAGATGCCCGAGCCGACGATTACGGTCGGCCCCGACGGGCAGATCATGCCCCGCGTCACAGAGCTGGATAGGGCGAGGGAGTATGTGAGCGACTACAAGGGGTTTCTCAATGGTACAGGGAACTGGACAGAGGTGGGTCAGATCCCAATCGCTCCGATCGCCCTTGATAGGCCAGGCGGGGTGGTCCAACTGAGATACGCCGAGTGTACACCGTGAAGTGGTGTTCCGTGGAGTGACGTGCCGCTGGGATTGCAGTGGGCGGCTGCTTGTCGTCGTGCACATCGCTCACCTCCAACTCAGGCTCCTCCGCCCATACTCCTCCCGTCTGACATCGTCCCCCATACGTTCCAGCACAGCCACCCACACCAGCTCAATTTCTGGACGAACATCACAGGCTTCTACCGCGAAGCGACCGTCCACCCCGCATCTCTCCTTTCCCACTCCGCCTCCGCCTCCGCCTCGGCCTCATCGTCGTCGTCGTCTGAGATCTCGACGTGGTGGTCCGGCGTATCCCTTCCCAACATCAATTCGTCTGCGCACTTCAACTCGACCCTCGCAGAGGAGCTCCGCGGGTCATGGGACTGGGCATCGACCGACGTGTGGGAGATGAACTTGAAAGAGCGTCTCCCCGAGGGACTCAACCTCACCGCCGGCGCCGCACGAGACCCGCGCGAATCCGAATACCACTGGGTCCGCGGCTCTGCGACCCTCCGAACGAGCAAGGCCACCGGGTCCCGCAGTATCGACTACAACTTCTACGGCCTGCACCACCGCCCCAATGGGACGTATGAGCTCTACGGCGTGCCGGACGGGATGCACCTCGACATAAGGAACATACCCCGGATGTACCGCGGCGAGCGCGAGAGGAAGGAAATCAGGGAGATCGTCCTCGCCGAGCTCGAGAAGGAGTTGAAGGTGCAGAAGGACATGTTGCTGCTCTCGGATGTCAGGCCGGATGGTGAGTAGTGTGGTGTGAACACGCAGGTCTACGATTGGTCACTGTCACTCATCGTCGTCATCACCAATCAATCCACCATTCCGCTCTATCACCGCGACACCGCGTAATGGCCCGCGCGTCGCGTCGGTTCAACGAATTGGCGAAGTTGACCATGGACCGGAACGCGTCTGCTGACCCGGATCAATCGCACCAGATATCACCCTCACGCGATGCCCCCTGCTCATCCACCTCTCCCTACCCCCTCTCACCCTCCCCTGGACAGCAGACCAGCTGGACCGATACGACGCCGAGCTGCACAACCCCACGGGCCTCCTCGTCTCTCTGCCCCGCCCGCCCGAGTACTGGTCCTCGGGCGTCGGGCTGGGCGGCGTGGTCGTCGCGGACCAGTGCGGGTATGCGCTGGGCTTCTCGGGCGGCAAGGGGGTGAGGATTGATGATTTCTGGCGGAAATCGATCAGCTGTACGTGGGCGTGACGGTCAGATCGTGTCTCCAGGCTCCCAGCGTTGTGTCAATCACTACACTGCACCTTGACGCGTCCACTACCACTTCGTCATCACATCGTCCATCGCTGTGATACTACCCCGCTCTAACCTCCCGCGTCTTGTCTCCGCTCCACCTCCCAATGTGTCTGTGTTTCATACTCACACGGGCTCTCTCACCTTCCCCACGTCACGCCATTCGTCCCACACCACTCGTGTCCCGCGTCCACCTCCCATCAATGTCCGCTCGGTCCGCTCGTTTGCGTCGCTGACTCCGCAGACGCCGCCTTCGCAACCCTCACCCAGCTCCTCGTCCTCGTCCTCCTCGTCCGCCAGATGGAGCACACCCGCACGCCCTCGACCCTCGCCAAGGTCTCCCTCTGGAGCATCGTCCTCATGGGCACCGCCGACTCGTGGATCTTCTCCGCACACGTCGTCGTCGGCATCATGAGCGAGAACAAAACGTCGTTGCCCATGCTCGTTCCTGGTTTCTTGTGTCTCTGCACGGCGATCGTGTTTGGTCCGGTGAGTGATAACGACCAGCTAAGGCAGTGTTTCCATGAGCCAATCTCTCGTTTCCCTTCCCCTTGTGACTTGCGACCTGCGCACCCGGGTATTCGCCAAAAAGCTTTGCGCCGAGAGAAAGCACACGGAGACGAGGCACCACTTGCTGACATTCGCAGCGCTACGCCGTGCTGCTGTACCGCATCCAGGCGCCAGAGAGGGTATCAAGCCCTCCGAGACCCGCTCCGACGCCCACCACAACGACACCGGGCACCGCGACTCCGGGTGCGGGCGCGCCAGCCACCGTTACCCCTGTCGTTGAGGAGGAGCCGAGATCAATTACTGAGTCCATCGTCGAGGCGTTTACGAACTATCCCATACTCAAGCGTGAGCTCCGCGCGTCCTCTCTTTCCATTTCCAAATACCCTCTGGGGCCAAACCTTCTCCCCTCGCTTGCATAGCGCCGTACGAGCTCTCACGTGCGACGTGCGGATTTTCTGCCCCGCAGAATGAAGCATTCCGCAACCGTCCAGAGCCAGACTTACCCCTCGTAGTCGTCGCCCTCTTCCTCCTCGCCTTCATCTCCATCCTCATCGGCACCGTGCCAAGCATCCTCCCCGTCGTGCTCTTCGGAATGTACTCGTTCTGGATCCCGCAGATATGGAGAAACGCCAGGAGGGGTCGTCCCAGGCCGTCGAGAGGGGTTTCGTCGTGGGCACGACGCTTGGGAGGTTGGCGCTGCCTCTTTGTGAGTGGCTCGTGGCGCGGCGTCGTGGAGCGTTCGCCTAGCGCGGTGTCGGGGCCGGCGGGAGAACTCGAGAAAGAGAGTAGCGGAGTGAAGAAGTAACTCTGTGCCGGACTACGCAGCCCCGTCATATGCTGCTGCCTCCCGCACACTGTTCCTGGACTTGATGGCCACGCATGGACTAACCCCGATCAGACGCCTTTGCGTGTCCCGAAAACGTCTTCTTCGTCAAGCCCACCAACTGGATCTGGGCGCTCGTCGCGTGGCAGTGGGCGCAGGTCATGGTGCTGTTCGCGCAAGAGCGGTTCGGGCCGGCATTCTTGTGAGCGGCGCGGTGCTCATTGTTGTGCAAACAACAGCTGACGATGGTTGTAGCTTGCCGAAGCGGGTGAGTGGGAGGTTTCAGTTGGGATCTCGGTCGGGTCTTGCTCAGCTACGCGAGCGATCGCTCCGCTCTGATCAGTCTGCTTGCTGTGCTTTCTGCCTCCCTGCGACGGCTCGGCGCCTCTCTTACTCTTCGCTGTCCTCTTCTGCCACCATCCTGGCCCCCGTTGCCCGGGCCTCCTGCCCCGTTACGCGAGCCTGCCCGCTCCCTCCGAGATGATCCGATCCGCGCTGACGATTCCGCGCCCAGTTCCACCCCGCTGAGTCATACAACTACCACCCCCTCATCCCCGTCCCCGACGCCGAGGCGCCCCTGTCCCCGACGAAATCCTCGTCGGACGCCCTCGGCCACGGCCACTCCGAGACGACATGCAGTATCTGCATGGAGGAAGTGGATGTCCGGCCGACATCCACGGCGTCTTCTGCCGGAGAGGCTATACTCGGTCTGGGCAATCGGAGGGGGTACGCGTTGGCCCCGTGTCACCATTTGTTCCATACAAAGTGTTTGGCGCAGTGGTTGGCTATCAAGGTGGGTCGGGCGTGGTTTCCACGAGGTCAATCGGGTCGATGGGATCGATCTGCTCGATCCGCTCGTCTGAGCATGAGCTCGGCAATGGACGGTGGCGTCGTCGTCGACATCGGCATTGGCGCCTGTACCCGCTAGCAACACTTGGGCCCTGCTGATCCCTCCGCAGACCATTTGCCCGCTTTGCAAGCGCAGCCTGCCCCCGCTCTGACGGACAGTCGCAGCGAATCACGGTGGGCGAAGGCCTGTCACGTTTTTTTTTTTGCGCGTACACCCAGAATCGATGATATGGCTCCTGTTACTGGCGCGCTGTTGTCACTCTCGTCCTCATTTTCACGGCTATCATCGCTATCACTGCTATCACTGCCGCTGCTGCTCATACCCTGCACGACATACCCTACGTATCATCAGACTTGTGTACTTGTATTTCATGCACGTTGTTATGTGTCATAGCGAGATCTGCCGGTCGCAACGGGTTACTGGGGTGCTGGGCTGCCGGATTGTCGGGTTGCTGGGTTGCTGCGTTACTGGGTCGCTGGATTACTGATTTGCCTTGCTGGTTTGTAGCGTCGCCGGGATGCTGGGCTGCTCTACGCCCCTTGGCCCGAACCGAGGCATCATCTACAAGCTGCGATGTACGATGTACGATGTACGATGTACGATGTACGATGTACGATGTACAGTGATATATGACCACGAGACTCGCGGGTGTGCACAAAGCTATCTACTGTAGACGCGACCTAGGGCCGGTGCACTGGTACGGGAAAAACGATGCTGAGCGGACTGGATTGTACTGATAAACGATTATGATAGTGACGCCTCAACCCTCTTCCTCCCCCATGTCTCATGAGAACCTCGCTCTCGCTCCCGCCCTCTCTTTCTCGCTCTCTCGCTCTCTCGCTCTCTCGCTCTCTCGCTTTCTCGCTCTCTCGCTCTCTCGCTCTTCCGCTCTCGCTCACGATTTCTCGCTCTCTCACCCATCTCCTCTCGCTCCCCCGCTCCCTCGCTCTCCCGACTCAACCGCCTCCCATAGCTCAGGCTCGCCCTTACTCCCTCTCCCTCTCCATCCACTCCTCAAACACGAAATCCGCCTCTCCCCTCTTCGGCGCCACCAGCCTCGCCCACTCGAGGTACAGCCTGAACACGTACGCCGTCATGTCCACCCTGCGCCAGTGGGTGAGGGACCACTCGCGCCCGGCCTCGGCGATCTCGCGGGCGAGGGCGGGCTCGCCTCCGAGGGAGGAGGTGTTGCCGCGGAACTGGAGGGGAGCGGGGGTCAGTACTGCAATCGAAGAATGACGAGGAGAGAGGAGAGCATCGCAAGGGAAGGAGAAGTGAAGAGAGGGTGGGAACGCAAGGGAAAGAGGGAGGAGACGAATGAGAGAAAGAAGGAGGGGGAGAGGGAAGGGGGAGTCAAGGATAGAGGGAAGAGGAGGGGGAGAAAGAGAGATGGTTGGGCACAGAGCAGACACAGGTGAAAGTAGACGAGAAGGATCAAAGTTCCGTGTTCGTGCTCCCAAAGGTCTCAGAGCAAGTGGAATGGCGATGGCAATATGCACCACACGGTCAAGGACGGAGAGAGCCATGGAGTATACGCGAAGCCGCGCCCGTGCCCGCGAACTCACGAATGCCACGGTGTCGTACAGGTCCGAGTAGTCCACCTGGAACGGGACGTAGTGCACCCACGGCTGGATCTGATCGGTCCACCACTCGGCTGGACGGATCAGCGGAATCCTCACGACACGACGCGATGCGACACGCCACTCCACGACACAGCACGCGGCGGCGCAGGCAGAGACGCTGCACCGCAAGGAGCAAAGGTGGGGGCGAAAGATTGATCGCCAGGGCGCGTGGAATCAAATAACGTCGACAGTACTCACGCATCATCGTCGACTTGAAGATCAGCGAGCCTGAGGAGAGAAGTCGCTGGAATCGAGCCGACCACGCATTCCCATCGCTACGGCAAGTGTCAGCGACCATCTCCAGCACCGGCGATCTCGCGATCTCGATTCATATTCCACGAGAGGACAAAAGAGGGGTCGCACGCACACATCCACCACGTATTTGTAGTGCAGGGCCGCGTTGTGCGTCATCTTGCCCGTGAAGCGGTACTCGTCCGCCAACTCCTGGCACGTCCCGTCGGCGTGGTCGCACTCTACGCCGAGTACATCAGTCTGGCATACAAATCGGAAACAGGGAGAGCTCCAAGGAGCACCTCCCCGACAGGGTCCAGGAACAAACCACTCAGAAGGCAAAGATGGTACTCACGGATCGGGTGCCCCGTGAACGCTATGTCGGTGTAGAACTTGTTCGCCTCGCCGACCGGCAACTTGGTCCTCGCTGTTCCAATCGTCTTCCCCTCCAGGGCTCTCGGTGGACTTAGCACCTCCACCTCTCCATCCTGCTCATTCGCGAGCTTGATCATGCGCAGCCTGTGGGTCTCCCTCCACGGCGTGGCCTTGTCGTGGTGGATCCCCGTGTTACTCCCCCTCCAGAGCAGCCTGTCCTCGTTCTTGTCCTCCCACGGGACATGGCGCATCCCATCCACGTACTGCTCCACCGGCACGCCCAGCAAGTCCGCATGGAGCGTCGTCTTGGACAGGACAAAGAGCGGAGTGAGCGCCCCGGCGTGCGGCTCCTTCCCCGCCAGGACGCCGTGCATCGGGATGTACTCGGGATGGTCGCAAACGTCCATCGAACGGTAGTGGTCCGAGATGAACGTGTACGAGTGACGAGTGTGCGAGGCGAGGTTGAAAGGTTCGGGGATGCCGCGGGCCGAGTTGATTGCAGAGTTGGCAGGGCAAAAGGCAGGCCACCCCCGAGGGGTGAGATCGAGCTCCTCGTTCTCGTCGAAGTCTAGGAAGTGATCAGCCATGTTCTCGATCTACGTTTTCCTCAACGTCATCTCCGTCTCCGTCTTGTTCTTTGTCCTCGTCTTCGTCCTCGTGCTCGTCCCCGCCTTCCTCCTCCATAAACAGTCTGACCAGTTTGTGACTGCTTCGCATTGGGAAAAGTTCCATCGCACAACGCAAGAGAGCAGACTCGACATGACCAATTGGAAGCAAGTTGCGCACGGAGCCACTCACATTCCTCCTCGTCGACGTGCTCGAGCAGGTCCCGCCTGTGATTGTAGCTGATCGTCACGCTCGCCGTGTCGTGGACCGAGTACACGGCCGTAAAGTCCTCGAGCTCCTTTGCTATCGGCGCGATCATCGCCGCCTGACCTTCAAGCCGCTCCTTGGCGCCGTGGATGCCGTCGATCCCGTTGGTGACGGATGTGCGGAGGGAGCCGCGCTTGATCCTCAGGGTGTACGTGTCGGGAAGGAGGCTCGCGCTCTCAATCCGACGATTGAGCTCCTGAGGGGACAGGGCGCGGAAGGGGAGGAGGTCCCGGTTGATCTGGTCGTATTCGTCCGGAAGCTGGATGTTGTTGTCACTGAGGCGCACGAGTCAGCGAAGGCCACCTCGTCACCACTGGACATCAACACCGCGGGGAGTCGAATCCGAGGAAGGCTGAGATGGCAGAGGACGAGAGAGGGGACAATGCCACCAAGGTCCGGATGTCAGGGAGTGAGAATGGGATGAGGATGGGGATGGGACCCAGTTGGCAGCGCTCATGTGCCTCGTCGCCCACTCACACGACAAACTTCCACCACCTGTCGAACCCCTTTGGCGGCTGACGGCCGTACCGTCTCCGATACTCCTTGACCGCGTCCTGGAGGGTCCTGCTCTGCTTCCTGAGCTTGTCATCCCACGTCTCCCTGGCGTCCCGTATGAGCTGGTAGATCGGGTGGACCTTGCTGTTCATGTCTACCTTGAGGAGCCCGCGGTCAACCGGGTGATTGATGTTGGTGCGGAGGATGACCCCTGGCGGGAGGGGTGCTCGTGATGCATGCGTCGCTGGCCGATGCCTTCGGTTGCGCATTGGCGCGAGCACCTTTTTGCGTGCGTTTGGGCCAACGGACGCCGTGGAAGTGGAAGGGATGCCGGAAGCGTCCGAAAGGATGGGTCGGAGGAGGACGTAGTAGACCAGAAACACCGTTGCGAGGTAGAGGAAGTATGTGCGGACCTTGGAGCGGCGGGGGAGGATCGAAGTCGATCCGGATCCGACGAGGGCGAGGAAGGGGGTCGGTGGATGCCCGCTCAACCGCCTCGCCTTGGCCTCCTCCTCGGTCTCCTCGAGGACGCCGGACAGTCGCCGTGTAGCATTCCAAGCCGTCTGGAGAGGCGACCAGCGCCGGGCAGGGTTGGTGGAGCGCGGCTTGCCACCCTTGTAAGTGGCGAGCTGCTCGCGGTGTTTCCGGTCGGTGACCCGGCTGGGCGAGGTGTTGCCGGCGGGGACAGGAGCAGAGGAGGAGCCGCCAGGGAAGGTAGGTGTCGGACTGGGCGACGGAGAGCTGTTGGGAGAGCCGGCCGCGACGTAGGCGCCGCGAAGGGACATGGTGAAGAGCGCACCGAGCGCACCGGGCACTAGGTGGTTCGGTTGGTTGGAGTTGACGGACAGAGGAATGTGCAGGGGAAAGAAAGGGGAGATGAGGGGGTTATGTAGTCGAACGATTGAGAAGGAGACGTCGACCCATCCAGCCAAGCTTTCGCGGCTGATGAGAATGTGGTTGGGGTTGAGTTGGGTGTGAGAGACGAGGAGAAAGGACGGGATGGGATGAGCCAAAGATATCAATCTATCTATCTCTCCATAATCCGCAATCCCGCCAAAACACACATCCATCCATCCACCCGGCCAGCCTCGCCTCGCCTCGCAGACTTTGACTTTGTGGATCATCCCATTTTCAGGGCAACCGGTCAGGATCAGGGACGTGTTCAGGGTCAACAACGAAAGGGCTGGGCACGAGGCCCAAGGGAAACGGGGATCCTGTTTCAGGGCGGGTTTCACCGGGGACCTGATAACCCTGAGCCCGGCCGGCCAGCCTCGTTCATTAGGCCTGCCCGGCCAGCCTAATAGTGACAATGACTGACAATACCTAACTAATTCACATTTCTAATCCAGCCGAGTACTAAGTAGCCTTTCGCACGTGCAGTACTCGGTATGCCAAGACACAGATGCATAGCCAAGACCTGCACGGCGCACAGAGACGATTGATTGACTGGCAACGACATACGATGTGGCCCATGATATATCTTCGCAGCGACGGAGACAGAGGGATGTCGGAAGTCATCGTGCGACGAGCTCCAAAGTAAAGGTAAAGTCAAGCACCCCGGTCCCCGGTCGCACGACTCCAATTGGTTGTACGCGTCGCGTGAAACATCTACCAGGTCAGAGCTGGTAATACGCAAGAGCCCGGTGCACCGACGATTGCAGCGCACCGATCCTTTCGAGCGACAGTGAGTGGGTCTCTGATAGCATGGAGCAGCACAGCGCATGTTCAGATGAGCAGTCAATCGCGTCACTCGTTCTGCATCGCTGTGATCCACGTTGTATCTGACTCGTTTGCATAGTAGGTCGAAACGAAACCAGCCAAATCCACCTTGCCCCCCCGCGTCAGGGCCAAATCCGTTCATTCCCTGCTTAGCGCGTTCCCGCCCGACATCCGAATTCCTCGTCGTCCTGTCTCACAACCGTCTCACCTCACCCTCTCGACGCTTTCGTCCTGCGCAAATACCTCGCCTCGCTCTCACCATCACCAACGGCGACCGGTGGCATCCATTCCGACCCACCGCAGGCGCCGTCGTCGCCGCCGGTATGGACCGATCAGACGGGCCAGGACTCAACGGCGCGAATCAGCACTCGTACTCAGCATCGTCGTCGTCTCGTCAAAGACCTGCAACCCCGCCTCCCTCGGCTCGGACCCCGGCGAACGAGGGACACCGAGCTCGCAACGACAACCACCACTACACCGACAGCGGCCACGGTCGCGAGGACGAGCAAGAGCACGAGCACGAGCACGAGCCCACTCGCCTGGCCGGTGATCTTGAGGGGGACGCCGCCCCGCTCCGATCGCCTATATCGTTCACCCTCACTTCTCCCGTGGTGCATTCGCCATTGCGAACACTGACGACGCCGCTCGACATTGACATTGACACCAACTCGTCGCCCGCCTCGTCGGTCTCGAGCGTGGACACCACCCTCCCAACCCCGCAGCTCTCCAACGACGAGGACCGCACCACCATGGCATCGGCATCGCATCATCACCCCTCCCATCCGCATCCGCATTCGCACCCACATCCACATCCCCACCCTCATCCCCATAACAATGGCCATGGCCATGTCCATGTCCACGCTCATACTCACACTCAGTCTCCGCACCCGCACTCGCCCGACTGGCGTGGACCAGATGAGTACTCGCCCAAGAGCGGCGACGCACCCGCCGTCGTGGACATCTTCTCCCCCACCAACCCCACCAACAACCCCGTATCCGCATACGACGTCTCCCCAACAGCCGACGACCCATCCTCGACCACCGTGCCCCTCCCTTCCGGCATCTCCCTGTCCTCGCGACCACGCTCGTCCTCGCGTGCCCCGCCGCCTCCGCCCATCATCCTCCGCGAGCCTTCCGATATGCCACCTCCACCACCACCGCGTTTGTCACTTTCCTCCAACCCCAATCGCCGCTCCCTCGCTTCGCCATTACGACCGATGTCCAGCGGCGGTACCGCTGCCGCGCCTAAAGGTCTCAACATCCCAGGTGTCTTTGTCGATGGGAGCAGCGCACCGATCCGCAGATCAGGATCAGGATCAGGCGCAGGAGAAGAGCTCGAAGCGGAGGATCAACTCCCCGAACTCTTACCTTCCCCCAGGCGATCGACGTTCCAATCTTCCATCTCCGACGCGGTCCCTTCTTCCCCATGGCAGAGCTTCGACTCGCCACGATTCGATCGTTCCTCCTCTCTCGACGTACCCCCTCCGCTCTCGGCGTCCGCTTATGGGTCCCCCGTACAGCCCTCTCACGCCCGGAGGACATCATCACTCGCACCATCACCCATGTCGGCGGGTCAGCCCCGATTCGAACCCACCCCAGAGCACGGTCTTCACGCGAGGAACCTCTCCATCTACTTTCCACGTCCAGACGCACCCTCCCAGGAGGGTTCCCGGAGTCCGGGCCCGGAATCGGAACCGCCCCAAGTCGTCCTGCCCGCCGGGGAGGAGCGTGGTGTGTTCGCTGGGAACGGAGAGTGGTCGTTCGGCCAACCCACAGACGATCAGGCTCCCGAAGGATCCAAGAGGAGCAAGCGACGCGGCCATCATGTGAGTAACATCTCAACGTTCGCGCACGGTATCGTGTTTCGCCATGCACACCGATATGCACGCTAACTCGCACCTCGCAGCACAAACACTCGCTATCGCACAACTTCTTCTCCTTCCTCGACCCGACCGTGACCAACCCCGCTCTCGCGTCCAGCCCAAATCTCTCTCCCGGCCCCATGCCTATCTCGAGTCCCAAACCGGCCGACGCACCACAACCCGTGCCCATGCCGCTCCTCTCCTCACGTCACTCGCTCGCCCTCTCCAGCCCGACCCTCTCACCCCTGCCTCCACGGAGAGACCCGCAGGTCCAGCTCCTCGTCGCGTTTTCGGTGCTGGAATTCGTGGTCGGCGCGGGGCTCTGGGTAGAGGGGCAGATGGGAGGGTGGAGATGTCTTGCGGGTGTGGGGTATTTGGTGGTGTTCGATGCGCTCGGAGTGGGGGTCAGCGCGATTAGTAGGGGTGGAGAAGGCTGGAGATCTACAAGGCGGCCATACGGGTGAGTGGAACGTCCGTGCTGTTTCGTACCACATCCGCAGGCCCGCTCCACAGCAATAGATCTACTAGCAAAGTGGGATCTGCTCTGCGGCGCAGAAGTGCGAGCAGTGAAAACCCGGGACGCCGCTGATACCGCATCAGCATCGCCCGCCTCTCCTCGCTCCTCTATTTTGCCCAATCCCTCTTCCTCGTCTTTGCCGCGGTGTACATCGCCAAGGAGTCGATCGAGCAGGTCGTGCTTGGTGCGGGAGCGCACGACCACTCGTCGGGCGGTGGCGGGCACTCGCATGGCCAGATACCGGTCGAAGGAGATGATCGGTGAGTGCGCATGGTCTTGGCGGGAGTCAGCGGTTCATGGAGAGGGAGGACAAAACAGTGTTGCCATATTCAGGGTGGGATGTGCAGACGAGGTGGCGTGGTGGCGGGACAAGCACGGCGTTGATCGAGGAGTCACGAACGAGGGTGTATATTGGCTGCATTGCGACATGTGCCGGTCCCACGGCGAGCTGAGGGGAGATGACAATGTGAACTGACGCGCGAACCTCTGCCACTGCGTATGATCTGGGACAGAGATGTGTCCTGCCCACTGAACCGTGCTGATCAATCAGACCCTTCCCGATGCTCCTACTTCTCATCGCCGGCACCACCGCCATTGTCTCTGGCGGCGCAATGTCCAACCACGCCAAGCTGGTAGAGGGTGAGCAAACACCTCGATACCCCTTCCCGGGGTTGCGTCGTCATGCGCTGACGCTCTGCCTCAGCTGTCGGTACGCTGTTCTTGCCCCCGAGTTACCTCTCATTGCCGATTCTCCGACGGTTGGGGAATGTCGCGGTCAACCCCTTCACGCTCTCCGTGGCGGGAAGCGCCCTGGCGATTCTCCTCGGAGCACTGATTGTGCCTTCGTGAGTGACACCTCACCTCGACTCCACTCGTCTTCTTCTCGCTCAACACATTCCCAACCAAACTAATCCACTGCAACAGTTCCTCGCTGCACACGTTCGACTCCCTGGCCGCCTTGGTGCTCACGCTTCTCACCACCGCGCTGTCCCTACCCCCAACCAAAGCCTTTGGACTCGTCCTCCTCCAAACAGCCCCACCAGCGTCCACGGGGCAGATGCGCGCGATACGCCGAGCACTCAAGGATCTGCGGGAGGACCGAAGGGTGCTCAGCGTGGGTACGGTGCGTTGTTGGGCGGTGGAGCCGGGCGCAAGCTCGTGCTCGTCGAGCCATGGTTCCCGGCCGGGCGGGGTCCATTCGAGACACGCGAGCGATTCGGGACCCGGCTCACCCAGCTTGGGCGGTCGGAGCGTCAGTCGAAGTTCGAGCATCTCGGCGAGTCCTAGTGCGGGGAATAGCCCGACTCTTGGCGAATTCGGGTTCGCCAACGCCAACGGCAACGGGTTCTTCGGGAACGGCAACGGCAACGGCAACGGGAACGGGGTTCTTTCCAAGCGATCGAGCTATGGGAGTCTGCTCAAGGAGAAAGAGAAAGGGATGGCCCCGGAGATCGTGACTGGGATTGGGACCGGGATAGGGACGGAAAAGAGAGGGGCGGAGCAGGGGCAGGGACAGGAGCAGGGGCAGGGACAGGGACAGGAGCAGGGGCAGGGACAGGAAACGCCAATGGGTGCCAGCTCGTGCTGAGTGTGGAGCTGAGGGTGAGCGAGGATGCGGGGGAAAGGGAGGTGGTGGAGCTCACGAAGAGGGCGTGGGTGATGTTGGAGAAAGAGTCGGGAAAGGGGGAGGTCTGTGTGGGCGTGAAGAGGGGTTTGGAGTGAGCGTGGCGGGCGCAAGGGCGTGGGCGTGGCGTGGGTCGCGTGGCGTGGGTTGCAGACCTGGACACGGACGTGGATGAGGACGTTAGCGATCGCCCACGGGGGTGAGCGATGGATTGCGGTGCTGCTCCGCGCGGCGGATGAGGCGAGGTCGAGCAATCGAGAAATCAGGAATAGGAGCGGGAGCTGGGACATGTCGCTCTGCCAGGTGTTAGATCGGATGGGAATGGCGACCCGTCCCCTCGATCAACGCGTTGGTGCGTTTGTTGCCTCTGAGCTGAGGATGAGCGGGGTCAGCTTATTCGTCGAGTTGGAGAGTGGTAGAGCCCATGCCGTGGTATGGCCGTCTCGTAGAGCCCGTGTCGTAGAGCCCGTGTCGTGGTAGAGCCCGAGTCCCGCCGGGGCACGTAGCGTTTTGTAGAGATCTTCGTTTTTGTCTGCATGTAGCTCGTACGGATGGCTCGGCGCGGGTCGGGCGGGTATCGGCGCGGGTCGTATGGGTATCGCCGCCGGCACTGGCACCGGCACCGGCACGGGAGTTTCAGGCCTTGATAACTGTGTGCTGCAGAGGAAGCGCGTAGCAAGCCCCATCGACGACGGCGGACCCGGGAGCGACCGACGGTCGTCACGGGCGAGGTTCCGTGGTCCTCGACAAGACTCGTCATCGGCGCTGACCATTGGCGTGAGCGTGAGTGGGCGGGAGGACGAGCAAGCACGCCACAGACCAAGCACGCTACAACGACTGGGAGCCAGTCCATCCATGACAGTACGAGTAGTGTACTCGTATTGATATCCCCTCAGCCATCTTGGCCCTGTAGCTCCGTCGACTTATCATACGATCGTATCGTCCTGTCGTTTCTGACATTCATTGCATGGTATCTGTATGATGTTGGTTGTTCTTGTCGATGCACTCCGCATCCGGAACACTTGGTTCATCACCCGCCACGCCGCGCGCCACACCTGGTCCTGGTCCATTCGCGGGGTATATGCGGGGTTGGGTACGGTCCGAATTGATCCCGCTCCCGCCTTGGCCGCCTCCATCTCATGCGACCGTTCCGCCGCTTTGCTTCTCACTCGCTTTCACTTTCGCTTACTATTCGCATTGCCCATCGCCTCCTCACGTCCCTTTCTACGCTCAGCGACACCACACCGACTGGACGATATCGACCCGACGCTCTGGGGGACTCCGACTCGACGTAGAATCTAGATCACAGAGAGTCTTCTCCCCGTTCGCACCCCGCTTGGCATTGCCACCGCCGTTCACTCCCTCTCATCATGGTGAGTCGTCTGGAGGTGTACCCATATCCATGTCCGCGTCGCGTCTTGCTTCTACTACCATATCTGGTCGGTCCTCGGGTGCTGCCTGCTGCCTGCTCCCTGTTCCCTTCTCCGTGCTCCCTCTTCCGCCCTGTGCGCCGACAGAATGTCGAATCATGCCGTCTCGGCGCCCATCCTCCCACTCCGCCTCCCTATATCACTTTTCGATACATGGCGCTATCCCTCTCCCTGTTTGCGCAGCCGCGTCTGCAGGCATATCCAGGATTCACCGCCGGCTCTGCCGCCGGCTCCATCTTCAGTCGTCCCGCCGCCGGGCTGCAGTCTCCGTGCAGCCAGAGGCAGGGACGACAAACCCACCCCACGCATCGCCTTCCTGCGCTGCTCTGCACATCTACCCTCCCAAATGGCTCGCGGCTTGCAGCTGCCCCTGCAACTGCCATTGCAGTCACTCGCTATCTCCCCTGCCCGCTCGAGAATCTGCACACACCCCACTTGCGTCCCAGCATTGCAGCGCTGCAGATTGCTCAGCACGCTTTGTCGCCTGTGTCATCAACTCCACTCGTCTTCTCCCCCCTTGACATATCTCCTGCGTGCGCCGCTGTTCGCTCCGCACCGCCCACCATCGTTTCATCCTGCTTGGTTTCTTCATGGTTCTTTCGCATCGCATTTCCAACCCAACTACACACTACCGACCTCATCAACTATTCTTTTGCTGCCCAGCGTCCCCACCCTCCTCATCGATCTCTCTCCATTTCTCGTTTCGTCTCCCTCTCCCTTTCCACGCTGCTGTTCCGTTCCCCTTTCGGTCATTCGTCCACTATCCTCCTCTTCGCCCTGTTCGCCATGTTCGCCCTGTTCGCTCTGTTCCCCCCCCCCCTCGACCCCACACCACTCCTTTCGCACCGCTAATCCCCCCAGTCCACCGCCGCCAAGCGCCGCCTGATCCGGGACTTCAAGCGCCTCGCCTCGGACCCTCCCGTGGGGATCTCGGGCAGTCCGAACCCGGACAACATCATGGTCTGGAACGCGGTGATTTTTGGCCCGCGTGAGTGCGATGGGTCCCTTGTTTTGGGTGGTCTGCATCTGGACGGTCGGTTCGTGTTTGTTCCGGCCCACTTTCTTGATGTCCCCCCTCCTCCCCCCCCGCGGCAGTCGTTCGAGTGTCCTGGCGGATGCCGTGTCGCCGTGTCGTTTCTCAAACACCTGTCACACCTGTTCCACGGCTTGTTTGCTCGTAACGGCCGATCCACATCGATCATCGCTCCGGACACCGGGCTGACACCGGGGTCGCGATCGTGCCTCGCCCGATACGATCCCCGCTCTACGTGTCTCGTTGATCTGTCACCTTGATCCCCCTCCTCTCCCGGATCTCCAGCTACCCTGGGTCCCCAGCTACCCTCGCGAGCAGCCTTCCGTCACTCGCATCCACCCTCGCGCGTAGCCTCTCATGCCTCTCATCGTCACCCTCGTTTCCCTTCCTCTGTCTGATCGTTTCGTTCCTTTCCCCGCACCGCTCCTTATCGTCCGTCCGTACTTCGCCGTCCGCAATCTGCCTCATCCGTATGATCCCCCTCTTCTTCCTCTACTTTGGCCGTTGCTTCTCCCCCGCTCCCCACTCGCCGCCCTCGCCCCCGCTGACTGCTCCAGCCGACACCCCATTCGAAGACGGCTCCTTCCGCCTCACCCTCACTTTCACCGACTCCTACCCCAACAAACCCCCGACCGTCCGCTTCGTGTCCAAGATGTTCCACCCAAACATCTACGTCAACGGCGAGCTGTGTCTCGACATCCTCCAGAACAGGTGGAGCCCGACGTACGACGTCGCTGCGATCCTCACGAGTGTGCAAAGTCTGCTGAATGATCCGAACCCGTCGAGGTGAGTGGGTGTGGGTTTGGGAGGGACAGAGGGCGGTATGGGCGGGATACAGAGCCTGGGATGGGGGTTGGGCTGAGTTGGGATGTGGTCGGTGGGCTGGAATGGGATACGATGCCGATTGGATTTGGCTGGAGCGTTGTGTGTGGACTTGGCGGAGAGTGGGTCGGTCGGCTCTCAATGGTTCGCCATCGCATGTTCAATCGGGCGATGCCGGTAAGGGGATATGGTGGGCTTGTCGATATGGTGGGATTTGTCGAGATGCGGAGAGAGGCAAGACGACAGGACAGGAGTCAACGGGAAAGGCGACAAGGATGGGGAGAGGATAGGAGAGGATAGTTCAGGTCGCGAGAAGAAACGAGACGAGACGACTTGTTGCGCGGCGAAGCGAGACATGACAAGTTGTTGCGCTGCGACACGAGCCTCCACCACAGTCCCGACTGACACCGGTGCCGCTGCTGACACGTCACAGTCCCGCCAACGTCGAGGCCGCACAGCTCTACAAGGACAACATCAAAGAGTACGAGCGGAAAGTGAAGGTGGGTCATGCATCGGATCTGGCGTGGTCGATGCTTCCTCTGTCTCTGGGCTTCGCTGTCCTTCCCTGGTCTATGCGCTTCGCTATCTGCAAGGTCGCACCGAGGGCAGAAGAACGACGGGGATTCGGTTGAGATGAACTGTGGAACACTGCTGAACTGTGGGACACCGCTGATGCGCCGAAAACAGGCTACGGTCGAGGCTTCGTGGCTTGACGGGAACGAGGTGATTGAAGAGCCATCGGCATCGACTTCGGCACCCGTCCGCGCGGCGGCGTAGCGGAGGAATGGGAAGGCGCCATGGACGGGTGTATCATCGTTCCCCTGTCCGGCGAAAATGGCGTTGCTTAACCGGCATTGCTCTCTCCTCATCCCTCATCTCTCTCCCAACCTCTCTCCAACCTGTCTTTCAACCCGTCTCCCAACTCCAATGCCGATCATCGCCGCGACGGACCTGCCGCAAACCTCCTCGCTCCAGTCCTCGCTCGCGTATGCCCACTCAGGAGATCATCCAGCCTGAACCTGGTCCTGGTGCAGACCAGTGCCTCGACATGTCAGGCATGGCGTCGCACCTCTCTATCCAATCCACACCAATCTTCCTCCACCCCACCCCGCTCTCAACCGCGCCCGCACCCCGGCCGCCCCGAAGCGGCTCACTATTCGCGGCTCGCGGCTCGAAGCTCGCCTCGCCCCACCTGCTCCGCATTCCGCCCAATTCGGTGTCCCAGCAAATTCCCCCGTCCCAACCCCTACCGCGTCTCGTCCGTCCCCTTGTCGCCTGTCCGCACTTGTATAACTCGCTGCAGTGTCCGTATCAGACCATGGTTCCCCGCATCTGACCGTTTCATACCGCATCGAATGCATCCAGTGCAACGCCGCCGCGTGAAGCTTGGGCTCGGTTTGATTCTGACTTCCCTGGAGTTGGCCCGTCTTGGGAGTGGGAATGTGGCGTGAGACCTCGCGCCAGGGATTGCAACCAGGGTATGTCATCCCACTTGAGAGACGGGAGGGGGAGGTGGGGAATGGTGCGATGATGCGATGATGCGGCGGTGCGACGGTGGTTCGAGGCTGGTGGGCTCCCGTGCGTCGGGCCGCGACATCGGTAGCCACATGGTACGAGTACAGTATCGTCGCAGCATCCGCACTCCGCAACCCTTGTCGCCAGTGCAAGATATCAGATCGCAGGATTGCGATCGCGAGTTCGACGGGTCTGTACGTCCACAGAACTGCAGAGCTAGACTGCAGAGTTACAAACTTGCGCACGAGTGCCGGTGTACAGTTGGGGTTGCAGGATTGCCAAGTTGCGGTGCGAGGTGAGGTGCGCGGCGCATAAAGCCGCAGAGTTGCCCCATCGCCGGGCACACCGAGCCGTTTTCGCAAGGCAATGAGACGACTTTGAGGGACTCGAGGGACTCGCATAGACTCGAGGGACTGGCATAGACCTCGATGCAGATGATGACTAGTTAGAGTACAACAACAGGACAAGACTTGTCCGGACAGGTCCAGATGGGGCAAGAGAGGCGAGACGCGGTAAGGCGGGCAAGGCGGGCAAGGCGGGCAAGAGGGGCAAAAGAGGCAAGATAGGCAAGAGAGGCAAGACGGGCAAGACGGGCAAGACGGGCAAGACGGGCAAGGCGGCAAGACGGGGCAAGACGAAGCAAATCATCCGCACACAGCGCAGGATACTACCACAGCACGGAGCGACACGCTACGGCGGCGTGGCTCAGATGGCCCACCCCAATCCCAAGATACTGTACTCGTACGTGCAACGCGCAATTCGGAGCGAGGGTAGCTTGCACAGCACCGATGCGCTGCTGCACGCCGGGATTCTGGTACTCCGTGTCCCGGTGCTCCTGCACCAGCATCCCGGTACACCGCAACGCCACGGTATTGCCACTCCAGCACACCGGAATACCAGCACTCCAGCACACCGGCACACCAGCACACCTGCAGACCAACACTCCAGCACGCCAGCACTTCAGCACACCAGCACACCAGCACACCAGCACACCAGCACACCAGCACACCAGCACACCAGCACACCAGCACACCAGCACACCAGCACACCAGCACACCAGCACACCAGCACACCAGCACACCAGCACACCAGCACACCAGCACTCCAGCACCCCCACACTCCAGCACACCAGCACACCACCACTCCAGCAGACCCCACCCCGGCACCCCCGCACGCCCCCACTTTCGCACTCCAAACCAGCACATTCCCCGTGTCCCTCACGCTCACGCAACCATCAACACCTCCCCTCTCGGGCCGACCAGCGCGAGTCTGACGCGATCAAAGAGCTTGATCGACCCGAGTTCCTTCGTCCTCTGTCGTTTTCGACCCGGAGCACGTGCTTGTGGCGGGGCGACGAGATCGGCTGCGCTCGGGCCGGCATCGATGGTGGATCTCGGGTTGGGCGGCGGCTCGTATAGTGTCGATTGGATTGGATGCTCGTGGCGGGGATAACCCCCGGCCATGATCCCGCTCCCGTCTCTGTCGCCGACTCCTGGTTCCTGATGAGATACCCCCGCTTTCCTCCCTACGACCCCGGCCCCGACCTGCGTCCGTAGTCCACCGCCGCCGCGTTCTGCGGATGTGACCGCAGCCGTAGTCGTAGCCGTGGCCGTTGCCGTAGCCGAATGCGAAGCCGTTTCCAGCTCGATTCCCGACTGCGCCGAATCCACACCCGCGTCCAGAACCTCCGACCCCACTTCGATGCCGTATAACCACGTCCTCAGAGCCAGCGCGTGCTTCGCATTGCAGTACACCCGAATATGGTCGCCCGCCTCGACCCGCACCGGCACCGGAACTGGACGGTTCGAATCCGCCTTGCCGGCTACTACTCCGGGATCAGCGGGACTGGTTTCACCTCGGTCCCCGTCGTGCCCATGGTGCCCATGGTGCCCGTCGTTCGACCGTCGAAGGGATACAGAAACCGATACGTCCCCGCCCGTCACCGCCTTTGCCGACTGTGCCGCCTTTGCCGGTTCCCGCGGCGTGGCCGACCAGTGCGCCTCGAGCGGGTTGGGCGGGACCAACGCGAGGAACGGATCGGGTTTGGGTCCGCTCACAGCGATCGACACCGCGCCGAACGGCTGGGAGCCGTCGCGGTAGAGAGGGAGGAGGAAGCGAGTGTAGAAAGTGGACAGGAGCGCGGGGGTCCACAAAACGGGGGCTGGACGGGTGTGGGGTCGAGCAGGGATTGCGGACGTCGGGGATAGGAGAGCGGGAGAAGGGAGCGGGAGGGTCGATGGTGCGATGAGTGAGGTTCGGGTGTGGGTGTGGGAGAGACTTGGTGGAATGCCAGGAGGTTTCGTGGTTTTCGCGCTCACGCCACGGTTACCCGTGCAAGGAGAACCACCGCTGAGGCCAATACCGACTTCAGCATGGGGTTGACCTGGTACGCGCGCCGGATCTTGAGGATTAGCGCTCGCCTCGTCAACTGCGACTAGCTCCGCCGGGTCGTTCCACCCGGCAAGTAACACCGGCCCGTGCACAGGGATAAGCCAGTACACCCTTGCTGTGGGGTTTGAGCCGATGTATCCCGCCAGATCGGGGTGGAAAGGATGGGCGATCGGTGGGGAGGGCGCGGAGAGCGCGGAGGGGAGGTTGTAGTCCGGTGGCCGAAGGGGGGTTTGGAGGACTTGAACCTGTGTCGAGGGAGCGGCGGAAGCGAGTGGGGCTGGGAGAGTGGGAATGAGATGTCAGCGCGGATCGGCCTATACGAGCGGGGATGGAGATCGGGCGAGGAGGAAGGAACCCGACGGGTGGGTTAAAGCAGGGTGGAGCATGTGGAAGGAGGAGACCGGAGGAGAGGGAAGAAACGTAACGTACAGAAGGCAGGATAGACCATATTCGCCCGTACGCTTCGTCCGAGCGTATCATCTTCCGCAGTAGCTCTTTCGCCGCTTCGACTCCTCTGCCCAGGCCTGCTTATCCGGGACTGGGGCAAAGCCTCCATGATAAATTCCAAGACCTTGACCGTCTCCTCCATCTGGCGCGGGATGGACGATGGTCTGTGCGATGGAATCGTCGTTACTCTTTGCATCCCCCGCCATTGCGAACGGCTTGGTCGGAAGAGGTGGGAGTTGCGGCTGCAGGTCGACCAGAGTGGGTGCTGGTCCAAGACCATTCTCGTTCCGCCAGACCTGCCGCTTCCCCTCGCGATAGCGATCTCCGTCCGAGTCCGCCGCCTTCCGATTGGCCACCGGTGGTAGTGCTCCCCCCTCCACATGCCCCAGAGCTCGCTTCCCACCCCCAATCCCATTCTCAAGATCATCACACGACCACCCTCGGCCCCAACCACCGTCCGCTTCCCGCCAGAGCGGTTCAAACTCGGCGATCTCGTCCAACGCCGGATCGAGGTCCAGCTCGGCCAAGGATCTCCCTCCGTCTCTCGGGTCGACGGGGATCCACGGTGTCCATTCGGGAGACTGGAACCGGTGAGTGGGATCTGAGATGGGTCGGGATGGGGCGGGAGGGGATGTAGCGCATGCGACGTCGGCGGGATGTAGCGGGGTTTGTATGCCCTCTTGAGAGGTGCCAGTGTGCCTGCGGACGTCAGCGCATGAGATGATGACGGACACGGTGGATCCGTAAAGGTGGCAGACGGGCTGGACGACTCACAGCTACAAGGGAAGCGGAGGTCGGCGGTGTACCACAATGCGGTCGGTTCGGTAACATGCTCCCCGGAAGTCAACGCGGAAGCGAGACCAGTCACGCCCTCCTTGGCTGATCCCTGCACGAGCCCCTTCTCTTTCTCTTTGCCCTTGCCCTTGCCTTTGCCCTTCCGGGAGCTCTCGAAAGCTGTGTGTCGTATCGCTTGCGTCCGGTGTCTCTTCCGCAGGTCCACCAGCCGCCCCTCCAGTCCTACGTCCCTACGCCATCCGTCGCTCAGCGCCTCTTCGCCACGCACCAAAGCCGTGTGTGAGTAGGATGGATCAAGCGGGACATCACGGGGCGGAACGGCGAGCGTGACGGTGTATAATGGCGGGAGCGTCGCTGTGGACACCGAGGCGAGGGAGAGGGGGTCGTGAGAGGGGGAGATGGGATGGGACTGGGGCTGGGACTGGGACTGGGACTGTGACTGTGACTGGGAATAGGAGGGAGGCTGCACGGCCGTTTGGGCGGGTAGACCATCGTTCCATGATGAGGGACCGGGGCGCGGGGGCGGGGTCAGGAGTGACGACCGGGTTCGCCGCGATGAGGGCATCGCCGAGCCCGCGGGGCGAACTAGGGCGCACGACGCGAAGTGCTGGTTGATAGCACGTCGCTATGGATTTGTTGTAGTCGGAGCGAGCTGCTATCCCCCAAGGTGAAGCCTGCCCTGGTGCGACATTGCGCCAAGGTGGAGGATGGATGCAATGCGAAAGAGAACAGCGGTCACTGAACAGACCGTGAGGTGAGGTGCCACAAATGCCGAGCGAGGTGAAATTGATCCCGTCGCTACTGTATGCTGTGGTTGACTGTACCTGACGCGGCGCGCGTCTGGCGTGTGCCCCCCCACGCCGCCGTTATTACGCGTCTCGTCTCACCCACTCTGGCCCCCGCGACTTCTTTTCCCTCCTTCCTTCCCTCAACATCATCAACAACAACAACCACCTCCAGCGACAACTTTCCACAGAGCCCCATGTCGCGCTCGTCGCCACTAGCACAAGAGCCCAGGCGAGGAGGTCGGGCGAGGAAGGTCGTCGAGCGGTTCGAGCCGGGCGGAGATGCGGGTGAGTGATGGTTGCTTCCCGCAGGAGCAGATGTCCGAGGTCAGATGGATCGGGGGCACCGCGGTGGGAGGTACCGAGCTCATGATTTGCTAGCTGGAAGGAAGGGCAAAAGACGGGCGGAGGATGATGAGGACGGCGAGGTGAGCCGAGCGTGCTGCCCCGATGAGACGGGGACGGATGTGAGCAAGGACTGTTGTTGATGATGCCCGAACAGATGTCTTCCGAGGATGACGAATCCGAGGGCGAAGGTCAGATTCTCAAACCCAACAAGCGAGTCGCGAACGGTGCTCGCAAGACCACTGTGTCTGCTTCAAGGGCGGGAAAGAAGAAGGCAGCGGCAGAGGCGGAGGGATCAGGTCCTGCGGCTACGGCGCTGCACGCGGATGGCGAGGGCATCAAGAACGATTCCCCTCTCTTCAGTGAGTACCAGTCTCGTGCGACGCGTGAACCCCTGCTGATCGCCTTGACCCCTCAGACGCCTTGCTTTCCCCTGACATTGCCCTCGAAACTGTCGTGGATGACTGGGTGGAGAACTACCAGTCATCGGCCAATGACGAACCCTCGGAGCGGACGGCAGTGCACGAGCTCGTGCTCTGCCTGATCAGGTGCTGTGGGATCAACGCGGATGTGGATGAAGACGAGGCGATGGATGTTGACGGCGTTACGGATGTGATCGAGAGGATACAGGACGAGAGTATCCGAGTGAGTCGATGCGATCAAACGCATCCATCTCCTTTCCTCCATCACCGGCGGGCGGGTCGCGGGCTTCGCTAACGGAGTGCTCCAGACCAGCGCCGCTGTCTACCCTCTCATCTCCCGGGTCAAGAGTCTCCGCCCATTCAAAAGCAACCTCAACAACCTCATCTCCGCCCTCATCAAGACCCTCTCGCTCACTCCGATCCTCTACGCCACTTCGGACAATACGGCCCACTCAACCCCTCTTCTCCCTCTCATCCTCAACTGGCTGCAGACCATGGCTTCCTCGCCCCTCCGCCCGATCCGGCACACGTCGACGTATTTCTCCCTCAAGATCAACTCGGCGCTCTGCGAGGTCGCCGCGGAAGTGAGCAAGGACCTTGCGCTCCGTCAGCGCCAGCGCGACGCCGAGGCGAAGAAGGGCACAGCGGGCGCAGCGGCGCAGAAGAGGGTCAAGGATGCGGAGAAGAAGGTCAACGAGATCCGCGAGCGGAAGGCTGCCCTCGAAGGATTCATGCAGGATATCTTTGACGTGTGAGTGGTCGCAACGTGGATGGAGCCTTAACGCAGCGGTCACACGGTGGGTGACACAGAGGCTGATGCCCCTCCAGCGTGTTTGTGCACCGTGTTCGTGATTCCGACGCCGCTATCCGCGCGGATTGCTTGAAAGAGCTCGGCGTTTGGGTCAAGGTCTACGCCGAGAGATACGTCCACAGCGCGTACCTCAACTACTTTGTCCGCGGTTGCAACGATCCTGTAAGTGAAGTGACCCTTGTACTCCCGCTTGAACTCGGACCCGAATCTCGCTTACCGTTCAGGACTCTCACGCCCGACTGGAGACCGCCAAATCACTCGCATCCCTTTTCTCCCGCGACACCTTTGTACGCAGTGCCGGCACCTCTGCGCTTCGCCTCGCTCCGCGTCTCATCGAGATGGCGCTCCGCGACGTCGACCTCTCTGTCCGCGTCAACGCCATCCACGTCATCACCGAGATTGACAAGACGGGTATCCTCGCCGACGACGACGAGGAGCAGCGGCTCAAGGTCGCGCGTCTCGTCTTTGATGCCGAGCCGAGGGTTCGCAAGGCGGTGGGCGGTTTCCTGCGTGGACTGTGGGAAGAGAGGGCCGAGAAAGTCAAGGCGGACTGGGAAGGCGCGAGGGGAAACAAGAAGAAGCGCGGGGCCAAGATCGACGAGGAGACCATGGCGGGACACCTCGAATGGAAAGCCCTGGCATCGCTCCTGGTCGAGACGTCGACCGCGCTCGATGAGCCGAGCGAGGACTCGGCAGCAGGACCCTCCAGACCCAACGTGCTCCTCGCCCCTCAGGGGCAGCTCATCACCACCCGCGCCACGGCGGCAGTCGAATCGCTCGTTCCCGAGATTGAGAGGATTCAGGATTGGGAGGGTCTAGTCGACTACCTCCTCCTCGACCACTCGACGGCCGATCAGGACGCATGGCTCCTCGATGAGGACGAGGAGAACTTCATGATTCAACTGCTCATCGCATGTATCAATCGCGAGGACAAGGTGAGTCGGCAACATTTGCGGCGCCCCTTGTCCGTGGACATAGTGCTGACTCTGCAGGAGGAGGAGGATGAAGAGCGGACGAAGAAGCTCATGAACGTCCTGCCGAGGCTGTTTGCCAAGCATCAGGCCGACGTCAGTCGGATTGCTGGCATCTTGTCTATCCCCGAGCGCATGAACCTGGCTCTCTACCTTGACATGCGGAAGAGCACGGCGAGTCCCAAGCACGAACAACAGACGATCCCTCGCTGACTGGATCCAGGCATACGACTCTCTGTGGGACGACATCACCAAGCAGTTCCTGCAGCATACCGAGCCGCTCGTCCTGAACGCCGCCATACAAGCCATCAACCACCTCTCCGCCAACGGCTCCATGTCAGCGGCCAACACGGCCAAGCTACTCGAGCTGCAAGAGTCGCTATTCACCTCTCTACGAGACGCTCTGAACGGAGAGGAAGTCGCCACCCTCGCGCTCACGGAGGATCAAGTGACGGCGATGGAGGCGATCTTGCTCCGTATTTCCCTGCTTGAGAGGAGTAGGGATCTGACCGAGGTGATGGAGGATGACGAGGGTGGTCAGAGCTCGGGTTGGGACATTGTCTGCGCCTTTGCGGAACGAGGCGAATTGGGCTACAAGGAGGAAGCAAAGGTGGGTTCGACTTCTCGTGTGAATGGTGCTTGCGTGCACGAGTGGGGCTGAAGGCGAGTCTAGTTGGTCGAATACGCCGTCAACATCATCTTCCTACACCTCACTTGGCTGTTCAAGAAGTTTGCCGCAGAAGACGCGGAGGACGAGTCAAAGCTGCAACCCCTCCAGGCCAAACGAGACAAGGCGGTCGAGATCTTCCAGCGGCTCACCATTCGCGCCCAGACCAACGTTGTGGAGCCAGTTCGTCGACAGGTGAGCCAGACTTTACCCCGAAGTTTCGTGGCATTGGCGAACTCGTCACTGACGCTACGCCTCAAGGCCTTCATCTGTTTCGTCAACGCCCATGTCCTGTTTTCGCCTCGGTCCCCGGCACCTGCTGCCAAGGCTGCGTCCCTCAAGATGGCGGACGAAGTGCAGCATCGTCTCGGCGGGGCGTTCCAGGCTGCCGTCGAACGCTACGCGTCTGATCGGGACGACGAGGCGGGCAGCGAAGCACAGGGTGAGTGAGACTCTCCTCGCTCCCCCACCCGCCCGGTCATCAGCTTACGACCTGCAGAGGAGGACTCGGTGCAGCACACTCAGACCGAGCTGCTCTTCCTGCAGCTCGTCTCGGTTTTCGTCGCCGCGATCCGTACCGGCGTGCTCGAGGTCGAACATGCCAAAGAGCCTCTGGCGCACTACGGCCGCTTTGGACCGACGTACGACGCGATCGTGAAAAAGCTAGTGGACGTGCTCCGCGACGAGGGGATCTACAACCGCGAGTCGGATATGGTGCAAGCCGTCGCGAGCATGGCTCTGCAGAGTGTGAGTGGTGCCATGGGTAACCGCCCTGAGGCGTCGGGCTCATGATCGGCGTAGTCCTTCTCCACCTTCCTTGAATCCGACAATACCGACCCGGCAGCTACGATTGCGCTCGCCAAAGTCCTCGCTTCGTCATTCGTTGTGCACGGAACCCACTTCAACGTCCTCAAGCAGATCAAGCCCGACGACGTTCACGACCTCCACCTGGGCTGCATCGACTGGATCTCCCGCAAGGTCTCTGGCTTTGTCAAGCAGGAGGCGGCGAACAAGAACCGGGAGGCAAAAGCCCGGCTCCAAGCGAAGCGGTTCCAGGCTCTCACCTTTTTCCGACCCCTTGCGCTTCTCATCTCGCCTATCACGGGAAGGGATGCGATCCGGATCAGGAACCACCTACAGGAGCAGATGGAGGGTACGGGCGCGAGGATGGATGGAGGCAAACAGTGGGATTCGTACCGGGCGTACGAGAAGAGGTTGGTGAGCGTCGCGAGCAGGGATGAGAACATGAAGAATGCGAGTAGGAGGGTGGTGGCGGATAATCAGAAAGTGCCTGGTCAACAGGGTCAACAGGGCACCAAGAGGAAGGCGGAGGCGGCAGCGGCAGCGGGAGCGGGAGAGGAGGACGAAGAGGTCAGGACGGAAGGAAGCGGCAGTCCGTCTCCCGAGCCGTCCACGCCGAGCAAGAAGCGCAGGCTGGCTCCGGCCTCGACGCGTACGCGTAACGACGATGCCGAAGCCGAAGCGGGCGAGGGGGACATGATCGTCGCGAGTCAAGACGAGGCGCAGCCGAACGGAAACGGCGAGACGGTCGACAACCTCGACTTGGACGTTGACCTCGATCTCGATCTGGGCTTCGACCTCGAGATGCCGGAGTTGCCACTGGAGATGCACGAGGATCTCGACCTCGATCTCGACTTGGAGTTGCCGGATCTGGCGCCCGGGTCGAGCCAAGGAAGAGAAAGGAGCGTGAGCGTCGATCCCGCGCCGAGGAGGAAGAAGCTGGCGAGAAAGTTCTGAGCGGGGCGACGGCGGGGGATGATTGAAGGGTGCTACGAACGTGTCTCGTCGAGCCTCGCGCAGATCGCGCAACGGGGGTGAGGTTGCGTAAATACGCTCGAATGGTGGTGGGCTGGTGTCAGGGGCAAAGGAGAACAGGATCAGGTGCGAGCGATGGCGACGATGGTTGCGTAAAGTGATAATGCCGAGTCGAGTCGTTGTACATCTCGATATATGGACTTTGGGCATACGCGATGATGAGCTCTACGAGAAGGTCTATGCATGTGTGCAAGCACAGCGGCGTGGAGGCGGCGAGATGATCTGACTCAGGCAGGGAGGGCGCGGCGTCGCCAATCCGCAATATCGTGCTGGGCACAAAGGGTACGAGTACCCGTACAGGCCGTACTGTATCGCCCATCCCTGCGCGTCGCTCGCTCGCCGATAGTGTTTTCTGTCATCTGTGAAGAAGGTCGATACAGCTCAAATCGCGGGGCGTGTACGTGTTTACGCACGCTCAGTAACGGCTGGACTGCTGGACTGCTCGTTCATACGAGCGATGTCAACACGCGTGTCACGTGTATCGACTGTGACGGCCAACTCCGCTGCTGTCGATGGCGGTGATCTCCGAGTGGAGTGATATCGTCGATCGATCTGGCGATGGAATACCGTTAATCGGGCGAATGCGCTAGTCCACTCGGAGTGTCTCCACTCAACGCGTATCGAACCAACACCGGGGGGCGAGGGCCGATCGTGGAGGAGTGGGCGCACTCACGTGAGCCACGAAAGCGCGGTGCCGCGGGGGACCACGGTCATCCGTCAACAGACTCAAGAGTCACCACTGGTCATGAAGTGTTTACGATAGTGGTGAGATCGATCGGAACTAGGACTGGGGGGTCGGATCGGGCCGATGGGAGGGGTTGATCGATCAAGCGTTGGGAGCGGCAAGTGCTGGAAGACTGAAGTCACCAGCGCGGCGATCGCCCGCACATTACTAGTACAGTAGACATCACGATCAATGCTCGCCGTCACGCCCGCGCTGGGGTGGGATCACGGAAGACGGGTTCGAATCGGTGTTGGTGTCGGTGAGAGATGGGATCCGACTCGAGTTTGTGACCAACTCCCTCCTGCCTGCTCGTGCTCGTGCTGTCTATCTCCTCTCTCATGAGTTTCGCTTGCTTTGAGTTCTGAGCTGCGGATCGCGATCGAGCCCGGGCAAAGAGCACTAGACCACGAGACTACGAGACCACCAGACCACCGAAGCACCGAACCACCAGACCACCAGACCGAGCCGAAGACGACCACCGCGAGCAGCAGGCGTAGAGACTCGTCCAAATCGCACGACCTGTCCTTCACAAGTACAGTACCGCGCGAGTACTCGTACTTTATTCATCCGACACCGCGCACACAGCCCATCGCTGCTCACCGCAGCCGTGCAAGGTCCCGATAACGTACCACTTCCACTTCGACCTCGTGAGTCCGGTCTACCTGTACGACATCGAGCGGAGCGTGATCGACCATACCAAAGCATGAGGGCGGATTGCTGATACCAAGCAGATCGGATAGGTCGGATAGGTACCAGAAACCATCGCTCCGCACAAATACATCGTCCACTGCCCCGCATTTGCCCAACATCGCCATTCCGCGGTCTAGGCATCTCCCCGATACCGATACCCCCACCGAGTCCATCCCGCTGCTTTCTCTTGATCCCCACTCGGAGCCAGGTCTCTCCGACGATCACGAGCATCGACACCAGCACCAACACGCTGGCGAGAGCGAGGACGAGTATCCACCTCTGCTCACGGCGGAATCTCGTGACCCAGAACCAGGCTCGCACTCACACTCGTATCGCCTCCATCACGGCCCGGAAACGGGAACGGCGCTCCGCACGGCCCATATCCTCTCGACACGACGCCACAACAAGTCACAAGCGCGATCCCGATCCGACCGGCGCGAGATGCAGCTCTTCGATAACCTCCGCGGGTGGAGCAGGTTCAAGGTGTATAGATATATGATCCTCCTCGGGCTGAGTCTGGCGGGGGATGGCTGGTGAGTGCGGCGGGGCGGGTGGGATGTACACAGTGTGCATTATCTGGGGTTGTACTCAACACAATACCGCCGGCCGGCTGGCCCGGCCCAACGGGTTGAACAACGGGTCAAGGGGGTAGAGCCGCAGGCTGCCTGCCTGCCTTGCTGTCCTGGGCCTTTCTCATCATTCCCACTTCCTCCAGGGTGAGAGGAGTAGCGTTTACATGATCCCTGCTGACCTCGGTGCTCCGCCTCTCACAGGTCGTACGAATCCTCCGTCATCGCCAGCATCATCCAGATGCCAGCGTGGATCGCCAACATGGGGTACACCGACGGCGTGATACCGGAGTGAGTGTCCGCGATGCGTCGTCGCCGAGAACGGCGAGGCGCGGTCTACTCCTCGTATTGTAAGAGTTCCGTTGCCACGGCGTGGGGACGATGGCTGCGAGAAAGCGTCTGGCGGTGTTGAGTACTCGGAGCGTGGACGAGCGGGGATGTTTCCAACGATGAGAGTCCAGCAGCCTCGCCTCGCTCTCGGGAGCGTCGCCTCGCTCTTAAAGCTTCGTAGCCTCGAAGCTTTGATCCTCGAAGCTTTGAAGTTTCCAAACTCTCCTTACTCGACGCCACTCATCAGCGCTTCGGCATCAGTTCTGGCACTGCCATTCCCCGCCCACTTCCCTGTCAGAGTACACAACCCCCACTCACGTCCACCCACCCTGTCCCAGCGCCCAATCATGACCCCGAGGCGGTAGCTCCGTGGGCCACACTAACCCGCCCAGCTCGCAGAACCAATGGATCGGCCCCGTCTACTCCTCGGCCAGCTCGTCGGCGGGCTCATCGCCGCGCTGTTCCTCGACAAGCTGGGAAGGAAACCGACCATGGTCGTCGGCGCGGTGCTCATGGAGCTCTCGACCGCGCTGCTGGTTTGGAGTGGGGGGTATGCCGTGGTGATTTGTGCGAGGGTGATTGAGGGGGTGTCGATTGGGTTTTTGTTGTTGGGATACCAGGTGAGTGCGAGTGGAGCCTGCGGGGCGGGTGGCCAGTGAGGTGTGCAGCGGGCGGCGGGTAGTGAAGGAAAGGTGAGGGGAGTGACGGCCGAGCGGGCGGGGGGTTGACAAGGAAGGGGAAAAGGGGGGGGGGGAGTGGATGTACGAAAGGGAGCTTGGATAATTCAGAACTGAGGAATACTCAGGAGGGTAGGCCGGGGAGGGGGAGTGCAGCGGTGGCATGGGGTCCGGGGTTCACCTGGGTGCCGTGTCGGCAGGTCCTGCGTCCGGGCTGCATGGGCCGGAAAGTCTGGCGCGAAGGCGTCAGGCCGACTTGGGCCCGCGCCAACGGTCTCGCACACAGATGGTCGTGCACGAGAGGTTCACTGTCTACCACTGCGATAGTGTTCCGCGGAGGTCAGAGTAAAGTGCAGTAGCCATTTTGGAGGAGGCGAACGGGCGTGCGCAGCAGAGGACGGACAGTGGCAGAATCCAGAATCCCAGCACGAGGCTCAAAGCAGGGAAGAGGGAGCGATGGAGCGATGGAGTAGGGAGCAGGTCGATTGGAACTCGGAACCCGCTGACACCCCCTTGCTAGATCTACGCCGTGGAGATCGCCGCGAAAGAGGACCGGGGCTTCGTATCGTCTTTCTCGCTCATGACGGGCAACTTTTTCGGGCTGCTCGCGGCGGGGATCATCTGTACGTGGATTGAGTTCTACCCTCGTACAGACCGGATTCGAATCGGTTGTCCGCGCCCGGAACTGTCTGTTGTACCCATCTCCATCTGCCCATCCTCCTCTGATGGGTTGTTGCTCTTCCGAAGCAATGGGAGATCACCCGCCGCGCGAGACTACTCATGGTCCCGGGGCTCGTGCTGACCACCAGATGGCATCTCCTACGACACCGGCAACGTCGGCTGGCGCGCCGCTCTCGGCGTGACGTTCATACCCGCCACGCTCCTCCTCGCTGTGCTTCCCTGGGTTCCAGAGTCGCGTGAGTGGCGACGGATTCCAGCCGGCTCGTCTCCGCGATTCCTTGCCTCAAATCCGCACCGACCGGGACTCGTGCAGCGGAGTTGCTCGCTGGGCGGGCATGAAACCTGACACAGGTCCTTACCCACGCGTGGCAGTGCTGATCGCGCAGCACGATACCTGTACGAGAAAGGCAAGGAGGACGAATGCCGCGAAGTCCTCGGCAGGCTGCATGGTTGTACAAAGGACGAAGGGGCGCTTGTCCTCTCCGAAGACGCCGAGATTGAGTTCGAGGCGATGAAAGCGGGTACGTGGGATCTATCACATGTAACCGAGGCTCTCCCCGCGTGCAGAGCGATCGACAGGCCCGACAGGCTTGACAGGCCCAGTCCACTCTACCCACTTCATTCGACATGCCACGCTCCACTTCCATGTCACTTTTTGTGGATGGATGATCGACGCGAGACATTGATGCTGAACCCAGCCCGTAGCCATCTCGTGGGACCAGACCCATGGGCAGGACAAGTGGGCCGCGCTGTGGAACTCCAAGGCGGCGAGGTATCGGTCGTTCGTGGCGTGCTCGTCGCAGTCGTGGTGGGGTGAGTGGCGGGTCTTTGGGGGTTACTACAACGCCACAATCATCTTCCTCATCTCGAACAAACCGCTTTCCCTTCCCGAACCGTTCTCGTCCCAGCGTCGGAAAGACGAAGGGGCGGAACGGGGAAGTGTCGTGATCGCATCAGTCTTACTGTATGACGTTCTTGGTTCGCTGACCACCACCACTTGCAGCATGGAACGGCCAGTCCATATTCACCTACTACTACACCATCGTCTTCACCGCCGCGGGGATCACCGACCCGCACGTCCAGTTCGGGATCGCCGGGGTGCAGAACGCGAGCTGGTGCGTGGGCGGGATCGTCGGCGGGTACCTGCTTGATTACTGGGGGCGACGCACCAACTACCTCATCGGCACGGGCCAGGCTTGTGTGTGCTTGATCATACAAGGCGCGCTGGCCCTGGGGATATTCGATAAGGGGATAGTACAGTGGTTCTTGTGGGTTATGTTCTTCTCCCCAGGTGAGTGAGCCACTGGGATCGGATAAGCGGTTTAGCCCTGTTGCCATCCCGTCCGGCCTGCCCATGGCCTTGATGCGTTGGCCCACCCCTTCTTGCCCTGCCCAGCCTTGTGCTACCACAAAGAACCGTGCGGATACACCACCTGCTCCGCTTCGTTGAGGGCGGTGTCTCGGAAGCATCGCTGACGCGTCCCGCATAGTCGTCAACATGCTCCCCGCCGAGATCTACTCTGCCGGCCTCCGCGCTCGGGGGTACGCCATCGCCAACATCTTCTCCATGGCCGTGGGGTTCGCGACGCAGTACTCCGCGCTCCCGATGTATCGCTCCATGAACGGCTGGGTGTGGATTTTCTTCTCGGGGTGCATGCTGTTCGCGTTCAGCGTGATCTACTTCACCTATCCGGAGACCAAGGGGGTGAGTGATGTGGGACGGGGGGCGTTGATCCCGAGAGTGCATGCTGACCGGGTAGATGACGCTGGAAGAGGTCGAAGTGTTGTTTGGGACGGGCGCGGGTCAGCGGGTCAAAGCGGCTTTAGGAGCGCCGTCCGGCGTTCAACCGCACACTCCGTGAGCCGTCCGAGGGGCGTTTGGGATCAGCGAGCGCAACGCGCTGTCGGGACGACATGAAATGCTTCGATGAGGCCGGTCCCTGACTATCATGCAGGATTCACTTCCGGACGGGCGCGGCACGCGATATCGAGGAACAGGAGCACGACAAGGCGGACACGGCGGGCAAGGATGTCGGCGGCGGGGTGGTAGGGGTTGCGTGACGTGGGGTGGATCGGATGGGTGAGCAGTATGACGTTTGCAGTCTCGTTGGATACGGATGACAGAGCGAAGGTCAGTTAGAAGAAGTAGGCCATGTCGTTCTCCGGGTATACACGATGCGAGGATATGACATGTATTGTACTCGTACACACTCGGTGCGAGCGCCACGCTCAGGAGCCACACCCGCCCCCACTCTGGGTGGGGGAGTGGTCTGACTGGGCACTGGCTGGTGATAACAAACGTGCGTCCGTCTTCCGCTTGCGGCTTGGCGGTTGCGTACAAGCATGTACTTGTTTCTTGGGTCGACCGGGACATGTGTCGCAGACGAGACGAGAGACTGGGCGAGGCACGCACGGTTACGGTTACGGTTGCGGGGTCGTGTGATGGACCATCACGCGACCTCCTTTGGCCGTCGCCGTCGAAACAGACACGACATCCATCACTGGCATCCTTTATTCGACATCGAGTAACCTCCTCCATAGCTGCAGCCATAACCACAGCCATAGCCATAGCCAGAACCAGGCCGACCCACTCGTCTACTCCTACGACCAACTCGCCAGCTCTGGTCGTCGCACGCGCCCTCGTGCGTCCCGCTTCGTTTCAGTAGGCCATCTCGGAACACCACAAACGGTCGTCTGACACGCACGTTCGACACGTCGACCGTCGACCGTCGCCCGGTTCCCGTTCCAACTCTGGCTCTGGCTCTGGCTCTCGACCCGTCGTCATCGGCTGCCGCTGCTGCTGCTGCTGCTGCTGGCTCACGCGACAAGCTCACAGCACCGTTCACACCCCACCCACCGGCTATAGACTACTTGCACAACCAATCCACCATCCCTTCCCTCCTCTCTTACTACAGTCATGGCCACTTCGGTCTCTCCCTCACTACCCACCCAACCCTCCTTGCCCATCCTCAACCTCATCGCTGGCCCCCACACCGACTCTCCGTCCTTCTCCTCGCCCGGCTCTACCGCACGGCACCTCGCCTCGCTCAGCGTCACCAGTCCTCCCAACGCATCGGCATCGGCATCGGCATCGGCATCGCCTGGTGACTCGCCGAACACTGAGGCCGGACCCTCACGGCCCCGCTTGCTGGGCGTCACCGCCGGTACCAGTGCAGGTCGTCCCAACAACATGCCGCCCCCCTCGTCCACCGTGCCCCAATCCCAGTCGAGGAAGCGGAAGCTCCCTCCCGCTTCCGCGCCGGAATCGTCCTCGGCCGCTTCGTCCCCTTCCACCTCGATCGACGCTGACGCCGCCGACGCCGACGCCGACGAGGACGAGTACGACCCGTCTCGGGCGGCCTCCGGGTCCGGGTCCGCGTCCCGCGGGGCGGGTCGGGGAACAGCGAAACGCGCAGCGGCAGGCAAATCGGGATCCACAAGCAAAGGAGGATCAGGGGCCGGCGGGAGACCGCTCTCCAGAGAAGCGCTCAGGAAGGCCAACCACTCGCTCATCGAGAGGAGGAGGAGAGAGAAGATCAACTCGGCGCTCGGAGAACTCAGGAGTATGGTGCCAGGTCTGGGCGAGACGGGAGGCGGTAAAGGAGGCGAGTTCAAGCTCGAGGTGGGTTCGGGGGTCTACGCACACACCCGACATGCCATGTCTATCTAGGAGACCGTTCGGGTCGTCCATCCCAAAGCTATTGCTGCACGACTATTTGCTGGCACGACATGTACTGACGGCTCAGGTGCTCGAGCGCACAGTGGTGCACATGCGGGAACTCAACCGTCAAATCGCCGAGCTCGAGTCTCGCCTGCGTTCGGTCTCTGGCCCTCGCAGCGGCGACAGTACCAGCGGAGGTCATACCAAGCTCAAGCTGAAAGCCCCGCGAGCACCAGTCGAGCCAGTTGACGAGTCGAGCGACGAAGACATGGAAGACGACCTCGTCCCAGCTGCTGCGGCGCCTCGCAAGATCCAGCCCAAGCCCTCGGGGCGAAAGTCCAACACGTCGTCCCCGCCCACGCCATCTCTGTCGCCCGAAGACGGGCGCCCAATCGACCCTCTCTCGCCCGACCCAAACGAGACTGAGGCCGAGTCCAACTTGCCTCCCCCGCTCACCCTCGCTGGCTCTCGATCTTCCGACGACACTCGCTCGACGCATACCACCTCAAACTCCCCACCGCACCCCCCGTCGATCACCTCCCTCCTGGCTACCGCGCAGACGATCCACCGCCACAGCCCTGCGATCCCGTCGTCCCGTCCCGTCGCTCCCCCGCAGGCGACCAACCCCACGCTGTACCTCCCCTTCCCCACTCCTTCCCCGACTTCGCCTTTCCTCAACTACGCCTCTGGCTCTTCGGCCACGTCATTCTCCGCTCCGCCGGAACCATCCCCCTTCCTTGCCCCGTTGCAGAACATGTCCCTCTTCGGCGGGGCAATCAACTTTGACGCGCCGCACGAGGGGAAGCATCATTCTCCTTCCGACCAGGCCGATCCGGCCATGCCGGCTGAGGAGGCTGCGAATTTGCTCCTCGCGTTCTCGTCGCCCGACACGATGCGCCCGATAGGAGGTACGCCGCTCATGGCGGCGGTCAGCAATGGGGGAGGGAACGGAGGCAGGGAGAGGAGGTCCACCTTGGAGAGCGAGGAGTTCACCCTCGACGGAGGGGTTCTGAGCAAGAACGCCAAGCTGGAACTCAGGGCGGGAGGTGTCGTTGTGGCGGGCAAAACGGCGAGTGACATCCTGAAGATGTGAAGGTGGATCGTGGAGCGCGGAGCGTAGAGCGTGTGAGGCAACAAAAGCAATCTCCAGAGCGGAGAGGTCCTAATTGAAGAGTAGAGGTTGTTCTAGAATCAGCAGAAGCGGCCGAAACGAGCGAACAGCCAAAACAGGCACTACGAGTACGAGTTTACAAGTCAATGTTATGTACGGATCGCAGCCCCGTATGCGCCCCTTACAAGAAGGACTGTGCGGGTCGGAATATGGCTCGGATAGCCTTATATCGACCGACGAATCGATGATCTCACGCTGCTCGACGCCGGATAAACGGCGTAACCTGGGATCAAGCGAACAAGCACGTTCGAGATGGGTACATCCGCCCGAAGGTCGTCGAAGGCGATAAGCAAAGGAAGGGTCCTCATTGGTCTTCCGACTGAGCGACGGACTCTCAGCGACGCGGCTGGACCATTCTCTTCGGACCAGTAGGATCAAAGAAGCTCTGAACATTTAGCACTCGCCTAATGGACTCCTCGCCACCGCGAGAGTGTTGTAATTGTACATCACCCGCACAGACTGTGCCAATCGCTCTGAAGCGCAACCGTTGTCGATGCCACGTAAGCCGAAACCCTCGAGATCGCAACCACCCGGGGCTCAAGCCGAGCCCCAATCGGAGTCCTCACAACCCACTTTCTACCTCGAAGTGCGGAATGGACAAGGAGTGATCAGCACCGACTACGCGTCCATTCTACCACATTCGAAGCGGGTTGAGGGCTTCTACATGGTAGGTCTCGGTGTCCGAGAGCCATACGACGGTGCGATCCCACTAGGCGCCTCGACGTTCTATGTCGGGCCCCAGCCGATGGGCGAGAATACGCAGTTCCCCGCCCGGCAGATCGTCACGAGCAGGGATCTGGAACATGCTCTTCATAAACAGACGGAGATGGTGGCGGGCGCCACAAGTCGACGCGAGACAGGGTTGCGCAACCGGGGCGTCGATCCCAGCGCGATCGGGTCGGACGAGTTCGTGGCTGGACTCGGCCTGTATGCGTATGGTGTAGCGCAGGCGGGCTTGGCCGCAATCAAGTCCGCCGAGACCGCTGTGGATACTTCTGGTTCGAGGCTCGATACACTGCTATCAAGGTCGGAAGGGCTTCTGGATGACACAACTGCCACCCATGCCGCAGCGGAGGGTTTAGCGTCAGCGATGGCTACGGTGTACATCTCGCGGCTCAAAGAGCTCAAGGCGCGGCAGGCGCACGAGGAACACATGGCCATTGTCAGGTCCTATCGCGAGGTATCAGCGCTGCGTGATTTGGCGAGCAAGTACGTGGCAAAAGGAATCGCGGAGCAGCACAAATCCAGGGAGTTTTGGACGGAAGAGATCGAATCCACGGCGGAATGGCTGGAATACGGAGCGCAACAGTATTTGGATACCGCGAAGGCGATCTCGGAGGAGGTGAGAGAGCGCACCGAGGGAGCTCGGAGGGTGTGTAAAGGCAGAGCTAGCAGGCAGAAGTTGGATGAGCTGGAGAGCAGGACTATCGACGAACTGAAGAGCGAGCTGGAGGCGTTTTGCCTCGTCACTGAAGTGGGCAGAGCACAGGAAGCGGAGCGACTCAAAGCCGCCGCGACGACGAGAGCCTCCGACCGATGCGGGAAATCCCACTTTGACGTTGTCGACGACGACGACGACGAAGAAGACGATGCAGACGGCAAGGAGGCGCTGCAACATCCTCGGGAGTCGCCCGGGACCGCAGGCGAGGATGCGATTCGGCGTGCAGAAGGCTTACGAACCATATGGATACCGTCACCCTCGGAAACGTTCTCCAACAGCGGGTCCGGACCCGAATGGGTGACCGTGCTCCGGAAATCGACCTCTCCAAGGTCTCGCAGCGGCATGGTCATGTCAAGACCCCCGGCACGGGGTCAGGAGAGTAATGAACCACGACACGCACGGCTGTACCGTGATCTCAAGATTGGCTGGAACCGGTCCACGAGTCGAGCGTCGCTGCCTGATCCCCACTTCCCGCCTGTTCCACTCTTACGGGGGTCCTCACGTCTTGGATATGTACAGGTTCCACGACACACGGACCCGGAGTCGGAAGCACTTGCAGCTGCAATGGGTGGGAGGCAGGGTGGGGAAGCAGGCGCGCACCCATCGTATGGGGAAGAAAACTCGAGGTGGTTCTGGGCAAGACTCCGGGGGGAGGAATGGACCATCGCTTCCTTATTAGGTAACAGTCGACCTCGGGTGCAACACGACTTGACCTTCGACTCTGTGAGCGATCCCGGCGCGGACCTTCGAGAGGACCAAAGAAGCGAGATGGACGGGAGGGGTAGCACCGATGCGACCATCCACGCGCAATTTGACTGGGGAGATCGCACGGTGCGAAGAGTGTCGTCGTTCGCTGATCTCCCCACGAAAGATTCGAGCTGATTGGAAGAGTGACCCGGGCATTCTCGCAGGGATCATTACCACAATCAACCTGAAAAGTACCGCGATGTCAGGCTGTGCTCGCACTTGAGGACCTGAACACTGTGTGTGATACAGTACTGTTACAGTAGCTGGATTATGAACGCCACATTCGTGGGGAGCATCCTGGTGTCTTCTAGAGCGATACTTGTACAGAGGATGGTTCCTCCATCGTCGGAAGCATGATTCGGAGTCTTCGAGTCCACGTGTACGGCACGAGTGCGTACTGTAAGTTGTATCCGGAAGGCAGTTGCATGGGCAAGAAGCGCTAACCAACCAGTTTATATACTATGCACAGAGTACAGCCCTTTCCCACGCTCGCACGGTGTCACTACCCTGAAACAGACCCAAGACCCGTGCGGCGACCCGAGCGGTGCACGGTGTCAGGACCCCAAACCTTCTAACAATCTCCGAGCAACGAGCAAACCTCATTGACTCGCTCATGCCCCAGCTTGGCGAGAAGAGCCGAGAAAGAGCCAAATATCTGGTCGAGCATGCTTCCGTTAATGAGCTCTACACCGATCTTGCAGAATATGAGCTCTTCGCAGACGACACCGCTGGTGACAGTCATACCGCCACCTCACAGACAAGCAAGTCAAAAAAATCCAAGAAAAAGGCTCTCACAAGGCGCCAGGCAGCCACTTCCCGCCCAAGTGGATCTGGTCCCAGCGGCGGAGACCAATGGTCCCTTGCTCGTGAAGCCCTACGCCGTTCCATCCAGAAAAGCGTGATCGAAGTTCCGCACGTGCCGTCTGTTGGCAACTGGGAAGAGGTATCATCGTCCAAGACCCGTCACCAAACGTCCCGTCCCGTTCGAGCTCACCCGGCCTCGACAAGTAAGGCTCAGTCCAAGTACAGCTCATACGGTGATCTGTATAATGAGATGTTCTGGCCCCACTGGTCATCAAAGGGGACCGGTGGTGGAGAAAGAGCGGTCCAGATCCTGATTGGGGAAGCGCCCCATTTCTCGCCGGGTCAGCGGCAAGCGGGATGCAAAAACCTTACCAGGCCAAAGGATCTTCCCTTGACGGAGAGTCAGAAGAGCATGATTGTCCGCCTCACGAGGGAACGCGAATCTTTGCAGGGCACCTCTGAGGATTGGGCGAAGGTGAGGGCATCAGGACGACTACAGCGACCGGAAGCGGAAGACGTCAAAGCCGCGACTTCAGACGACGCGCAAGAAGTAGAGTCAGAGAGCCTCGCAAGCGAGCCAGTGAGTCGCTCGTTGAACGCACGACGCTTTGTTTCGGTGAGCTGACCAGGTCGCCTATGGCAGGAGTCTGCAGTCTACTCTGGAGATGAGTGGTGAGACATACATGTATGTGCTGAGAGTATGTAGTATGCACATCACACACAGTGTGGAGAGTACGAAAGATGCACCCTCTATCAAAGTGCAGAGCTATGAGAGGTCCCTCTCCTCGCGTCAGGATTGTCTACAGTATAAGCACGATTTCGCATCCATGATGCGAAACCTTCGTCCAACAGGCCAGAAGGCTCGTGGTCGTTGAGACGTAACTGATGAGCAGCCGTCTTGCCGTGTCCGGAGCATCACCTTGGAAGGCAAATCACGGACATTCAGTCGTCCCAACTGACCTTGATGGGAGTGCGTGCGAAGAAGGCGCGCTGCGCAGTCCCGCCGCTGTGCACTCGTGCTGTAGCCCGGATACAGTACCGGGCCTCTTTCGACAGCAAGCCTTTGTGCCCAAAAAAGGTCTTCTTATAAAGGAGTGACCTTCAGAGCTCCCGCGGTCGGTGGGTACATACATCAGCAGTCGCCGGTCGCCGACATGACCCTTGTTCATGCAGCCCCATTCACCCTTCCAACAACACTATTGACTACCGGTCCATAACGGGTCTCCTGCCTTTGTATTGCGGACCCGTCACCATGCCAAGAGGTCATTCCAGTAGAAGCAAGCGCGTCATCACTCCGCAACCGTCTGTGGATATCACCGCGGTCAAGATCAAGTTCGAGGAGCGAGACGGCGAGTACATCCTCACCTCGAATTACACCACTCTCCTTGCCAAAACCCGACCCCATGTGGTGACGTTGCTGGGACGTAAGGGTATCGCCTCTTGCACGGGAAGGGCAGAATCTCTGGAGCAGACATTGCTTGCTGACTGGGACTACATATCTGACATCCAGTCGTCCGACTTTGCTCGGTTGAAGCTGGCCGTTGACCGCGAGGCCTCACTTATCGGGGGTCTGGTGGAGGAGCGGGAAAACGCTCTTGCGGAGTCTAAGACGAGTGTCGGGAATGGTGGTGACAACTTGCTCCAAGAATACAGCTGGTATTCTCGCGCCATCGCCGCCCAAACCTTTGTCCTACTGGGGAGTATCGTCGGATCCCTAGAGCGAGGCGCTGAGCAGAAGTTCGCCAAACTACTTCGGGATTTTGACAGCAAGATAATGCAAGATATCGCCGACGACAGCACCGAACAGCACGACTCGGACATGCTGGCATTCAAAAGGCTGAGGGCCCAACAGCTGGCAACGAAAAAGCTCGGACTAGATCGCTCTGCTCTGGGGTCGGTGGTACTCGCAATGCAGCCGCTCTGTGATCTGGCAGCACGATGGGAAAGTTGTGGCGGACATCAATGGACCCAAGAGGAAGGAGCTCATGGCCGCCTCAGTGCAAGTTTCCAGAACGGCTTGAACTTCTACGAGAGGCAGGCAGCGGAAGCTCGCACCATAAGCGAGCAAGCCAACAAGGCCGCCCAAGATGCGCTCAAAAACATGAAAGCTCGTTATAAGGAAGAAAGCACGCGCGAGGAGCTTCGACGTATCCGCTCTGCATCACTGAAGGAGCTCTGCCGGGAGTTGAGCAGATACTGCTCGAGTGATCCGGACCCCCAAGAATGGCGCGAAACAGACTCGAAGGCTCTCAAAGTAGAGCCGCTTATCCCGGAGACCCAAGAAGGGCAGAAAACTGAACAGGTAACAGAGCACGGTCAAGCCGAGGCGGAGTCGACCGTCGGTCCCACGAATGCTCCTAAGTCCAAGAAGAAGAAGAAGGCCTGGTATGGTCACAAACAGGCACAAACCGCTGAATCCTCTTTCAGCAGGCCGGCGGTTCGCACCGGCTGGCAGCCAACACAGCCAGATGACGACACCAACAATGCACCTTGGCAAAAAGTTGAGAGCGCCTCGGGTTCCAAGTCAAGCGGATCACCTGGCAGACTTATTGGCGAGACACCGGGACCGTACGCCCAATATGGGTGGACGTTCAATGACATGTTCCATCGAAACATCGTCATCGGGAAGGACTCCAAGATCCATAAGCGGGCGATGAAGCCGGATCCGGACTTCGGGTCCCATCCCCTGCTCAGTCGAGCCGCCGCGAGCTTCTTCCTTACGACCAACTCCGAGACGGCATCGGAGTTGGCTCTTTCGCCGGACCAGACTCAGGCGAGAGAGGAATGGCGCGAAAGAGCCGACCAGCGCAACGCCGACTGGGCCAATATCTGGGATCAAAGCGTCTTGACGAAAGGCCAATCCGGAGGCTCCGAGACCGTTGACCGCGAGGTTCCTCAACAGGGCATCGAGGACTCAGATGCCGAGAGCGAAGCCAATGACGGAGAACATGCAGATCTCCCGGAGGGTGGCGACAGAGATCCCCCTGACTGCGTATTTGGGCGACCTGGAACTGAAGGACAAGACCACCGCCGAAGGTCCTGATACAGCCGCGTGACAATACTCGCGATCTGTAGTGGGAGTGAGGAGTGCTAAAGGGGCGCCCCTATCTGATTCACACCGTACAAGTACATAGATATGAACCAACGTGTTCGAAAGGGGTTGCAAGGTGCCAAACTGTTATGCAATTCTTCGACCGACGGCAAACGTGAAGTGGGTCGATAGTCGTAGCTCTCTCGTTCCCGTATGCGAAGCTCACTGCTTGAGGCCACTTGCCTCGTAATCAATCGAGGAAGCAGAAACTGATCCTCCTCCTCGCTTTTGGCAGTAGGGTTGCTGTAGTTCCTTTTTGCCCTCTGCAAATGAGTGTCCGCAGCTTTGAACTATAGGACTTTCACACCGCCGTAGAACACCGTAAACCAGACAGACGCACTATGCACCCCGGCAGCGGAGGAATATGGTGGACCATTGTGGGTTCGGGGGCGCTGTTGTCTTTTGACGAGCAATTTGCTCTAAGAAGGGCAAAATACCTATATTCTTTGGGCAGCTCCATGCGCGTGTGCCAACTATCCGCAAAGCGTTCTTGTGCTTTGGGTTCCTTTTTTTGAAGATCCTCCAGCAAGCATCTTACTTCGTCCATGCTTTTTTTAGCTTTTCAAACTGAATTCTCATTAACTTCCCAAAATCCCTTCCCGGCCCCTCTAATGGTGCGAGGCGCGTCCAAAGACGACGGCTTAACCCTCGTCGAAACGTGAGCTACGATATTTGATGTTTGACATGCCTGCTGGTGGGACATTGTTCGCCCAGCAGACATGTTGGGAGATTTCTAGGTTTGGTTGCGTTGCAAGCTCTTCCTTTCGCGTAAGGACCTCGACTGCGAGCAGCGAACACCATTCTGCCACAGGATTGGCAGCACGCCCTGGAAGCGGTGCTCCTGATCAGTCGATGCAGACTTGGAGTCGCACCGGAGGAGATCAATACTGGTTGTCTACTTTTCAATATTTCCGGGCAGAGTCGCAAAGACAACCCGCCTCTACGAGGAAACAGGTCTATTTGAGGCCATCGGCAGTCGCATTGTCCAATATCAGCAAGAACGTAAAGAGGAGTTGATTACTCTCAGGGCTGGTAGGTCCCGACGTTGGCGGGAAATTCACCCTCATAATTGCCCGGAGTTTCGTACTCGCCTGTTATGAACGTCAGCTCAGGCCTCCGGAGAGTAGTGTTACATTGTCACACTTACAGACGAGATAGAGCGCTGCGTAGCTAGGGAAGATGGCGCCGACGGGACAGGTCACGGCGGCGCAGCCGATCTTGGTAGTCGCTTTCCACACCACCTGGGTGAAATGGCCGGTGGTGAGAGAGAAGCCAGGATTATTGTAATCATACTGGGCTGTCACGCAATGTTAATCTAAGTGGTACCGTACGACGACACGGTCAAGTCATTTTTCGTATCACTCACCGGATTCAGCGGCCCACAAGTTGAAAAGGTCGGTCTGGCTGTATCCGGGAGTACCGCCCGCCGCGAGGTTCTCACCGTGGGGCCCGTGACTGAGGTGTGAGCTATACCGTACGAGTACAGGTACAGCCCATGGAATTTTTGGGGGGTAACTCACGTGTGCTCGTACACGCAGTTCTTAGCCCAGTCATAGGCGTAAGCAGCAAGTGTGTCGTCCCACGTCACCGGTCCAGCACCTGAGTCATTAGCCGTATGCAAGGGGGCCCCTCATGTAGGATGGGTCTCATCGCGTTGGATGGGTCTCCTCAAGACGGCCAAGCCCAGGGGATCATTGGAGACCAGGACAAGGACACTCACCATAATGCGCCCGGAAAACGGTGTGTAGGTTCACAAGATTAGTCGCGTCCACGAGATCTGCAGGCGGGCTGATGCGGTCTGTCAGTCATTCTGAGATAGAAAGAAAGTGATCTTCAGGACTAACGGGGTGCCGGACGGAAGCGCACGGCTCGCCTTGGAAGGACTTCGCGGCTTTAAAAGAGGTTGGCCGGCGCGCACGCATTCTCCATTCGTCTTGCACTGCCCTGCGGTCGAAACAGGGCTGGCTACGGTGAGATTGATGGCACAGCCTAGAACTGCCAGGAGGGGAAACAGAGAGCTGGAGAGAAGCATTGTAGGAGGTGACTCCGAAGATGAGGGGTGACGAAAGGCAGCTGAATCCTTGGTGTGCCCGCGTTTTATGTCTTTCTCGAGATGTTGACTGAACACGACACGCCGTTGATGCGACTGACTTGTTGATGTCGTGGCTGGTCGTGTTTGTTTGTGCTGGTCGCATTTACGCCTTCTCATTTGCTTGCCAAGTCTTCGTGACGGCACCTACGCGCAGGCGACTGGCTGTAACGCGCGAGACGCAGTTGATGCGACTGAATTGTTCATGTCATGGCTAGTCGTGTTTGTTTGTGCTTGTCGCCTTTACGCATACGCATACGCATACGCATACGCATTACGCATACGCATACGCTTGCCGAGTCTCCGCGATGGCTCCTGCGCCGACGGCGACTCGCTGAACGCGAGACGCACTTGATGCGACTGAGTTGCGGACTTGTTTGTGCTGGTCGCATTTACGCATACGCTTATGCTCGCCAAGTCTTCGCCAAGTCTTCGCGACCGCACCTGCGCCTCAGGCCACCAGCCCGCCGTTCCATACGTTTCCCGTCCGTTGGAACTCACTTGTGGCATAATCCGGCCCATCCCATTCTCGGTTCCCCGTTCCTGGTGAAACCCCGCGCTGAAGCAGGTGCAGGTAGAGGCGTCACCTGGGAATCAACGAAAACCCTGATACTCCTGACCCCCGGTGCAAAACCTAAAATGAAGATAGCCGCGGACTCCTCTCACGCCGACACTTTAGCTGCCGAGCTGCCAAGAAAAAATCTGGTATGGTCTGAAGGAGGGCCATGCCACAATCACGCCGTCCTGCACGAGACCGGCAGTTCGCATAATCTGGCTGCCGAGGAAATTGGAGGGATTCACGCTTGACGATGCGCCTTGGGAGGACGTGAAGGCATCATCGGTCTCCAAGTCGGGTGCTCCGACTGGTGGAGGCACCGCAGAATCACTGGGACCCTTCGCGCAATACAGTGTACAGTTGGGATTTCAACGAAGTGTGCTACCGCGGCCTTATCATTGGTTCAGGGTCGAGATTCCAGCGGAGGTCCATGGAGCCGAGTACTGAGTTTGGGACCGATCCGCCGCTCAGCCCAAACGCGGGCAACGTGTTTTTTCGGATCCATGGAGAGGCCGCGGGGGACGGTCCTTTCGGAAAAAAAGAGGGCGCGCGAGAGGCATGGCTCAAAGGTACCGAGCAGCGGCAAGCTAGCTGGATAGAAGTTTGGGTCAAAAGTGTTCTAGGCAAAACGCCAATCGGATCATCCGATATCGATGGATTCGAGATCATCGGGGAGTCCTCGGCGCAGTGAAAGGTCACTGACGAAGAGTCGACCACTGCAAACACTCCTAATCTCCCGGAAGGCTGACCACCGAGGTCCCTTTGGCAGGGTATCTTATTCGGTCCCTTTGGCAGGGTGTCTTGACGAACTCCAGCTGAAGCGGAGGGTCGCCTGGTCTATGAAGCAGGATCCCCTCCCCAGGTTGAGAGAAAACGTGGTGGGACCTCTCCTTGCCATGTTGTTCCCTGCATGTCGTGCGTCCGTCCATCAGTCACAGTGTGAGGCATTTGTGGCACCCCTCATCCTGGATGTGCCAACGGTGTTGCTCTCCCTTTAAAGCAGGCCTTCTTGAAATGGTTCTGTCCCGGTGGGACATTCTAGCTCCCGGTGGGATGGTGCGGGTTCGCAGGCGCTGTTTCCCTGTTGATCGCCCACACACAGAGCAGTAAGTTACCCACCGCCTTCGACGCTCGCTAGAGGACGAAGAGACAACTTTCCTAAAGCGTGGCCAAGTACAAAGGGGTTACACAAAATCGAACTCAGCCTGAAAGGAGCCAGCAACGAGTCCTCTGATAATCATCCTTGAACTGTACTCGTACTGTACTCCTACATTACAAAGGCAAAGAGCCGACTCATCGGATGGCACAGATACGTATAAGTATAGGTTTCGGCGCAGCAGCATTCTCTAACATTTTGCTCCTCGTCTAACATCGTGCTGATCGATAGCTGTACAATTCACCGAACATGTCCTACCCTGCGTCACGCACAGATTTCAAAATCAAATTCGAAGAGAGAGAGGGTAAAAGCATTCTGACCTACAATTTCATTCGATGGCAGGGCTGGAAGTCTACGTCTCCCGCAGCTCGCCTGATGGTCCGCAAAGGTCTTAACTCACTGAGGTTGGATACTGATCCGCTGGATACGCACATCCTCAACAAGGAGCCGTTTGACACTGAAGGCCGTTCTCGGTTCCGTCTCCTGGTAGAGGCAATCAACGATGAGGCTCGCAGGATCTCGGAGTGGACGGATGAGGTTGAGGAAGAGAGGCGAACTTCTACATCAAGTGGAAAACCGGATGGAAGAGAGGCCATGTTGCAAGTCCTGAGCAAGTACTCACTCTTACTCAGCGGGACGGCGATTGGCACAGTTGTGACTGCTGTTCACGCCCTTAACCGACATGACCCTGTCGAAAAATTGATCGACAGCGTTCGATCGAATGCGTCTCCGGACTGGTTGGGGAGCACCGATTCACGCCTTGCATGTGCCAGTATCGCTCAGTTGCAGCATTTCACCGCAGACAGGTTGTCGCTCCATTGCAACGCTTTGGCCGAAGTCTCGGATAGCATTCTTCGCCTGTGTGGTCAAGCGCTGCGGTACCCAGCAGGAAATTCCGATGACGCCACTCACGTTGAGGGATTCAGGACTCATGCGGGGGACCTATCCAAGGAACTGCGTGCTATCGGTGGCCGCATGAAGACCAGATCAGAGGATTTCGACAAGCTGAACAACGAGTTCACAACGTGGTTTACCGAGCATTCCCCCTCCAACAAAACACTCAAGAAGGTGAGAAATATTCGGCAACAGTCGTACGACAGACTCCAGCTTGACCTCGAGTGCCTCGACGCCAACTTGAGGGCCGGAGGGCGCATGAGTCAGCAGAGTGGTGGTGCAACCACACCATCGGGGCAGTCATCCAAGAAACGCAACAAGCGTAGAAAGAAGGCCCGATCTTCACAGTCCACTCGGTCTGAGCACGGTGAGGACGAGGATCACGAGGACGGAGATGATGTCGGAGTCGGTGAAGACTCTCTCTGGTGTCGGCCCAATCAAGGATCAAGACGGACTGGCTGCCGACCTCGGAGGACGACGACCGCTCTGATGGTCCTTGGACTGAGATCAAGGGTCGAGAACTACCTCTGTCCAGTGGTACAAACCTTGCCACCGATGCAGGAACCATCGCGAGACACGCCTACGAATACCCCCAGCTGGTAATTGGCAGTGATACCAAGTTCACTCGACCTGAAGTCTCACCTGATCTCGACTTTGGCACCGCCTCCCTCCTTTCCGGATCGGCGGCACTGCCCCAGCTGCCAATAAGGAGTGGGTCACCAGCCGCTCCTCTCACCGAGGACCAGGAAGCGGCTCGCGAGAAAGGCCGCGAGGACCGCATCGCTGCCGATAAGCAGTGGCGCGAGTTCTGGGAACGAAGCGTCGTGTTGAAACCCACAGAGGTATTTCACCTGAAACCATTTGCCCTAAAATCCAAAGGGCGACGATGAAAGGTGGTGGTTTGACAAAGGACACTGGAGGGACATTGTCAGCTTCGGAGAAAGGTTCATCTACAGTAGAGGCGAAAGCGGAGACCAATCCGACTTGTATACATAAGCCAGCGGCGGGCGGGGGATGTGGGCTGGTACTGTAGGAACTCCACCTTGTAATCCCACGTTGACTGGAAGAAAAGACGCTAAATCGTTCTCTGCACCTTCGTACCGTTATCAAACCCTTCCATAACCCCACAAGTGCGGCGCTATGTCCACGGACAAGGAGAGTGGGGGCGACACAAAAGTCAGGTTCTTCTTCGAGGTCATCAAGAATGAACTTTCTGTGACCACCAACTACGTATCCGTCTCGGAACAATACCGACCTGAAGAAGCCGGGTTCATGGCTAGTCGAGGCCTTCGCACTGCTTCGCGAAACGCCGCGAAGAACACGGCGGACGCTCTTCGAGTCGACTTGAATTATGGTCCCAAGAACACAGTGTCCAGGTACACCAAGGCCACGGGGGCGATCCAACGACAGACAAGAGACATCCAATCGTGGGTGGACCGCCAAAGTAGGAGCGTGAGGTCGGCGGGAGCTGGGAATGATGATCCGGCGTGGGACATGTACCTTGCAGATCTCAGCTTGGTGTCCGAACTCATGGCCGAATCCTTTCTGGAGCTTGCGGAAACACAGGCCTATGAGATGAGCACCGACGCCGAGTCCCGGATGCCGTCCAAAGTCCTGCTCGACAGATTCGCGAACACCTTCGGCTCAGCTCTGGAGACAGAGACGGATGAGGTCGAGCCGTCGGAGCAGCAGGTGATGGCGCTTGCAAAGCTGCTCAGACTGGCTGAACAACGACTTCACAGGGACGCCGGCGATGCGTCCTCCCTTGCCGATTTTGCTCGCGAGCTCAACCCTTTACTGGACATTGCTGCGCAGTACCACGGGATAGACAAGACGGACGAGGAGCTGCTCGAGCGTATCGATTACCGGAGGAGCAGGGTCGAGGAACTCACCAACAAGCTAAACACCGCTGCGGTCATATTGTCACAGGCAGCCAGCGACATGACTGACAAGCTCGCGGCATTCATGAAGACTGCTCGCGAGGAATACACAGACAGAAAGTCCCAAAAACAATTGCAGTCCGTCCAACAAGCCTCGATAGGTCAGCTGAACAGCGACGTTGAGGCTTTCTGCCTCTTGCACGAGATTGCGTCCCAGGACAAGGCGGGTGAGCAGGGTCCTTCGTCCGCCAAGTCGAAGTCTCGAAAATCTCGCTCCGCCAAACGACTCTCAACGGCTTCGAAGAGTAGCCAGGGGTCTTCCAGCAACAAGGTGGCGGAAGCCCAGCGACGCATGTGGAGAGTCATCCGCACCATCTGGGAGCCCACTGCGGATGATGACAACTCTCCGCCCAAGGAATGGATTCAAGTTCCCGACTCGGACACACTCTCCGCGTCGAGTGGCGGATCTCGGACGACCAACAGAAGCGGAAGCTCGTCGGTGGCGTCCAGTCGCCATGCAAAGGAGTACAAGCACGTCAAGATCGGTCAGAAATTCAACCAACCTCTCGATGAGTCGAGTGTGGATTACGGTACTTCGCCTCTGGTGAGGCCCGGTCCGAATATACGCATCACCGCCCCGATCGAGCGGCTCAAGGAGGCCGAGACTACGACAGAAATGGAAGAGTACATGAACAAGATGCGGGAATGGCTCGAGACACTCACCGGCTCCCACGAAGAGTGGGGGGAGATTTGGAAGGGGTCCGTTCTGAGCGATGAGCCGAAAGATGCCGCTTCGGAGCCGGATATGGGGTCGCTCGCGGAAACGATGCGGGACGCCTCGCTTCACGACGAGGTAAGTGGTCGGCTGGGTTTATGACTTGCGCCGCTGGGTGGCATCCTGATGAGCCCGAGCAGGTCGATGAGGACGACATGGACGATATGGAAGGGTCTGGAGAGGTGTAGAGAGGATGCAAGCTCGCGACCGTTTGCGGAGAGAGATACAGTACGAGTACCCGTGCATGAAGTGATGGTGCGCCAGTGATCGTCGACTGCCACTGCCACAGATGGGTAAACTCTAGACATGTGCCCTCGGACCGTGCCTGTGCCTGCAGTCTGACCGAACCTTCTGTATTTACCTCATTGGGCGAAATCAACCCCTGAAATTGATCCCGCTTCGCGTCTTCTGGCCACCCGTTCGTCCAAACACACCAACACACAACCACCCACAACCACAACCACAACCCCAACCACAACCAACTCTCTCTTCCTCTTCCTCCTCCTCTTCCTCTTCGATACTCACTCTCGCCTCTTGTTACCTACAATACACATTGCCCATCTCAGGTGTTCTACCCTCGCGCTCGTGCAGTGCTCTCCTCTCCTGCCGACCGGGATCCTCGCTCGCTCAGCTCAACTTACTTCCGGCTGCTCCTCTGTTCATCCTTTCTCTGTCCTCTCGGCTAGTCTCAAGCGATACGTCGAGACATCATGATGATCTTGTCATCTTCGGACTAAGGACCCAGCATACACGACTGTTTGGACATTTCGACCTTCCCTCGCGAGTCGGACCTCGAGGACTCTCTCGCCATGTCCTCTGTCACCTCCTCGACTCCCCCTCGAACGCCAGTGACACCCCGTCGTTCCCGCAAGCAACTGTCATCCAGCTCCTCCTCGCCTACCGCTCTCACATCCCGCAAGCCTCTCGGCGAACGCAGGGCCGTCCTCTCGCCACAAGCGTTCCAGGAGCAGCACGCGACGTACTTTGCCCACCTGCACGAGCACGACGACGATGCGGTCCGGCGGGAGAAGCTCGAGGCGGAGAAGGCCCGTCTGGAGGAGGAACGTCGGGTCGGAAGGGAGTTGCGCCGGAGTTTGATGGAGAAGCGGGCGGAAATGGGGAGATCGAAGACCCCCGATGAGGGGATGCAGCCCGTGATAGAGGGCAGAGGATGGAAGCCCCTCAATCTGGTGCAGCGGAGACAAGAGCCGGGACACGCCCGTTCGGTTTCTCATCAAGCTACTTCGACCACCATCCGCGCCCCACCCAGACCCGCTTCGCACAATGCGAGGAGCAGCAGTACTCGCACGATGAGCCTGAGTCTTGTACCGGCCACGGCTCCGACCAGGCGGAGTGTCTCGGACAACTCTACCCGGGCGCAGCAGCAGCAACTCGAGGTGGTCCGAGAGAGAGAGGGGTCGGTACCTCCCGAGGTGCTCTTGGACGCCGATAGCTCCTCCAGTGGGAACGACTCGGTCACACAGTCGACGTACTCCTGGGCGACCGAGTTCTCGGGCGAGACCGAAGAGCTCCGACAGGCCGCGCACTACATCCGCACGTCATTTGAAGAAGGGGACGGAGATGGGGAAACAGAGGAGGTCCCGCCGTCCGACACGCCGCAGAAAGTCAAACAGCGCCGGAAGAGGATCGTGGCCATCGCGCACACGGTGCGGCAGCTCGAGGGAGTAGGGTCCAGGGATGTCGAGGATCCAACTCTGTACCAAACCCTGGTCAAGGCATGGCACGCTAGGCCGGGGAATGGTCCGCCTCCACCGCCGATACAGCACTCTGCTCTAACGGATGGGCCTCCCCCACTCTTCGCGCCTCCCAATTCTGCATCGACATCCGGCAACGATATGACCGTGGCCCTACCATCTCCGGACCTCCCATCGATGCACTCTTCAACAGCTGGAATACGTTATGGACGTTACTCGGATCTCGCACCCGCTGCGTTCTCCAACGCTTTCCGATCCCACTTTTCACCGCCCGACCCGGAGGTCAGGACCCCGCTCTTCGACACATCGACTTTCGCCGCAACACAGTACGCCGAGTCCTCAACCGCACCCATGACCAGGAATCACTCTGTCCGGTATTCGTATGCCAGCACGCTCCACGACCTGGCAATGGAAGGGGGCTTCCAACAGGGTGCGGCGCTCATGAGCGAGAAAGCGTGGCTGCGATCTGAAAACCAGAGATGGAGCAACGCTTTCGATGCCAGACCACCATCTGGTTTCTTCCCGCCAGGAGCAGATCGACCGGCGTCGATACGCCCTCCGCCGATCTGTGAAAATGAGACTCGGCAATCACACACCCAACCCTTCGCTCAGTCACCGGAACGCAAGCTGCGGAGACACAAGGGCAACATTGCTCGTGAAGCCGCGCAACCCGTTGGCCCGAGGCCTGTAAACGATGATGCGATGATCGCCCCGCCACCACTCAGCCAGGGCGGATGGGGGCTAGGGTTCGTGAGCGACTGGTGGAGCGGACGAGATGGTGGGCAAATTGAGAACGTGCGACCGCAGGAGCACGATCAGGGGGAGGATCCGGGGCAGTGGCTGGAGAAGGAACGGGGACGGGAACAGCGGTGGAAGCAGGAGCAGGAGCAGGAGCAGCAGGAGCAGCAGGATTTTCACCAGGGGGAGGATGGGATTCCGGCGGAGAAGGAGACGAGGGCGTCGAGGCTCTCTGGCGCCGCCGAAGACCAGGTCGTATCCGTGTCCGACCCGCTGTCTCCGCGACTGGCAGACCGCCAAACGGACTCGGCCTCGGGCGCGGAGAAGGCCATGACTCCCGCACTGGCGCAAATGTTTTCCGAGCTGAAACCAGAGATGCGTGCGACACAAGAAGAAGCCACCGGATATCCATCCTCGAACCCCTACCTACCAGCCAACTGCTCGATCCCCTTGACCACCTTCTGCCACAGTCCTCCCCCACCAGTGGCACCGGAAGAACCACCAGCACCGGATGGGCCGGTGGTTCCGCCTTTCTGTCATACATTGGCGACCTCCTCGTCCCCATTGGAGACGGCGCCACGTCTACATCCACGTCCACGACCACATACTCTCCTCCCCGCACCCGCGCGTCGCAGCCTCCGCCCCAATCGCCGTTCGTCGCTTCCTCCTCTCGCCCAGCCTTCATCCGTCCCCATACCATCTACAAAACCTCTTCCATTGGATCCGTATCCGCATCTCTATCCGTATCCGAATCCGAATATAGCACCGCATCCGAACAGTCCTTCATCTCTGACGACTCGACGCCACGATTACGACCCCTTGTCTTGCCCCGTCTCCTCTCCGGATACCCCGGGTATCGACGCTGATCACGATCACGTTCCCCGCCCGGAGATCTCTCCGCCCAGCACTCCTCTCAGCCCGATATTCTCGCCGGTGCTCCCCGACTCGTCGCCTCTGGGCACTACGACTGCATCCCCGGACCGCGTACCTCTTACGTCCACATGTCTCGCGCCGACGCACATCGCCCCAGCAAAAGTCCGCCCGTCGAGGGCGACTCAAGCGCTCTTCTTTCTGGGTTTCCTCATGCCATGGTGCTGGGTCTTCGGTGGATGGCCAGTTTACCGCACGCGCGCGCGTCAGGCGGATATCGAGCACGGTCTACTCCGCGCGCACACTCCCGCAGCGGCACTGGCCAAGGCTCACGCGCGATTGCAGGCCCGTTCGTCATCCCGAAGTGGGGTGGGTGTGGTGGTCGCGGCGTACTGGAAGGGGTGGGTCGACCACCCCGATCCGTGGGCGAGGAGGTGCAGAGTCGGAGCCACGGCGGTCATGCCCCCGCTTATCCTTGGCGGGCTGGCGGCGCTCATCGTACTCGCCATTAAGGGGTAGTCTGGCGGCGCTCGAAACGATCTCAAAATGATATAGCGGAACAATCTATCCCCAACGATACGACATGACCCGAACGAGCAAGTTAATAGTATAATGGCAAGGACTTTGTAGCGAGTACCCAGTATTTTGACGAGGCGAGATGACACGCGGATAATGCGATCTGTCATGACATGCGGATATGGACTGCAGTAAGCATCACAGTACGAGTACATACGATTACAGTATGGGCGCCGTACAAGTACTCGTGCAGTATCTCCTGGCTACTTTTCTCGCCCAACCATGCGTACCTACTGTATTGGGTCGGATCGTTCAGCGACACGGTAGGGCAAATGTAGCGCGATCAAAGTCGTGGAGAAACGCAGCCACACTACCAATTCTTACAGAACTCACACTCACACTCGCACTCGCACTCGTACTCGTACTCGTATTCGTACTCATACCCATACTCGTGCTCGTATATACTCTTATTGTAGGCCACGTCCAATGCATATGTACTGACTCTTGTACAGATTCGTGTACCCTAGTCCTCGTACCAGATCGTCTGGGCGGCGCATCGTCATTGTCCAATATAGTAAGTGTCATCAGGTTGTGTCTGTCGCGTGACTTCGTGTGCAATCGTTTCGTGTGGTGTCGTGTGGTGTCATGTCGTGCCGTGTCGTGCCAAGTCGTGTATTCGTACTCGTTCTGTACGAGTAGTGTGATGTTGATGTCGTCGGGTCGGGTCGGGTCGGGTCGGGTCGGGCGGCGCACGAGTTCGTTGATACTCAGTACCGAATGTGAGAGTAGTGTGGGACCAGTATTGCTGGTCTTGGTTCTATAATGGCCTCGGCCCTTGCCGTTGCTGCGCGGTGATCGTCCTCCGTCGATTCGTTGCGGTGGTGCACACTGATCAGAGGGACAAAGCCCTCATCCTCACTGTGCCCGCTCCCACCCCACCCATCCCACCCATCCCTCCCGGTCCCCCAAGTCCCCCGACCACCTCACTCTCCTCCCGCAAATGACTCCTACCCGACAAACCCTGCTGCACCGTCTCGACACTTCCCTCGTCGGTGCTTGGTTCGCTGCCCCCATTGGAGATGTATGACATGTGGCCGTATCGTTTCTCCGTGACTTGGGGTGCTTTGAATGTCCATCCTTTGAATGCGAGGCTGTGGTGGGGAGTTGAGGTCAGCACACGCTCGCTCGAGAATGAGAGGGGCATCGACGAGCCGCTTGATTCGCGGGAGAACAAATCACGAGGAAGATATCACACAGCCATTCCGCGACGTAGGGCCGCTGCGATTTGTTCGGAGCTCATGAAGCGTGGGAGAGTCAAAGTGGAAGAAACAAGTGTGACCTCGAAGCTAGCTTCGCTTACCTCTTCCTAATCTCGAGCAGATGCGCCCCATGCGTCTTGTCGCCCAACAACGGGTCCTTCGTCGCGTCCCTCGCAGCGCCGTTCGCAGGCGCGAGCGGCTCGTCCGGGATATCCTCGTCGAAGTGCTTTGTGTCGTCGTCAAAAGCCAGGTCGGGGTGGTACGGCGGGTCCATCCGATGGAGGTCTACGGGGCGGGGCGTCAGCTCGGTGACCACGGTGATCACGGTGATCGCGGTGACCACGGTGACCATTCAACGCCGACTGAAACAGCTTGTCTGCGACCCCTCGGCTGAACTCGGTGTCCATCGTGTGGATCGTCGTCTGGGCTTTTGCCCCAGCCTTCCCAGTTGATATGGGTGGAGGCTTGCAACGGGAGTCGCAATGCAGAAGCGTGGGTGTGGGCTTCACCCTATGCGGAGCCACTCGCACTCACTATCCCAATCAATCCCCTGGAACCAAACATGCCCCTTTATCCGCTCGGCCCCATCACTCCCCAACCCACCAAAGTTCGATCCGTTCCCGCGGATGGACGTGAACCCACTATCCCGGACCGTGAGCACCGAAGCCCGGCCGGCGGTGCCGCCGAGGTTCGAGCCGAGACGGTCCTCGGGCTCACACAGGAGGCGGGTCATGAGGTCGGTGCACTCGGGGGAGAGGCGGGGGTGGGGAGGGAACTTGAGGGTGTTCTTCCAGTTGAGGCTGGGGAGGTCAGCGGCGCATCGGGCGTCGGGTGGGAGTGTAGATCGGCGGATAGGTGTGAGCAAGGCAGGGCGGAGAGGGATCGAGCGGGTAGGTATTAGGACTGGATCAAGCAGCGACGCAGAAACGCCACTGACATTTTTTGCCGGGTGATGTGCCTCTGTGCAAAGTCAGTGGACGGGCATGACTTTGCAAGGACGCGTGATGACCCACCGAGCTGCTGACGAACGGCGGGAACCCGTACAGCGACTCATACACTGCTCAATCAGCGGTGTCGCGATGCGACGCGATACGGTGCGCCAGATCCGCGGCTGCAGTAACTCACTGATAACGCCAAGGCTCCACCAGTCGCAGCTGAATCCGTAGCCCTGTCCGCGGATCACCTCGGGCGCTGAGTGTGTCAGCGCGGCTGATCTTCACTGCCAGGCACGTTTGCAGCGTCTCATAGTGACTTGCCCATGTACGAGTTGGTCCTGTTCAAAAGTCAGTCTTTGCTCAGGTGTGAGGGCGGAATACAATGTGATGGCTCTCAGTTTGAGGGCTCGATGAAATGTGCTTGAACGGATCGCTCACCCGCAGATCGAATACGCGAGCTTCTTCCGATTCTTATCTCTCCATGTCAGCAAGCCTTTGCCCTCCTCCAACCACTCCTTGCCCATGATCCTCTCCACGTCCGCCTTCTTCATCTTCCTCTTTGTCGTGCCCCCTCGGCCTCCACTGTGTACCTCGAGGTCGATCCCGTGCTTTCTCAACAGGGCCAACCGCTGCTGCTCGTAGTAGTTCGTGTCGTGTGCCCAGTGCAGATCCGTCGCCAGTCCAAAGTCCGAGACGCGGATATGACCCTCGGGAGTGAAGAGGAAGTTGTCCGGCTTGATGTCCCGGTGGATGTATCCCAGCGAATGGGTTTCTTGCAGCGCCAGAACCATCTCGGCGATGTAGAACCGGGTCATTGATTCCGGGAAGGTGTCCCGCTCGACTAGGAGGTTGAGGAGGTCGCCACCGCCCATGTACTCCAGCACAAGGTAGAGGCGGTCGGCATCTTGAAAAGCGTAGAAGAGCTGTACGATCCACGACGGCGATTCGGAGCCGGTCGACACCGTCGGTAAAGCCTGTGACGCAGCTGCGGCGAGCACGTCCTTCTCCGCCTTGATGTGACCTTCTTGCGATTTGCGGAGCATACTACGGCGCACATCCAGCCGTCAGCATAACCCCGTCGAACAGGCTCTCAGTTGATCCCGAATACTCACTCCGCCTTGCGCAGCTCTTTCACCGCCACGAGCCTTCCGCTCTGCCTCTCTCTCGCGATCCGCACCACCCCAAACGCCCCGTGGCCAATCACCCGCCCGAGCTCGAACGCCTTCGCGTCCACCTTTTTCCTCCGCTCACGCAACATCCGATTCTCCTCCCTGATCAGGTCCTCCCTTCTCGACTCCTTCTCCCCGTCGCTCATGAACCTGTTTTCGGGCAGATGGAAGCTTGCCTCGAGCTGTGCCAGCCGGCGCGCCCTGTTGAGCACGTAGTTCCCAGGATGAGCAGGCTTGGCTGCCCGGATCGGAGGAGGTTTGAGCAGGGCATGGTAGTATTGCTCGAAGAACAGGGCTATGGACATCGCTTTCTCAAGAGTTGGAAGCGAGGGTTTGACGACGCGGAACGGAGTGGATCTCCAATCGGGATTGGGATCGTTGGCGGGAGAAGCTGGCACTGGGTCCTGGACTTGACCACCGTCACCCAACATCGCCGGGTGTGTCGGGTCGTGCGATACCGGCAGACCAGCGATCGCACGGGCGATCGACTCCAGCTCCTGATCAGCCGGAACGGCAGGTACGGGTGGCAGGCTCCGTTTCTTCCCCGGGAACATCGCAGACTTGGGCTTGGCCTTGAACTGCTTGGGCGAGCGCGAAGGAGATGTCGGCGGTACGACGGGTCTGACGGGAGTGACGAGTGGACCAGGCTGGGTTCGCGACGGCGTAATAGCGGCCGTGTCCGGGAGGAGCTCCGAGGGGATCTCCGAGGGGGTTGGGAGGGAGTCAAAGTACCCCGCGGCAGAGTAGTTTGCGATCAACCGAGGTGTGGACGCTCCCATTAGGCTGGGATGGATACCCGATCCGGGACCTGCAGTGGGTGTTGGTCTTGCCGTGGTAAGCGATGTGTTGGTTGTGGAGTAGATAGACGATGGTAGGCCATTCACGACGTGCAGCTGACCGGGGGGAAGACTGCAGATGAGCCTGTCAGCGTGATGCCTTCGTCTTGCGGAGCATGGGTGTGGTGTCCTGCGAAGCACTGTGGGGGTCCGACTCACGATGGAAAAGCCCCGGCTCGAGCGAGCATACGGCTTCTCGCAGTGGCTTCGACCACCGCTGCGACGGCCATAGCCTGTTGTTCCCGTGCTCTGGCTCGGACGAGCTCCTTGATGGGCGACGCCCAAGAAGGGTCTGGAGAATCGAATCAGCTGAAACAGACTCGGATGATTGGCGTCACTCGACTGCACGTACCCCCAATCTTGTCCCCGACTCCTTCTGTTGACCATCGGAGAAGCATTTCAGTGGCTTCCTCATAAGTCGAGGCGTGGAAGATGTGTCTGGGAGGGATGTCAGCGGCGTCACGAGACCGATGAGAGGCGGGTGGGACTCTGAAAGTGCAGATTGTGCGTAGATCGCAGATCCAACTCGCCTAAAATCTGTTGGCACACCGATAATCCTCTTGTCCACTTTGCGTTTCCTCAGTTCCACCACTGCCGCCTGAGCGTGACGCTCAACCCCGGCCGGACGTTCAACCCCAACCCTAGGCATACCATTCACCGGAGAGGAGGAAGGCATTCCAAGTATCTTGCCTACTGCCGCAGCCCGGTCATTCGGGTCAACGTTCGGCCACGCCGCCATCCGATCGTACGGCACGCCAATGACCTCCTCATCTACGCCGCCGCCCCCTCGGTTCCACCCCCTTGCCGGGCCGTTGAGGGGGGGTGATCCGGGAGGACTGCTCCCGAAGAAGCGAGAGTTGGCGAGCGTTAGACCGAGGCGGGAAGGTGTGGAGGCGACGAGGTTGACGAGGTCCACGAAGCCCGAATGGACGAACTGGGATCGGGACGGCTTGGTCGTCATAGCGAGGTTGAGCACCGCGCGGCGCGGGACGTAAAGGTACACTCGGATCTAGAGAATGCAGCGGATAACGCCACTAAGCGGTCTCAGTGAGATGGAGCAGATAGATGGGTGGAGATGCGAGATGCAGCGGCGAGAAGTAGCGTAGAGCGATCAGTGAATGATGAGCGATGCTTCGGCGAAGGGAGTGAAACGTGAGATGGGGCGGACGGTCGTCATTGATGAGATGTGGAGATGGTTTCGTCGTCTTGGTCCGAGTGACCCGAGTGACCTGCTCGGACCGACGGCATCGAGTGGGCGATGAAGGCGGGAAACCGGCGGGAGGGGAAGCAGCTGAAACGGCGCCAAGGAGCAGGAGCAGGAGCGGAGCAGGAGCGAAGCAGGAGCAGGAGTGTTACTCACCGCGTGTGACCTCTCGACCCCGCGCCCGCTTTGCCCGTACTGTCTAGTGCACTCCCATTCACAAGACAACTCGTTGGACTGAGCGGGAGAGATTGCTTTGCCACCGATACCAACAGCGCAGCGCATCACAACGCATCGCATCGCATCGCATCGCATTGTGACATCCCAGTCGGTTCGCATGACGCACATCCCCTTGCTGCCCTGATACCCGCGCCGTTCCATTGTTCCGCCCATCCTTCCAAGGCACTGATAAATTGGAACTGATCATCACACAAGCACAAACTCACAAGCTCGCTCGGGGACATCGCCGGGGCTCATTGCAGCCAGCCCACTGGCATCGGACGGCATCTACCAACTGCCTTGAATGTGAGATCGGACGCGACGATGCCAGATGATTCCGATTCAGTCTGAATGCATGAAAGCCCTCTCTGCCTGGGAGGTGATTCATCAGTGGAGGGAAGGATGGACAGCTGGTGCTGGTCATGACGGTGGGAAGAGGCGTAAACATGGTTCGGGCCTGAGCACCGGGCTCGAGTGGGGGAAAAGAGTGGGGAAAAGCACCCGCGTCAAAGGTCAGGCGGAGGGCGCCGAAAATCAAACCGACATTGTCGGCGTTAAGGTTGACACCGAAAACCGGGCGTGCCATGGTAACCCCTGTCACCGCCACACTGCTCCTCTCACCTTTCAACGTCTCACGGCGTTTCCGGCATTTCGACCCTCACCCTACCATTCGGCTTGTCCCCCTCGCACCCGCCCAGGCCCACCGCCTCCAACTCAGCATTTCAACAAGAGCCCATCCATCCTCCTCCTTATCCTTCAACACCCCCTCAAAACCGACACAATGGCCCAGCGAGTCACCCTCCGAAAGCGCCAGCCGTACAACACCACCTCCAACAGGAGGAGGGTCGTCAAGACCCCCGGAGGCAAGCTCGTCGTTCACCACATCAAGAAGCTTGCGGTGAGTTTGGCGCGGAACGGGACGGCAAAGGGACAAGCCAGAGGGATGTTGGGAGGCAGGGAATGGGTCGCACGGGGGTGGTGATGCCGGTGCTGGTCTTGCGGAGGACAGTTTGGGGCCGAACGAAGATACGGGCGGCGGTTGTCGTTGGCAGAGATGGTTGGAGACGGTGCTGTTTGTGCGAAACGATAGAAGGGAGAATGGTCAAGTCGACTCGAACGGCGTTGGTGAAGGCCTGTGACGGCAGTCTGGGCGGCTTTCGTTGGCTGGGACCTCTTTTGGTGTCTTGGGGACAGGCGTCGGGCTAGCCTGAGGGTAGATACGCCTGAGCGGGAACTGTAGCCGAAGCTGTTGGCGACCGACGAGACTGTGTGCACCTCATGACAACCCTTGGCATGCGCTGACCCATGCAGTCCGCCCCCAAGTGCGGTGACTGCGGTACCGCCCTTCCCGGTGTCCCCGCCCTCCGCCCCCGTGAATGTGAGTGAAGCCACCTGCACGTACTCTTACCTACCACCACATCGTCCTACCCGTTGTCCACCGTGCTGCACGCGGCCCCGGTTGCGTGCGGGGACGATGCAGAGTGGTCTCGTGGTTCCGTGTTCCTCCTCTCCGCACTCGCTGACACGCCCAGACGCTACCCTCTCCAAGCGCCAAAAGACGGTGAACCGGGCATACGGCGGCTCGGTCTGCGCTCCTTGCGTCAAGCAGCGGTGAGCGGCATCCATTCGAACGCGACGAAGATGGCGCTGATCTTGGGTTTCTCTTTTGTTCTCGCGATCCCCTCTGCGTCTCGAATGATTCATCGACTGCTCCCTGTCCACCCGCTTTGTCATTCATACGATCGTCGCACCACATCCCTCCCATCCCTCCCATCCCTCCCACCAACTACCAATCCGCTTTGTGCTCAACAATATCGCCTCCGCCCGTCGATCTATGGTCCCATCCTCGCCTCGACCCCGTTCCACGCCACAGCATCACCCGCGCGTTCCTCATCGAGGAGGCCACCATCGTCAAGCGTGTCCTCAAGGCCAAGGCCGTCGGCGGCAAGAAGTAATCGGCTCGATCGGGAGTCGGTTGTCTGCAGTCAGATGGAGCTGGATTGACGGGGCGTGACGAGGCGGGACGAGACGGGACGACGATCGGGGTGCGGTCGGTACTCGGTCGTCCGTTTGGGATGAGCATGGCATAAGTGCGATGTATACACCCTGGCATCAGATGGGTCCTGCAGCGGGAGCCGTCACACACGATGCGTTTGACGTGTTGGGTATCGACTCCTGCATTCGGTCGGATCGGTCTGACACAGGTTCCGAATCGAGGAAGAGGATCAGGCAAGCGCAAGTGTAGCGCGCGGTCTGAGGTCGTTGGAACCGGGCACAAAGTCGAAGGGGCGGGCGGGGCTCGGGCGAGGGCATGGATCGTATGACCCTCAGGAGAGAAGGGTCGGCTTGAGCGCGGAGTACGGAGGGTTTGGAGGGTCTGGCATGTCCAACTCCCACTGAACGGCAACGAATGTGGTTGCTAAACGAAGCGGCTCGCGCCGTGCTTCCATGCTCCTCTGACGGTGGAGGGTTTACTGACGTCCCGGCGAGTCCTGGCGGCATTCTGCCTGATTGAATGCTCATCGACCTCCTGTCTGACAGGTCGGGTGCCGAGGGCCGTGCAGTCTGCGCAAACATGGCTGAGCAAGGAGGGCTATGAATTGAATGGATGCCCGCGACTTGGAATCACCTCAAGTCGCCTGCCCGGCTTGACCAGTGGACCTGGTGTCGACCACGAGCCGCGAGATGCGTAGTGTGACGTCGTCACCTTCGCCATCGCCTACATCGTCGCCATTGTCATGCGCCTCCTATTCCCAATATAGGGGGCACAACCCCCTCGCCAGTTTCGCAAGCACTTTCATCGCACCTCCGCACTTGTACGCCATGACTACGGGCTCGATCTGCCAATCGTGCTGTGCTGCAGAATCTGACTTGACTGATCACTCCCCACACTCGACCACCGGACCGGTTCGATCCAGGCTTTCCCCCTTCTTTCCGCTGTCTACAAGTGCGTGATTTTACCTACATCCGCGCCATGATCGGTTCTACGTATTGTCATACCTTCGCCGGTACCCCCGTCCAGCCACCGCTCGGACATCTGTCTTGCCCGTCCCACCCCGACGAACACTGGATGGGGGTGGTTCGTCGCCCCAATTCATCGCCCCACTTGCCCCTCGCCGTCGCCGTCGCCGTGCTGCTGATCTGACCCCACCCGAATCGCGCTAAGCCGGAGTGTCCATGATCAGCGACACGTTCTGGGGTCCTGCCTGGCCGATGCTTCTGGCTCGAAAGATACCGCCGATCAGCACAACCCTCACCATCACCATCACCATCACGCGCCACCGTCACCCATTCTCAAGGCACCGCGGTAGGGCGTGTGTGGCGAGTGGTCGGTGTGGCGGTGTGGCAGCGTGTCGTGGCGGTGGATGATCAGCGCGCGCCGTTGCGTCGAGGCGGACACACACGGTGGCGGTGGTACGATGATGCCATGCACCGCTCCGGTGCCACCAGCGCGATCCTAACGACGCAGAGAACCGCGTACATGGCTCTCAGACGCGAGAGAGTACGTGTGAACGTGTCCTGACAATGATCACCTCAGATACAGTGTGGGGACATGTCGACGTCGCAACCGAGCGTCGAACATGGGTTCGGTCCTCCAGCAAAACAGATGGCACGATACAAGCAACAACAACCACGGGTGCGTTGAGAGTCTCCGAGTCCTGACCCGGTGAGAGGGGATGATCGTCGGGAGTCCCCTCCGCCGGCTTGTGCCCGCTCCGCCGGTGAGGCATCAGTGCCGGCACATGACCGACCCTCTTTACCGCCGGGATCGGTTCTCCCTGGGACACCCCCGGATCAAATCAGGCCCGCAACCACCGGCTGAGTCACACACACGCTGACGCACACGCAGACTGACTGACCCCTTGCCCAACGCTTCACCAACCCCTCCTCCCCTCCCCTGACCGCAGCCAACCCGCATCCCCACAGATCGACGCCGTGCTGCGCTGATGATCATCCCGACCAGACAAGGTTGGAGGGTACACCTTTGACCTCGGAATCGCGTACCGTACCGTACCGTATCGTATCGCACCACACATCTCCTTTGGGTTCGTGCCAACCGCTGTGCGGCTGTGTGCTGCGTGCTGTGTGCTGTGTGCTGTGTGGACCGTTCACCCGCCATCCTTGGAAGGAGCCGCGATATGCGATACGACGCGATGAACCAGTGCTGAATGGTAGTGACTTCACATCCTCGTCGACAATGGAACTGTACCGTGTCGTCAGGATGGCAAACCTTTCCTCGGGCAGGGGCTTCATGTCATTTGATGTTAGCCGCGGTGTTCTGCAGATACAGTACGAGTACAGTACGGGTACAGCACAGATACGCCGGGCGATACAGCCGAGATACGGTATGTAATGTTCGGGAAACTCGCCGCGACGGATCACGATCACTCCGCCCGCCCGCGCGGAGATATGAAACGCAAGAGAAGCGAACTCACTCCGTGTGGTTGGTTCGGACCCAGATCAAATCGACCCATTCGGCATGAGCCAGCTCGATGTGGCAGGTGCGGTAGGTAGGTCTGAAGCGGCGTTCAGCACCACGTCTCGTCTTGTCAGCCTCGAGGCGATGGTTGGTCGCGTATAACGAGGTCGGATCATCAGCTCCCCTCCCATCTTGATCCTGTTCCCCAACTCCCGATCCTTCAAACGCATACACAGCGTTACTTGGTCTGTCGTCGTTCTGATCCTGATCCATCCGCCCATCCCACCGAAGCTTCGCCCATTGGATACACAGCGTTACCTGATCCCTTCACCTTCGCATCTGATTGGTTGCACTCCACCTCTCTTTCGCGAAGCAGAAACGCCAATCCGCGGCCCATCGGCGTCGGCATCTGCGACCGCACTCGCATCATGGACGAGGATCAGAACAATCAGCACCACCACGACGGTCACATCAACCTCGACCCTCACACTTCTCCGCACGATCTCACACCAGAGCAAATGCAGCAGATCCAGCAGATACTCCGTGCTCTTCCGCCCGTCTCTGCCGATCTCTTCGAGCCCATCGAGCTCGCCGATGTGGGTGGTATTCAGCCTCACATTCAGAGTGAGTTTCGTGGCGAAAGTGATCAGAACCCAGTGCCGGGCCAAGAAGCAGGTGAGTGTGGCGAACACACAGCCCATCAACCCCATCTCATCACGTCGTCTTCACTTCCTCACTTCGTGCGCATTCAGGCTATTGTCCTTGCACATACCACATCCATTCCTGCCACCTCTTCGCAAGGCGTGTGGGCGTGGGCAAGTCACTGATAAGGAACCATAGTCGCCTCTTGCGAACAGCACGACGCAGCACTAGCCCTACCCCTCGCTGGGTTGTCTGTCCCTGCGCCGCACCATCAAGGTGAGTATCCGATGGCTGGAGTGGAAAGAATCCTCATATCTTCTGTTGTCCGTTCCGTGTTAGCCAGCCAAGGCTTGATCCGTGATCCGCTTGATGGGAGACCCGTCCTATATCATACCTCTCAGGTGTACTGCATCCGTTCCAATCGACTTGACATCCTTGCCATTATCCTCTCACCCGCCGTGCTTTTTCCCCCTGCAACCCCGCCTGATCTTCCCCAGCACCCGCGCATGCCGTCTACTGATACCTGCCTCGGACACCTTCACGGCATATCCCTCCACGAGCTATACTCTCTACACCGTCCCGACTGTCCCCCTCGGGCAGGCCCAGACCGACACCGACTACCGCAATGGCATCCACATCAACCTCGCTTTGGGTCAAAGCTTCGGTATCGGTCCCACTCTTCCCGCATCGGGTCCAGTATCGGCCCCAGTCCCGGTCCCCGTGTCGGGGCCGGAGCTCCGGCTCCCGGCGTGGCAGTACGATCCCACTCCTGTTTCCCAAAACCTCCTCAACGAGGACTACATCCTCCCTCCAACATGGTCCCGTACCACCGGAACCGACGCCTCTGCAACTACCGCTGCAGCCGGCCCCAAGCTTCTCTATCCCGTCGTACCCTCGTCGTCCGCGTCGTCCTTCGCGCCTCTCATCCCTGGTTCGGTGTATCCCCAGAATACCCCGCCGACTCAGCATCCGTCGGCGATATCATTCCACCCTCGCCAGCACCTCCACGGAGGTACGATATCGCCGGAGCTGGTCAGATCGTCCCGGCCGTTCGTCGAACACACAAATCAGCAGCAGTATCATCCCCTCCAGCACCATCTCCCGGTGCAGTATCACCCGTCGCTCTCGCTTCCACTTCCGCCAATCGCGGCTGCACAAGGCACCTCTTCCGTCCCCCTCGACTCCGGAGTGTCGCACCCACTTCCGCAGACCCAACCATGGTTGGACGTCGAGCTCATCTTCCCGTCGCTGTCCACTTCTGTACCGTACCTCCCTCCCGTTCAGCACGGTATCACTTCGACCCCCTCGCACCTGATCGCGGGAGGTGAGCCGTACGCCGACATCACCGCCGAGATGGAGTCGGGCAACTGGCGCGACTGGAATGGTGGCGACGGTGGAGACGGTGGAGACGGAGGAGAAGGCGGGGACGGCGGGGACGGTCTCAGCGATGTCAGCGAGTCAAAGGACGAGGACGAGGACGAGGATGGTCGTTATACTCCAGGAGAATGTGGCGGCGTGGCGGTCGGGGACGAGTTGGAGAGTGAGGACGGCAGCGAGGCTTATCACGATGGTGACGGAGGGTACGACACCGAGCACGAGCACGAGCGCGAGCATGAGCACGATCACAAGTACAAGCACAACGAGGCTGCGGACGACCACACCGACACCGACGACGACGACGGTTCCGAATCCTCGTTTTCCGCCACATCACATCTCTCCGACCCGCTTCTCGTTCCCTCCTCCGCCTTCCCGAGTCCGCCGCGCACGCCCACCCAAGCCGCAGGTGTCACTCCCCACAGCAACGCCACTCCTCGTCACCTCACCATGAGAGACCAGGACTCCCACGCTACGCCCTCAAGTTCCGATCCGCACATCGGTACTCCCGCCCTGCGCCAGGCCATCGGCGTCGGAACACTGCACGTGACCCTCTCCACGGACTCTGACGGAGGAGCCTCCCCGCCCCAGCACGGCGGCGGAGCGGTCACGATCAAGCCCTGTGTCGAGCCGATGATGTACACCACTGCTGAGTATCCCATTCCGGAGGAGATGTGGGAAGGGGAGGAGGAGGTGGAGATGAAAGTTGAGGTGGAGGTGGATGTGGATGTGGCGGGTGAGGGGAATGTGGCGAACGGAGAAGAGGCGCTTCGAGAACCCACCGGGGAGCTTGCTCGCGGCAGGAACGAGAACGGGGTCGACCAATCCTCCAATGTCATCGGGGCCAAGCAGGCAAAGGGAACGACGCGTTCCAAGCCCAGAGCCCGATCTATCCAACATGTCCAGGTATCAGAACAAGGCGACCCCGAGGTCGATCAGTCGCTCCAGGCCCAGGTAAACAAAGAGAGTGAATCCTTCGACCACCCTCGTTCCCGCCCGAAATTCGACGAGGCCTGCGGCGACAGCTCCGGCTCTGAGCCAGACACAGGCTCGGACGCGAATCCGTCGTTGAAGGACCCGACGTACCAACCCCGGTTCGGCCCGACTACTCGTTCATTCACGCGGTACCAACCCCAGACGTCCCCGAGTCACCGCACCAACGGGTTCTGGACTGGACCACTCCGTGCTGTCGTTCGCCTCGGCGAAGACCCAGCCTCAATCCCTACTCGAACTCAAACTCCACATCAACCTTTCGAAGTCACTCCCAAACCCAAATCCATCGTTCAAGTCGGGTCGATCGTCCAAGTCCAAGTCCAACCCCAAGTCAATCAAGAAGGCATCCGCCCGAATCAGCAACAAAGTCCTCGTCACCGGGTCAGGAACGGGCAGCACCGTCCCCTGGTCCCAGTCTCGGACCAAAGCCGCTGGCCCCCGGCGGAATCATAAGAAGTTGAGTGACGAGGCGAGGACCAACGTCGAGAGTCTGAGGGAACGTTTGGAGGCGACGGCGTTTAGGTCGCACATCAACTTTGACGAGAAGGTGTTTAGGTGAGTCGGCCCGGGAGTGATTCCGCCGGCACCACGAGTACATTCCACCCCGATCGAGTGCACGTTACACTATCAGCCTGGATCGGCCACTTCAGCTACACGGCGTCGTACTCGCCCTCGCGGCTATCGCTATCGCATTTCCAATGGCTCGACGCGCTGACACCGCTCACAGGGCGCTCGTCGACGAGCGATTCACCGAGTACATCCACTGGGCCGAGCTCGACACCGGGGAGTGGGGCGTGGTCATCCCCCGCGAGAACGAGGTAGGTGAGGGATCAAGTCACTTACTCCCTGGCACGCTGCCTGTTCTTGATCGTCTTGACGTTGTTCCTGATCGTCTTGACGTTGTCACCCTCTCACGCATGATCATCTTCCCCTTGTCACCGTCTCAAACGTCTTCTCACTATCACACTTGTCGCTTGAGAACGGCCATGCGTCTGGGAGGCGAATCGTTAGCCTGGGACTGACGAGCACTGTAGTTCGATACGATCGGTGAGAACTCTGATTCGAACTCCTAATCCTTCCCCTCCTCCAGTGGCTCCGCGACCACATCCCGGTAACGCAACCGTCGCTGTATCGTACTCGTGCACGCGGCGCAGACGGAGTAACCGATTGCGAGGCCGCGCAGTCGTGCATTATCAGCCAACCCGGCGTAATGTGCTGACGAACGGTGTAGTCGCGCCGTACCTCCGTAACAAGGCCCACGCCCAGCGCGGCGCAGTGAGAAGGCAATGGAGCACGTAAGTGGCACGGTATCTGTACGCCTACAACGCCTTGCACTGGGTTGGGTGTTGTATGACAGCCCGTTTCTCGAGCCTTTATTTCCACCGCCTTTCCCGGCGTCGCGTTGAAGTCTCTGCATCACACCTCGATCTCACACTCACATCTCTCTCACATCTCTCTCGCTACGCTCTTGCATCATTTTCTAATCTTCTCGCACTTCTCTGGCATCTCTCCCACATCTCTCTCACCTGAGCGGACCGAAAGCGGGACGCTCAACCGTATTCAATCCACCATTCCAGCGTACAGACCAGCACATCAACCCACTGATTCCCCGCTTACCCCGCTGACGCTGTCATCGCAGATACGGCTTCCGAACCGGACAAGCCACCACCATCCAGGGTGTGTGTGTGCATCACATCTCCCACCCGCTTCTCAACCGGGAGGACGAACCGCTATGGGAGCTCGTCCGGTCGCTGCCGCAGCTCCGGGGGCCGAGCGACGTGAGTGCATGCGGGTGCATGAGTGTGTGAGGGTTCGGGTACAGGTGTGGACTGCCTATGAGCTGTGTTGAGTTCGGAGTTGGTCGTTTGGCGGTCTGCCGGTCTGCCGGTCTGGCGGCGGTGGTCTGGCGGTCTGGCGGCGGTGGTGTGGTGGTGTGGTGGTTTGGTGGTTTGGTGGTTTGGTGGTTTGGTGGTTTGGTGGTTTGGTGGTTTGGTGGTTTGGTGGTTTGGTGGTTTGGTGGTTTGGTGGTTTGGTGGTTTGGTGGTTTGGTCGCCTGGTCGCCTGGTCTCATGAGCGCATCATGGTCCCGTCAACCCCCCTCCCACTTTCTCTCCCGGCCAGAACAAGGTCCCACCTTACAATTACACAATCTATTCACTTGACTATCGACCGGTCTACTACCTCTCCCCCTGCTGTGACACCGAGGACCCCCCCCCCCTCCCCCCTCCGAAGTGCAGTGCTGACGATCCCCCGCATCGCCAATAGCCCCCGACAACCAAGCAGCCAACCAAAGCCGCCCGGCTCACGGCCCGGAACGAGCAGCCCAACGCCAGCTCCGACTCGCGCTCGAGACGAACGAGGCGCTGCTCATCGCGAATACTGCGCTCGAGCAGAGGATTCGGGATATCTGCGAGCAGTTTCCTGATGTTAGTGAGTGTCTTGTGGTTGTGGGTGTGGGTGTGGTGTGGGTGTGGGTGTTCCCGTGCCGCTTGTCCGGTCTGCTCCTTCACGAAGCTGGTCCCCTCCATGTTCATGGCGTGGTTATTTCGGCGTATCAGCGATTCGCGACGCACGTCGATGTCACCTCCATCTTCCCTCTGGTAGAGATACGGGGATGGCTGGCTCAATCGTGATTCCACTCGCGCTCCTGCTGGCTCGCTATACAGTACAGTAAACAGTACTCCCTTCGTATTGGCGCTCGATCACGTCGTGCAGGGAGTTACCTCGCCGGACTCCCACAAGATCACGAACTGTCCCAGGCATCCGTATACCCTGGACCCGTAACCGGACCCGGACACATTCCCATCTCCCAAGTCACTGCACCTTATGCCTTGGCCGATCTCAACGCCGCCGCCGCCTCGTCCGCTGCCAATACCAACGCCCCGGTCCCTGCCTCGCTCGAAACCCGTGAAGGATTCTCCATCCCCATCGTCCCGGAGATGAAAAGCAGGAATAGCGCCAAAAGCAAGGGCAAAGCACGGTGTCCCAACCCCGCCGAAGAGCCCGAACGGACGCTGCGGCACAAGCGCTCAAAGCTGAGCGAGTAACACGGATGGACGAGTACTGCACGAGTACTGCGCGAGTACGAGTACTGTATCGACGTCATCCCATTTCATCTGATGTTCCTCGCTCCTCTCATTGTCGTGTTGAGGCGTGTTCTCTCCGCGGGTTCTCTTCACATGTCCTGTCCTTCTGTCGACTGCATCAGACTCATTCCCGTCCTTCTGTCGATTGGCGCAGACCCATTCCCGCCCGATATCCCAGGGATCGGAGCTCGCATCATGTCCCAGTACGAGTGCGATTGGAGTGACGACCGCCTGTCCATGTCGATCTCTTTGCCAATTCTGTTGGACTGATGTCCTTCCCCATTGTCATCATTGATTGCGAATTTGAGCCTTTGACATACTGCATCTGTTCATTTGAGCATCTGCGTCGTTGCTGGAGATCGACTTCGCTGCCATGTGTAATTGTATTTGTATGCATCCAACATGCTGTGCACAACTCCACGTGATGAGCAAACCAGCCACGATGGAGATATAGGTACCCCACCATGTCGTCCAATGACATACACTCACAGTCCCCAGTCGGGGGTCATGATCCTGGTCCGCTCGAGTCATCGCTCGTGTCTCTCGGGTCATGAGGGATCAAGCACGAATCCCGCCGTTCCGAGGGGGACGAGGCTTCCCTGGGTTCCCAAGAGGCCTGACTGCTCACGATCGACGATCGGTCGTGCTTCCACGAGCAGAAAAGTGGGGAAACGATCACGACGGGGTTTCTCCATCCGAGAAGCGGAGGGGGATAATGGCGCTGGCGCGGCTGACTCAGCGAATGCGGCGGATAGAGACGTCGTGGTTGGTACCGGCGCAGGCCGCGAATGCACGTTGACGATATGATAACTCTTGACCAGATCCGCAAGCTGGCAAGCGTCCGAGAGGGCAAAGTAGGAAGACGGAAGCGAGTGCGAGGTGTGCAGGGAGTGAATAGATTGGGGTGGGTTTGTCGAGGAAGATGTCGCTGTCGCTGTCACTGTCGCTGTCGCTGCCGTGGTGGGAGTGAGGAGAGCCGCGGTGAGTTCGAGATGGGAAAGACGGGTGAGGAGGAGGAATCGGGTGTAGTTGTCTGTCGTGTTAAGGGTGTCAGCGCGATACGACGCGGGTGGGGGCTCGCGATTCGCGGATTTGTCTTGATCGGCACGACAGACGACGCGGCTCGGGTCGGTGTGGATTCGAGAGAGGGGAGAGGGGAGAAGCCGAGACGCCTCAAGGCTGACGACCTGACGACGAAACACGGCCGAGACCGCCGTAAAGCCAGAAGCCAGCGAAGGGGATCACGGCACGGACGAGGATACGAAGAGAGCGCTGTCCAGGAATGGCCCGATTGAGTCGAGCAGGGACTGCGGAGAGCAGGCGCAGTGGATGCTAAGGAGTCTAGGGGGCAGGATTCGTGGATGGCAATGACAATGGAGAGGACGAAAAAGGACCAACGTAACCGCGTGAACCCAAGGCTGATTTGACGAAGTGGGCACCACGTCGACTCACCGTCAACCGCCTGCGTGCCCTCCCAAAGCACCTCGAGCTGGTCACCGTGAAGCGCCATTACCGCCTTTGAGCATATCGCCGCGCCCTGCCCTACGTCCGCCACGTTCGCCTCGTCCGCTTTGTCTTCCAGTGCGGCGCCAGCGCCGAGAGGATCGAGCGGGTACAGCGCGTGACCATTGCTTTTACTGTTACCATTCACGCCAGGTCCGGGGGCGAGGAGCGAGAGCGCGGCGCCGGCTGTGGAGGGGTATGAAATCTGTTTGGCGTGGGGGAGGTGGCGGGCGAGAAAGATGGAGGATTGGCCTAGCGCCTGTGGGTGTGTCAGGCAGGGGAGACTGGGGAGACACAGGGATGATCATGTCGCAGCACGCAGCGCGACATGTGCCAAATACAAGGGAGGCAGGGTGTCTCTGCGTCGTGGAGAGCTTGGCAGGTGGGAGGAGATGGGTGCGTGATCTGGAATATCCGCCGCGGGAACCAGAGCATGCCGCAGTGACAACATGTGAGAATGTGATGGACAAGACGACACCCGCCATGGGGTACGTGGACGAGGATGAGAAGCCACGCCGCACGCACCTGCTCATGGCTCCGCACCCACTTGATATCCTCCATCCTCGTCCCCTTCCTCACGACGAGACAATGCCGGATCGGCAGGTCCAGCATGCCCACGATCCGGGGGGGCGTAGGCTGCGAGGCCGAAGCGGGAACGGGCGCGCCATGCCCGCTCACCTTGGACGTCTCGCTTGGTCCAGCCACGGCAGAGTCGAACGGATACAAGGCCGCAGACGCCGCAGAACTCGGCGACAGCACCGAGAGCAGCGCGTCGACCGTGTCGAGCACGGGGCCGTGGATGGTGTTTTGGAGGGGCATGACGAGGAACGGTGCGGGGGAGGTGTAGATGGCTACGAATGGGTACGAGGTCAGCGCACGCGTAGCCTAGTGCAGCGGCTTGGTTGGAAATCTTGTGCGGGAAGCGAGTGCGAGAGCGATCACGAGAGCGATCACGAGGGCGAGCACGAGAGCGAGCACGAGAACGAGCACGAGCAGGAGAAGCTACCTGCGATGTGGGAGAGGAGCTCGAGGTCGCTCGAGGTGCATGCGATGTGGGAGAGGCGGTGGCGGTGCTCGGGTGGAGACACGACGAGGGAGGGGGAAGGGGTAGGATGCGCGAGAGGGACTGGAGGGCTTGAGGCGAAAGCACCTACATGGGATCGTCGCGCATGGTTCTAGCTCGACACTGCATGACAACTTGTCCGAGAACGCCAGAGCAGCCTGAACACGGTCAGCGTATCAGCGAGTCGGCGGATCAGCCAGAGCCCAGACCGGCCCCATCCCATGCGCTCTGGAAAGTGCATAGGAAGGATATCCCCGCCAGCTCACCTGGAGCCCGTACGTCCCCGGCGGGCCGAGGTAAGCGACCCCCCTCGGCGCGGGCTTTGGACGCTTGGCCAGTGGTTCCCCCGTAAAAGGGTCGGACATGGCAACGAGGCAGCGACTGCGCGTCGAAAGACGACTGAGTGAATGAGGTATGGATTGGAAAGTTGAAAGAAAGACACCCCGTGAACTACGGCCAGCCGGACCGAGATGGGCCTGTCAAGTGGAGGGAGCGATGGGATGGGAGCGGGATCAAATTCAATCGCCACACTCGACTCGTCGGAGTTTTGACTCAAACGCCGAAGTCGAAACCGCCGACACGACGCTGCCCTGACTCGCTCGCCGTCGCTGGGCTGGCTCACCACCAACCACCTCCAAACCGACCAACACCACACCCTCTTCTCACTTCTCTCCCAGGTATCCTCAAACACACATCTAGGTGGGTCCGCGTCGGCGTCTCCCTCGCCCCGTTTCGTCCCAGACAATATCGTGCTGACCGTGCTTCTCCCTCTCTACCCACCGACAACGAATCTATCCCACCGCGATCCTCGATCCTCGATTCTCACTTGCCGCCCGCCCCTCCCTCAAATTCTCTTCGACCCACTCCCTGTCGATCTCTCCCGCGTTCCACTCGCTCGCATACAGTCATCATGGGTAAGGTCCACGGTTCCCTCGCTCGTGCCGGTAAGGTCAAGCAGCAGGTGAGTGGAGTCGGCTTTTCTATGGCTTCGATCGTGGTAGACCAAGGTGGATGGGAAGGGACAGGCAAGGGGCGGAAGAAAGGCTGGATGAGGAGGATGGTTATGGTATAGCGTCGCGGGTTGGCGGCTGGGAGAGTGGTGGAGACGTCAATGCGGCGGGAGAAAGACCGGTGGAGCGTGTCAATGAGGAAGCGGAGAGTGACACCGGAGGATGATGTCTGCACCTGGGATGATGTCTGCACCTGGAAGACGTTGCTGACCCCGACAGTGCCCCAAGGTCGAGAAGCAGGAGAAGAAGAAGCAGCCCAAGGGCCGTGCTAGTGAGTGTGGACCAGGCTCTGCGGATGGATCGAGTGGCCAAGCTGGCGACGGAGAAAAAGGCGAGAGAAGAATGAGGCGGGTCGGGCGATGGAGCAGAGCAAGCTTGCGCTACGGTCCCGGGATCGTGCATACCGACCCGGTTTGCTGCGCATCTCCCGATCGCCGATCGCAGATTCGTGGTCACCACGGCGCAAGCTTGCCTGGGTTTTTCGGTGTTGTTTTCGGTGTTTCTCGTCGGGGAATGAATGGACAGGCGCAGATCGAACGCACATCTCTCGTGAACCCCTCACTAACCCCCGCTTAGAGAAGAGGATGCAATACAACCGCCGCTTCGTCAACGTCACCCTCACCCCCGGCGGCAAGCGAAAGATGTGAGCGGGTTTCTTCTGCCCCCTGTGTTGTGCTCCTATCCATCACCACTCACCACTCACCCCCCATCCCTCTCATACTTCCCTTTCCCGCTCTGCTCACCTCCAACCCTCAACCATGTTCCCTATCCTCTCACTCCCTGAGTTGCCACGACCCCCTCCTCTGCCCTCTCACGCATCGGATGATACACGAAATCAAGCATAGTTCAATCAGAATAATCATGATCGACAACATACCATCTAGTCTTTCGCTCCTATCTGAAACCTACCCACTCTCGCATTCTCATCTCTGGTTCCCCTTGGGTCATCTCGAGGGTGCGTGGACAAGCGCTGATACAGCAATCACAGGAACGCCCAGCCCGCTGGCAAGTCTGGTTAGACGGACCACGGACGTTGGGTTTGGACGGAGCGGGAGCGCGAGAGGTGTTGGCGCTGGCGTTGGGGTTGTGTAGCATGCTCGAGATGGAGATCTTCCCTGCATACGATGTGTCGGTGCCAAGGGCATTCTGGGCAGGCTTTGTTGTCCGTCGTGGTACTGTGCGCGCTCGGTATTGCCGTGTCGTGGACAGCCGCATTCGCACTGAATGGTTCACTCTGTTCTGAGGGGATCTCTGGGATCTCTGTGACCCACACCCGATCGAGAAGCGAAAGTGAAAGTGACGGTGGTGGACGCGTCGTCCGACGCAAATATCGCCGTCCTACAGTTTCCCTCACCAGTCTTACGACGACATTTCATCTATGCGTTGAATCGACTGGCCTCGAACCGACGAGCGACAGGCTGACAGGCTGCGCCATAAGTGCGCCGCGCGCAAATGTGACTTCCTCAGCTGCCATCGTGCCTCGGATGATACATTACTCTCAAGCTAGCCTGCACTTATACTCATACACACTGTTCTCCTACGGTTCTCGCCGTACCTACGGTTCTGGCTGTACTCTTACTAGCTCCCTCCCAGCAGCGTGCGCCAGGCATCACTGCACCGCACGAAGCCGCACGCACGAAGCCGCTCCGCACGAAGTCGCACCGCACGACGCCGCACCGCACGAAGCCACACCGCACCTCGCCGCATCCACGCACCGTACGCGCTTACGCCGGGATCTGGGGAACCATCGGCGGCTCATCCGCGTTCATTCCCCTTGTCTTTGACGCGGCCCAGAACTTGAGTGATCTGGACCTTCCCAGCTTGAGGCTTCGGGAGCGGCCGAGCGGGCCAGTGGGGCTACTGCCGTTGGTGTCGCCGGGGTCTGTGTTGGGTCAGAAAGCTCCAGTACTCCAAAACGAAGAGACCTGAGTTGTTCGCATGCCGAGATAAAGAACCCCGTGGAGACGCCTATCCACTCACAAGTTGCCCGTCCGTTTGCTTGCGCGAGAACGCCCTTTGCTTCGGCAGACAACCTCGACTGGCCCTCGAGCCTGTACACCCCGAATTTCCCGTCTCTGCAGACCAGTCCCACCCTCCCGTTTCTCCTTGCCAACACTGCGATCCTCCTCAAGAGCCCCGCGACCTTGCGGAGCGCCCCGTCCTGCTCCTCCGCCACGGCGGACAGCTCGGGGCCATCCAGCTGCAACTTCTGTACAGGCGACGAACAGTCGCCGCGAGCGTGGCGGGCAATGTAGAGCGATGGAGTGCGGGACCAGACTAGCTGGGCGAACGAGGCGCTCATGTCCAGTGCGGAAGTGGAGGGGAGGAGCTTGATGTCGATGAGAGAGTTGTGGGGCGGGTGGGGCAGTCCCGACCCGACCACATCGAGATTGGGGGGTGACGACCCGACCTCGACCGAATCGTTGGAAGGGATAGGGAGAGCCGCGTCGACTTCGAATCGGACGAGGAGCGTCAGTCCGCCAAAACGGTATTTGACCAAGCGCATCGTCCCCGCCTCGGGATCACGCGCGGGGATCACAGCGTGCGTCACAGCGGCGGAATAAGACGGGGCGAACGACAGTCCCATGACCTGCTGTCGACGCCGCTCGACCGGCTCCCACCGGGAGAGCACGACCGTCGAGCCGGACACGTAGTCGACGTCGATCCGGAAGTCGGTGGGGTCCGAGGAGGTGAACAGGGAGTGGAGCTTCCGGAGGTTGGCACGGTCGGTGATCAGGTCGACACCGTCGAGAGAGGAGGGGAGTAGCGACGCGAAGAGCGGTTCGAGAGGGGACGAGGGGAGTCGGGAGGCGTTGTCTAGAGAGAGTCAGATCGAAACCTGATCGGACTTGGTATCCGCATGACATTGGTCTCTGTCTCTGTCGTGATCTGGGTGCTGCCCGGCCGCGCTCACTCACAGTCGATCATCTCGGGGAGCTTCGGCTTGTTCCTCGACGGCCTGAGCTGCAGCACCCGAGCCGGCGGGTCCCACACGTCCGGAACGCCTAGACTTGGTTTCAGCCTCATCGCCGTCTGCTACTACCCTTGTCCTTCCTTCCGAAGAGGAGACGACCCGTGCTCTTCCTTCGGCACCTTCGCCGTCCTCCGCGTCGCTCACCTGGCACAGCAATAGCCGCCCGATCACCTTCCAACCAAGTATACCCTCCCGCCTCGATCACTTCTCCAAACCTCGCTGACTCGCCCGGCGCAAGATTATGGATATCGAGTGACTTGATCATCTCCCCCAGACCCATCATCATCTCGGGCTGGGGTTGGCTGTCCACGGGTACCGTCTTCGCGCCGACCTTCTTCCGGCGAGAAGAGGAGCGGCGCACGATGTCAACGTTGGTTTCGGAGTCGTCGGCTGCGGCGGCCACGGCCGCTTTGAGCGCTTTGTGGGAAGGTGAAGTTGGGAATGAGTCGGCGAACAGGTGGGATGGAGACGAAGGGATGGGGGGGACACTGCGGTCGGTTTCCTCGGGCGTCGTCGGACCCGGAGCCGTACTGTATGCCATGGGCCCGTCGTCCGCTGACGCCGTCGGACGGGACTTGCGGCCGGTCATCCGCCTGCTGAGCGAACGGAGCATGGCGGGGTGATACGTGGGACGACGATGGATGAAGATCCGATGCGATGCTATGCTATAGATGAGCGTATGAGTAGATGGGTCGACGATAGATGAGCAGACGGGGAGAAGAGCAGATGTGAGCGAATCGAATTGACACGATGTGCCCCGCTCGTGTTGGTTTGTTGACCCAGAGACGCACAGACATGACACAGACACCAGCACCACGCACCACGCACGACCACAACCCCGTCCTCGTCCTCGTCTCACCTCGCTACGACCCCCTGCTCCCCTTCCCCTGGCGACCCCCGTTCCTTCACAACCAACGACCAGTACCAGCTGAGCAAGTGCAAGTGCAGCTCCAGATGCATGTGCCCGGTGCCCCCGCCTGCACTCCGCCCCCTCGGAGGCAGGCAGGCATTCAGGTGTCGCCGTGTCGGTACGCTGCTACGTCGTGTTGAGACAGAAGATCAAACATGGGGGGACCATGCGCGAGTCAAAACGGGGGCGTTGGATCGACACCAGCCGCGTGGCACGGCACCGTTTCGTCGTTTCAGACTCTGCGGCGCAGCCAGCAGAGTAGGCGGTCCAACGCAGCATGTTAAGCACAGTGCGCTAGTAAGTCTAGTACTCCCACGCCGGTACCATGCATCGCTGCGGGCCTGCCATGTGTGAGTGTAGTCAGTGTTGTCAGTGTTGTCCCTCGCCCCTCGCCCTCGTCCAGGATAGTGGGACGCCGGACCTGGCTGCGTACCGTAACTTGTTGTTGCGGTTTGCGATCCTACCGGGAGCAATCGATCCATCGATTCGCGTTTCAGCGTTTCAGGCGTCGTCACCAGTCCACGAGTCGATCCAACGGTCCGGTCCGGTCCATCGTCGGCCACGATTGCCCCTTCTACGTTGGGAGGATGCATGGGTCCGGGACATGAGACGAATGACCCCATACCCCGCGGTCCAGGTGGGCCCGTCTATACTCTATTGCGTAGTTGCGTACAGTTCGACTACGAGCACTGCGTATCCAGATATCCGGAACATTACTCTACTCCTCTTATCCCTGCTCCTCTTCCTCATCGCTCGCTCGCCTCGCGCCGCTCGCGCCGTGCCGCTCGCCTCGGCGCTATCTCGGTTCAGCCGGTGGCTGCCCCTCTTCCTCCCCTCCCCTTCCCCGCCCAGATCAAGCTGGTACCAAACCACGTCGTGCCATTTGCCCAACTTCCACCCTACGCGCCTGTACCTCGCGACCCGCTCAAACCCCATCTTCTCATGTATACCATTACTCGCGGCATTCGGCTGGCTTATCCCTGCAAAGGCCTGCCTGTACCCGCGGTCCCGCAGCCGGTCAAGTAGAGCTTGATACAGCGCTTTACCGATCCCCTTTCCCCGGGCGGTAGGGGAGAGGTACACCGTGGTGGTGCATGACCACCGATATGCGAGTCGGGGGTTGAACGCCCCGGCGTAGGCGTACCCCACGACAATCCCGTCGAGTTCCGCAACGAGGAACGCGTGCGATTGCGCCGCAGCGATCCGCTGCGCCATCTCGGTGGAGGTGAGAGGGACGAGCTCGAAGGTGATGATGCTCGAGGTGCAGTAGGGGCCGTAGATCTCCGCGCAGGAGGCGGCGTCGGTGGGGAGCGCATCGCGGATGATCAATTCGGATGAGTCCGAAGAGGAGTCGGGGCCAGACATGTCACTTCACCGTGGCCGTTGCCGCTCCGAAGGGGTCTGATGAGAAGAAAGCCTCGGTGCGCACAAGTAGTACTCCGGGATAATGAGCGGCGCAAAGCAAATGCGAGTCAGCTTGTGTGATCATCTCGGGTAGAACACGTTCGAGTCGTCCGTTATCTTTCTACTGCACGAGTATAGTCCTGAGCCTCGGATGAGGCCGATCGGTGATCAAATGTGGCAATCACTTTGGTTTCGGCGCGGAAGGTCCCTCACGTCCTCAGACCACAACGTCCGGGTCAAGGGCGATTTTGTGGGTGCATGAAAACATCTATCGGATACCTACTATACCAGGGCTGAGGTTTGAATGGGGAGCCAAGTGATGTGGGCTGCGAACCAGTACCGCTACTCGTTGCGTTGCGCATGTAGCTACGCTTAATTAACTCTGTAGCATCCGTCGTGAGGTGTCCCCGTGAGCGTATCGGTGCCCTGAGCGTCGCAGTTGTACAGGCGCCCCTGGGTGGTCGTAGTTTGTCCAAAGCTGTTCGTCCGAGTGACAGGACACCGACATTGGTACTTTGTGTTGGCCATTGTCCCTCCGACCGCTCCGCCAACTATGACGGCCACAATCAAAAAGGCGAGGACGACGATGAGGATGATTCGAGACGTTTTCGTCTTGCCTGCCCACCACGCGAAAAGACCTGGTCGTTGTCGAGTTGCGGGGGCGTCATCCAGTGTCCCGTCTTTGGTGAGGATGTGAACTCCAGGTCCGTGTAGTGCGGGTAGAGGGAACTGAGTCTTGCGGGGGTGGGGAGCCAAAGACGAAGGGAGGAACGGGGCGAGAGACGGGGGAAGGAATAGGCGTTGGGGCCGGAGGCGAGTATGGCTGCCAGATGGGGTTAGCGGGTGCTGCACCCATCAGAGGAGGTTGTTGGAACGATCCTTGAGGGTGACCGTATTTTCCAGGAGCCACATTGAGAGGGCTCTGCGGAATCTGCGCAAATGTGGGTACGTGTTGAGTGGCAGTGGACGACGGCATGGTACAGTAGTCGAGATGTGCCGAAGGTGTGCATCGTCTAGTTTGCGCAGGTACAGTACTTGTACGACGCCCCCTATATACTGTGGTTAATCAGAAGACTTGGGGACGGCTGGAGACCGAGCCCGAGCCACTTGGGACTAAGGCGGTCTAGGCCCATCACCGACGTGTTCGCAGAATCTCGCATGGCTCAACTCCGACCTCGCGCACAGGGCCTGCCTCGAAGGTGCCGGTGCCCAACTTGGTCATCCATGCGAGGAATGCCAAGCAATTGACACCGGAAGGAAGTACCCAACGTCCGTCGCGCAGAGCAAACGCGTTGCTCAAATTGTGCACGCCGATTTGTGCCACAACGAGCGCGAGCTACTGTGAGTACTCGTACGACGATGTCGCTCGTTTGTCGGCTCCTCTGGGGGTTTCGCAAATACGACGAATAGCCCAGCCAGCTCGTTCAGGGCGATCGATCCCAGCCAAATTCTAGAATGCGTACCGCCATTTCACGCGTCTTTGAATCGTTCGTCAAGGATGTCTCATGGACCCTCGGCGCCGAATGGGGGTCGGAGCAAGCTTGAAGACGGTGCGTTCTAGACACGAATGGTGCGTCCCGCGCCCCGATACAATCGTGAATGGTGCTAAACCCTGCTCAGAATTCAGAATTTTCACCACGTAAAACACACGAGGCGTTCGAATGATTCGGGAGGGGTCTCTCGTTATCGCGAAGACGTGTTTGCAACCCTTCAATCTGCTGTAAACAGTAAAAGAATCCGAAGCGGCGTGCACACAGTATCGTACTGTGCATACGGAACGAGTACAGCACCATATACACCATATACTGATGGCAAAATAGTGCACCAACAACTCAAGTTCAATCACAAAGCTTCAACCACAAGCACATACGTGCCCAGACAAGCCTCCATATCTTGCACCGTCAGGACAGAACCCGAGCCAGTGACTCTCCACAAGCAATGGCGACGCAAAACCCGCCAGCATGGGCCACGGCAGAATATCCGCAAGCTCAGACGTATCCGCAGCCACCACAAGTGTACTACCCCCAACCCGTCGCGGGCGGACCGATGGCTCCCCAACAAGCATACATGGTGCAACCGCCCTCCATGCCCGGTCCGGGCCAGGCTCCCATTGCTGCCCAACAGCCCTACACCATGCAATCGTCTCTCCCATACGATACCAAAGTGTTGCAGCCCCAACCTGGTGTACCAGCATATCAGATGGCTGCCTACCCGGGCGCCGCCGCCATGTATCCTCTGCAAGCAGCCCCGCCACCGTCAGCTTCGGAAGGCCCGCCTGCCTCGTCCTTGTCCAAGGAGAGCGGGTCAGTGCTCTGTCCGGCGTGCCACCAGAAGAGTGTGACCAACACCACATCTATCAGCGGTTCCAATACTCAGTGAGTCCTTCATGAGCGGACCTTATACTTGCGGGAACGTACGAGCTGAGGCGTGATCGCAGATTCTGGGCCCTCATCCTAGGTATCACGACATGTTGCTGCTGCGTGCCTTTCTGCTTTGATTGCTTCAAAGACGTACAGCACCGGTGCAGCAGCTGTGGAGCTCTTATCGCCACCTACATGCGGTCGAACGGAAGCACGACAACCTACTATTGAGGAATCTTCTGGTCTGATAGAGCCGGTGGAGGGAGGTCGTGGGGTCAATCTGGGATTCCGCATGGTTTGGGTTATGGGTACATACAGCTCAGTACTCGTGGAGTATGGGGCAGCGCACAGCAAATTGTATGTATCGTCATTGCACCTCTGATCATCTTACGATCGATTACGATGCCCACGCTGGAACCTGGCAGCGTGGACCAAGGCGACCTACCTGTATCGGTCCGAGCGCCAGCGCTTTTACTGCCTCTGAGCACCACCATCTACACCACAGATGAGATGCATGATACTGCAGATGAAGTGTACGGAAGGCGGAGAGTGTATCAACGGTAATCACCTCATGGACAAGGTACAGTACGTGCTGTACAAGTACAGTATGCTGAGCGCAAGACTATTTCTCCCAGGTGATGGTAGCGCCACCGGCTTCCTGCAGGATCCTTCAGCCACACTTGACACTTGAAGGGGCGAACATCTGGACCTACCACTCCATCTATGATCACCCGGCTGCGGAGATCGGCCCGTCCAAGGGATAGAAGCACCGTTATGCCATCTGAGGGGCGGAGCAGGTCAGTATCGTGGTCACAACCAAATGTATGGTATTGAGCACGTACAAGCGCGGTATCTCTCGCCTGTAGTTGAGACGACGACACGACCTTGGCTGTGGGGTGGAATGTACACGTCCACTTGGCACATAAACTCGACACCTGGTATTTGGGTCAGTGCCTTGTAGAACGGATATGCTGTACGGTGGACAACTCACCTGCATCGTCCACAAAGATGGGCTTGTCAAAGCGAGGACTCTGGTAGATCAAGAGTTTGCCCTGCTTGGTATTGGTGGCGGTGTCGGAGATCTCGATGCTGAATTTGGAGCTTCTCCATTCGTCATCACCAACGCTGTCACCCTGCGACGATGCTTTGGTTAGTCACGGCGTCCGTTTGTCCGGGGGTACGCATACGAGCACTCACGAATGGCAACACCACTGAGAATGTGTCATCTAGGATCTGCTTGCCCGTCTTGCCAATGGCAGTATGCGCGACGGCCCCAGCAAGCCGGCGATCCTCAGTACTCAGGGTGCGGAATGCCTTGACGCCGTACCACGCCGGGGCTTTGGGTTGTTAGTCAGACAGTATGTGAATCTCACCAGTCTGTCCGTTAGAACAGCAGGATCTCACAGGTTCGGCTCTGCACGCTCCTGAAGATTCCGTATCGGGTGGCTCCGAGTGATACCGCCTTCGAGCCGCTGGATGCAACAAGAAGTGGTCGGTTAGCGAAGACTGCGAAGACGGCGAAGACACCTCCAACCCTCGTCTAAATGAGACTTACGCGCTCTTGTCCCCAGGCTGGAGCACCTCGATACCCGGAAGCTCAGCTTTTACTGATCGCAATCAGCAGGGGCCCGCATCTCGTTAGCGTCACAGTCATGGGAGCGATCTTCTCACGTCGGTCGAGAAGGTAGTCGTTACTGCCAAAACCACCGGAGCAAAAGACAACCTTGCTTCGCCCGGCGTTGGTGTTGACCTGACGTTTTGCGACGTCGACAATGGCATCGACGTGAGGCTTGAAGCACTGCTCGATTTCCTCCCTGTCACGCGGTATCTGTCAACCGATGATCGTCTCTCACAGGGAAGCTGAGAGGGAAGGATCGACACCCACCATTGGAGCTCGATACAGCCTTGTTCGAACTCGTCGCCCTCGCTGAGCTGGAGGAAGGACGACTGCCGATTAACATACGAGAACTGAAGCTTGGTCGAGGTGGTGAACTCTTTCATTCCCCGGGTCAGGTGGCGCTCTTGGTAAACCCCAGGGTACTCCTGGGACAGCTTCTTGTGCAGGAACTCCTCGAAACTCCTGTCGACGAACGTACCACCACGATAGAGGCCTGATTGAGGGAGGTCAGCGGGCTGTGCGGTATGAATCCGGTTCCGGACAGTCCAGTCCTGCAGGGAGTGACTTACATCGGGTAGCTCCAACGTCCACTTCTTTCATCATAAAGGTGGGATGCAAGGTCAGAACTTGGTAGGTGGTGAAGTCCTGTCGATGTCAGATATCAAGCATTGAGACGCCGAGATGTGGAACGAACCACTGTGCCGCCTCCAGCGTCTACCACGGAGAAGATATCGTTGGGCGCAAGGGGAAGCTGAGTGGCAGCCGCGTACTACATACAACATCATGGCTGTGTGAGCGGAGGCACTTGACCCGAAATGTGTAAAGAAACTCACGCATTCAAGAGCGCTGGCCTCAGGCTCGGAACAGAAGTCCAGTGAGGTCGACTGCTCGTCCTTGATAAGTCCTGCTTTAAAAGCGCATTTTCTCAGTTCGCCCACGATAGAGGGCTCTGTTTAGACGAGGTGTCAGTGGCGGTAAGATGGAAGTAAGCGATTGACTCACTCTGCCAGGCTGCTGGGATGGTCAAGATATACTGCACCCGATCCTGAGAAGTGAGCCTGCTGAATAGGTCTGTTCCTCGTCGAGTCTGGAATCGGGCAACGGCAGCGACGTGAAGCCTCTGGAGATAGTCGGTGTACACCTGAAAAGCGGACACGCCCGGCGGAAGCTGACGAGTGGGACCGGTCATGTGCTCCTGGGGAATGGTCGCAGGGTCAATGTGAACTATAGATTTGGACCGAATCATCAACATCCATTCCCCAGTCCCCGCTCTGAAAAGTCTGTTGGGCACTCACGCTTGTACCACTCTGTCTTGGTCAAACCGAGCGATGCGAGCCTTGATGGGGACCACTTGTGAGCGAGGCATTGAGCACCCCAATCCGGCTGACACTGGCCCCTGGAGGTTCGCAGGTGAGCTGTGTGAAACAGAGCATGTAGAAAAATGTTATTGCGTACGCTGTGTTGTAGAAGAGGATGGAAGGCGTCTTGCCCTGGCTCGAAGCAGTTTGACCGGGCCACTGATCGACAACCTCCGGCCCAAAGCCGATTTGGCCATCTGCCTCTCGGTAGATGTAAGCGCAGCCAGCTGTACAGTAGCGGGGACACAGTCAGCCATACCATCCAAACGGTGATTGGGAGCTTCAAAGCACTGACAAGCCGTCGTCCCAAGGTCATAGCTCATGATGAGGACCTCCCCTGCTTTCCTCGCGATCGAGCCGCTACCGTGGATCCCATTTACCGTGCGCTCGTTCGTGATTGTGGGAGTGGGGTTGCTGTCAGGCGCCGTTACACCTGGAGCTGCATATCCGGGGGCATAGCTCCTTGAGGGAGGGTATTCGGCTGAATAGCCTCAGCGGGCAGACCAGCTGGATCAAATGCCCCAGGTCCATTGCTCCATGGTTGTCCAGTGTTTGGGTTGTACGTCGCCGGCTGCTGACCATATGTCTGTTGAGTCGGTGCTGAGTTCGCATAAAGACCTGCTGCGGCGGGAGAGTACAATTGCTGAGCGGGAGGCGCATTAGCACCATGCACTGGTTGTCCGTTGGCAGGTACTGCTCCGCGCTGTCTCTGCTTCTCGGCGAAGTTGCGCTCCACCTCCCCGGACGACGAGCAGTTACCCATGGCGTAGGGTGCTTGGTAGATGGCAGTCGAGAATGATGACAAGTACGAGTGGAGAAGAGAAGGGTAAACTGTTTCCGTATACAAGGATCGCTGCCGATCATACACACAGTGCGATCATCGAGTACATACATATCTGAACATACAGTAGGGGCTGCGCCGAAGTTGCAGCACTAGGATCGTCTCGGCATCCAACTTCTTCCATCTCGTCCCGAACCCGTATGGGGATTAGGGTTTCGGCTCAGTCTTGTGCGGACCGGGATTTCTGAATCGTGCAGCCTGTCAGGGATCTCCTAGCGATCCGAATGAAATGGTCACACTTACTCGTACTGTACTCGTACAAGTACCTTGCAGAAAGTGAAAGGCTGCTCGGGAGCGGCCTGAACCTCCTCCGGCAACCTTGCCGGCATGAGACTCCAATATGGCCATAAAGTCCAGACCGGCACAGGTCGCATCTACAGCTGGAACTGCATCGTTCATGATCGACAGGGCGCCGACGCGCAGCTCGTCCCGGACCGTCGTATTCGCGCTCGAACAAAACTGCCATTGGGCGGTGGCGCAGCACAAGACAGGCGGCTCCCGAAGCGTTGCACCCAAGGGATGTTTTCCCTCCTCGAAAGAGCTACGGTGCGAGTACACGAGAGATACCGTATGTACCTGTACAAGTACACGTACACGACGGGTGGCACTTTGGCCTGATAGTGATAGACCACCCACAATCAACCACCAGCGTTCAGCAACTGTCAGTACAAGATGTCCAACATCGTTACTCAGCACATCCCCGACTTTGCGAGGACCGCGCAGTCGTTCCCTTCTCCTGGTGTGGGTCCGCAAGGCCACCTCCAATGCCCCCGGCTTACCCTCAGGCCCCTCAGCCGGCTCATGCTACAGTTTCGGCTCATCCACTAGGGTCACTCGCGGTAGCCCCCTCGCTCGCTCCACCACCGGCGAGCTTTGCATATCAACCAGGGGTGTCCTTCACAACTGCGCCTGCCCTTCATCCTTCCCCGCCATTCGTCCACGAGAAGTCTCATTCGTTTGGTTTCGGGTCGACCGAAACGGCCTCGGGAGAACTGCTCATTCAAGCGAGACCCACCATCGCCAGACGGCTGGGACGAGCTTGTCCCAATCCCCGAGACTGGTCAAAGAAGAAGAAGATAATTGTCAGCGTGGTGATATTCCTCATCTTGGGCGGAATCATCGGCGGAGCGGTCGGCGCGACCGAGGCTAAGAAGACTCACGTCTGCACCTGCCCCAGCTGGACCGACTCATTTGGCCAAGGGCATCCTGGGAGCCAGTATATATGTGACTCTAACGGCAACAACATACGGCATGGGCCTCTGGACTACTGCCCCTCCAGCACGGTCTAGGTAGTCACGTTGCTCGAACGACAAAGGTTATGTAGAGCGATCCGTCTCGCGCGGTTCCGCCTTTTCATCTTGCACCTGGGAGGAGTGGTCGTTGACGATGGTCGTTGACTAGACATTCTATGGAAGACGATGCGTCCATCTCGCTACTTGAAAGTGACAATAAGAGTTTCCTTCTCATACAACCAGCTGACTCCCACAGCGGCGTGCCGAGCATTGACAAGCTTCAGCTGCTTGTTGACCTGTTCACGCAGAGGGACACATTTCCCACTGGCCTGAGCGACCTTGTGGCCAAGATAGCCAATTGCGACGAAGACCAAGATCTTGTTGTTGTCCGACTTGCTCTTGATCTCCCTAGCCATATGAATGATCTCTGCGACCTCGCTGTCCACAAGAAGTGGTTTCAGTGACAGGCCACACTCCACGTAGCGGGATATGTCCAACTCACTCTGCCTGTATCCCCCTCATGGCGAAGCGGGGGTCCAGCTGAGCCGCCGCTTTGATGTTCATGCGACATGTCCGGAAGGAGCCGATCCCTGAGTCCTGGTGGATATATACTTCAGCCATCCATCAGTGAAAACTTGAGGACCGGGACCCACTGGTACTGAGCTGGATATTGCGCGGGTATTGCGCCGGCTGGACGGGATACTGGGAAGGCGGCGGGGCATACTGCTGATACTGACTCCAGCCTTTTTGATCATCGTAAGCGGTTAGCTGGCCGCGACGTGAGTGGACTAGAGGATCGAGCGAGGGTTCTCACCGGGCTGAGGAGCCCCCTGCCAATTTTGAGCCATCTGCCAGTGTTACGAAGTGCCGCAGGTCAAGTACGGTCGACGAAGAATGTGATAAAAGTCTAGAATATGTAGTGATACCCCGAGTGGTTGGTAGGAACCAGCGGGCTAATGCGAGTTACAAGTGAAGTCGTGTTTGTCGAAAGCAACACGCCAGTGATTTATGCGAGGCACCCGCCCCCGAGGCATCCGCGATTGTCCGCGATTGTGCCCGTTCTCGTGCGGCGACACAACAGTATGCATGTAGGGGAAGGCTTTACGAGACTCACGAAAGTAGCAGAGCAAAACTTCCCGTCCGTTCTTCACCTTTGTGAGACCATTCCACCTCCATTGCAATCCATGTCGCGTATACGGCGAGGCAAATGCTAAAGTGCCAAGGCGCCGCGGCTGCTGGCTGGCTACAGAAATCCGAAACAGTCGCAGTCGCGGTCGCCGATCCGCCGCCGGTCCGGAAAGTCAGGGAGTCCCGTTTCGGTGGCGCAAAATCCAAACCCAAGACCATGGGATCGTATTTACGACTTTTGACGTGCACCGTCGGTGTGACGTCTGGGTGCCGGCATCTGAGGGACGATGGGAACGCTTATTGGGCGGGCGGGAAGGTCCGGAGTCGCGTCCTGCATCACTTTGTCGATCCATCTCGCATCGTTCAAAACAACGTATGTACTCGTACTTGCACAAAAGCCTGGCATCCACCGCATCATTCGCCGCCCAGACCACACTCTGACTTCCCAGGTGCCCGGCATGGCGTCGTCTTCAACGACTTTTGGGGGCGCCCACATCCCACCCATGGGCTTGTCTGGCTCGACATCCTCCCCCAGCTTCTATGCGACTGATACGGCCGAGCTGTGGTCGGCGACCTGGCCCATGCTCAGCGACGTCGCATGGATCGCGGCGGACAACGTGGCGAATCCGATTCAGCATGAAGCGTACCTCGCTGTGCGGAGGACGAGTGCGAGTGTTGCGGCCCGCGCCTTGACTCTGGATCCTTATCTGGGAAAGTCACGGAACCGCGCCGACGATGCACCAGTCGCATGGCAGAGCTTCTACCCCAGTCTCGCGGCGGACAACGTCGAGGACTTCGGGCGGGCCACCAACAACGATGTACTCGTCCACCATTTCCCGGATCACCGTGAGTGTGAGCGCGGCGGGCCATGCGGGATTCTCGATCGATCGCGGGCTCTGTGCTGACTGACTTTCCCACCATAGACGCTGCATTCGTAAGCGGTATACTGCGTGATAGGCCACCACTGCAAGGGAGGGCTGACACCTCTCACTCTCCGCAGGTCCTCTTCAGGCTTTACGTTCTCCAGCACGCGAGTCACCAAGCAGCGTATCGTTGGCAGCCGGTCCTTCAGAGTCTGGTGCCTCGGGCACTCATCCAGGTGTGTCCCAGTCAGCCTCGCGTGGCCGAGACGTACAGTGCTCGTACTGTAGCTGAGGATGAGGGATCAGTCTGGCCTCAGGTTGAGCATCACCAAAGTCAAGAAGCGAAAGGGGACTCCGACTCAAGCAACAGCCTTGCTGTAAGTCGACCATCTCATCCGCCCCCAAAGCACAACGCTGATGCACGAGTGACAGGATGCTTGAGGCGGTGGACTACCTGGACTCATACCGTCAGCTGGCAGTGCACTACTCCTCCATGTTCGGTATCATGCGCAGATCATATTTGGCCAAGATGAAAGCCAAGGAGACAGGGACAGGCCCCGCGGATGAAGTGAGTCGCCAAATTTGGCTCCCCCTCCCTCACATGGGATCCGACTGACGACATCCGACTAGGAGATGGAAGCGCCTCCAGAATACGTGATGCCCGACACCTCTGACGCTAATGCGACGGTGAGTGTGACATGACATGGGCCGTGCTCTCGAGGTTGTCCCTCGGACTCGGACTAAAGCCGTACAGATATCCGCTCAAGACTTTTCCTCTGCGCACTCTGTGAGCTTTCCGTACAGTTGGGCAAGATAGCGTGAAGGACTGGCACTAAAGGAGCATCGCCAATTGTAGGGGTTCTTATCCGTAGACGCAGCTGGACAGTCATCGTCATATGTCGACATGGTTGTCGTGGGAGGCGCAGAACCGGCTGTCCCAGATTCCATTGACAAAACGGACACATATCGCCATGTGTTGACGCAGCAGGAAACATCGATGGAGTTCTACGCCGTCCGGATAGCGATCTACCTTGGCCTCACGCATCGCGAGAAAGGGTTTAACGAGGCACCTGCCCACATCGAGGCTCCTCTGCAGTACTACGATGCGGCGCGCGGCCGCATGGTCTTGGCCTCCCGATATACGCATGGGTGGACCGACATCTTGACACAGCTGGCCGCCCGGGCGTCGGCTCGGTTGGAGATCGACATCCGGAGATTGCTCAAGACACCATCGCGGCGACTGTACGCGACATACAACTTTTACGGCGGCTCGGACGAGCCGGGAACGATCGTCGTGAACGGCCATGGCAATGTCGTCGAATTGAACAAGAACCCAATCACCGGAAGAGCACTCGAGCTCCACGACAATGTCGCAATCCTCGCACGCTGGGTCCACATGCAGGGTCTCATGTCCAGAGAACAACCCGGCTACAATAGTCAAACGATCTACGACGAGGTCTATCGCAACACCCTCGTCCCCTACTTTCAGCACCTGACCCATCAACCGCCCTCACACGAGCAAGTCGTCAGGTTTTGGACGTTTTTGGACCTCGAGTACTCCGAGTACTGGTTCTACTTCCTGCAAGTCGCCAACGTGGTCCCTCTGTATCGGATGACCATCGCTTTGCAACGGTTGCAGACCATCCTACAGCAACTATCACCTGGAGCGGAGCCGCTGCCAAACATGAACAGTGGGTCGCTATGTGCATGCCTTCATGGTATCACCCGCGGGCATCAACTCACTTCGAATAGCGCCTATACGGCCGGATGTCTCCTTCTGGTTTAAGGACCTTCCGCAATGACCAACATTCGCCCTCGTGCTATTCTCACGACTGCGTGCTGCGTTGCGGACAACTACCCGTTGGCAATAATGACACGCCCCCCATGGTTCACTTTCGCGTTTCGGTCACTGCGATACACTTCATGTACACAGCTGCTTTCAAGACATACTGTACAATGATTGAGGTAACGAGCATTGCATGGCCTATGTACACTGTTCTAAGGATCTGACTGGGGAAGCAGTGTCTCGCAAGAGCAAGACAGAAATCCAAGGCCCGGCGGCCACTACCACCTCGCCAACAAGTCCCTTCCATTCCTCCGGTTTCCGCCGGTTCCCTAGATGGGAACGGACGTAGACCCAGACATGAGGCCAAACGCTTGGCCGTCTGTTGCAAAGGTGTGTCAGGACATGCACGTCGACGCGCCAAACGAGATGCCACATACCTTGAGCGTAGGAGACGGAGAAACCCTTTCCGTCTTCAGTCACAGCTCGGGAGAGGGCCAGTGACTGCCGGACAACCTCCACAGTCTGCCCTGGCTGGACGCCGCCACCGATGGACGCCGCGAGGTTCTGCTCGACTTTGGGCGCAACTGATGCGGGGTTGGCAAGCGGTAGATTCTGCACCGTCATGGCTTTCCAGAGCAGAGCGGTGCCTAAGTGGACAGTCAGTGGGTGAATCTCCACGAAACAAGAGTCGGCGCTGGCTCACTTGGCTTCTGGAACTGGTTCATGATGTTCGACATGTGCTGTTCCGTGTTGCCATCAAGACCAGCGTCGAACCTGGCAAAGACGGCGGACCAAAGTGCCGCGCAGATCTTGGCTCGAAGCACAGCGGCCGGGAGGTCTGGGCGGTCTCGGTTGATACGCATGGAGAGCTGGCGGATATTGTCATTCAGCAAGGTGAGGTCCCTGACATAGTCGGACTGGTCGCGGATAGTTGAAGGAGTGAGGACCGTCACTGCAGCGAGCTCCTGCCGGACCTGAGCCAGCTGCCGCTTGAGCTGTGCGGGAGAATCGTCCTGGCTGATCACGTCGAGTTCCTTGCTCGCCAACGGATAGTTAGACTCGGATGGATCGGACAATGCCGATTCTCGGGCTTCCTTGGCAGCTCGGAAGAGCTGCTTGTTCTTCCGCAACAGAAGTCCAACCAGGATCACGCTGATGACGATGACCGCGCCGAGGACAGCGCCTAAAGCGGGAATGGCAGGTTGCAGACTCGCTCCAGACCCAGAATCGCTCGTTGAGTTCCCGATATGGAGGACCACCGTGGCGGTGGCAGAAGCACTGGGGCCTCCCACTACCACTGTCTCGGTGAGAGGTACATCGATGGAGGCGAGGTCCGACTCGTTGTAGGGGTGGGTGAGGTTGGCAGAGTAAGTGATGTTGCCTTGCGTGGGCGGGGCGAGGACGGTGATATTGACGGGGTAGGTCAAGTTCTGGGGGTTTTGGCGGGGGGCAGGACGCCGTTGTAAGTGGATCTGCCAGGAAGGCGCATTGCCGGCGGTGTTGTGCGAGTACAGTAGGGTTGACGGTGTCGGAGTGTACAGTATGTTCGTCCAAAAGACTTTGAACAGCTCCACGCCGCCTTCATTATATGCATTGCGCTCACTCGCGCTCACGCAAAGACAGGTCGGCTGAGGCTGGACCGATCTAATCCACTCCACTGTCGAACCCTTGACTTCCAAAAGACCCTTCAAAATCCGTATCATTCAGAAATCTCGACAGAGACAAAACGCAACGCTGCCGAAACTTTGTTCGGGCGGGAACTGAGTCCAACGCCATCGTTCGTAAACGGGGAGGCAACCAACAGGACTGGGCCATTCAAGTTAAATCAGAGGCCGGACGACAGACTTGGACGACTCGCGACACAGCACGGCCGACACAGCACGGCAGTGCAAGGTGTCGGCTTCTGCGAATTGCATGAAGATGTGGTTCGACGCCCGTCAAACTGCAATGCGCGAGATCGCTCCGGAATGACTGCTTTGGGGCTGGACCAGCGCTGTACCCCTGTGTGAATATATCACTCGAACGGCATGCAAGCCGTACTCGAGAATCGCCAAGTTTCGTATATGTACGAGTACCAGTACGAGTGCAGTGGTTCGGCGTTCGCCCATTGTTCGCCCCTCTGATCGCGAAACGCGAAGGCAGCGCCGTTCACGTCCATCGCGAACAGAAGAGCTGCCCACAACCGTTTTTTTTTTTCGAGGAAGAGCATCGCACAGGGTGCTTGAGCACAGGTCGTGAGAGAGAGCCGACGTGACATTAGCTGCGCTACCAAACAACTACCACCATGGGGAGCTGCTATTCCTCTCCGGGGGCCGTGGAACGGAACTCTGGAGACATCCCGAGCCATCCACTACGTGTAGATCCGGTGACCAACGCGCAGCATCCAACGACGTACTCGTACTCGTATCGCAACCCTCCTCCAACTGCATCATATCAACAGCCGTACCCCGCTGTGACCCTTCCTACCGCCCCACCCGCCCCACCCTTTGCGCCTCCTCCTGCTACCCAGCTGTTCCGAACATCCAAACCGGCCAATGTCCCCCGTCCGTCCTCACCTCCTCCACTATCCGGCCTGACAGCTACCTCCCACGCCCCGTCTCTTCCAGCCTTCTACCTCGCCGCGCTCGATGGCGATCTTCCAACATTACGCCGCGAGGTCTTTGCCGGCGCACCCGTTAATGCTCGAGTTGGACCAGAAGATGCCCCCACAGCTCTATTCGCAGCTGTATTCAGTGGGAACTCCCATTGCGTGGCGTTCCTACTTCGACAAGGCGCGGATACCGAGGCGAAGACAGCCAGAACGCAATGCAGCTGGACGCCATTGATGGCTTATATCGCTGGAAGGCGAGCTGATATGGAGATTATCAGGGAGTTGTTGATGGGAGGGGCGAACGTTCATGCGGAGAGTTCCTTGGGGGACACACCGCTCACAGAAGCTGAGAGGCACTACGCAAGACGGGATACCACAAGTGTACAGGTGTATGAGCTTCTGCAGTCGTACGACCATCGGCTACCTGCCAGAGGATTGGCGATAGGATATTGAGGCCATTGACCGCTATCTCGACCCTCGAGCTTGCACATATGCAAGGCAGGTGGCTCCGTCCTGTAGTCACTGTGTCGTGCTCATCCGTCGGCCGTGTCAACGAAGTTTAGGGGGGAGGGGTCCACATCTCGGGTCTGATAGTGCTATGAATCTCTGGTCCACTCGTCTAGGTGACCTATGGCTCGGATCAGCGCGCTCTGGCCCTCAGCAAGCCGAGGGAGAGCTCCCCTGACAAGGAGAGTGTGAAGTCCTCCGGTCATGATCAATTTCCAAAGTCTGAGAGAATGTAAGCAATAGCACTATCCGTCGTATTGCCACTGCTCATGGCCATGACAAGCGAGTTATACGTCGCAAGCCCTTTATCAGCCTAGCAGCCAAGAAGAAGCGTCATTCACGGACGTTGTGCAACCGCACGGTCCCTGGAAGACAGTCATCTTCACCGATGAGATGAGCTTGGACCTGGGTGCAGAGATTGGATCCAGGTCGGCAATCCGTCAAGTTGTTGAGGAATACGAGCTCAGGTACCTCCAGAATATCTTCCCCTCCAACCGCCAGACCCTCATGCTAGAGGAGCTATCGCTCATGGGAAGAAACGCCCGACACGCGCCCCCGGCATGGGCTGCCCAACCTCATCAACAGGAACAGAAAGCTTCTCACCACGTACCCGTTGTGGTCACTCCAATGACTACCCAACCAGCGTGCATGTCGCAGACATCCATCCCGAATAAGTCTAGGGTCAAGAAGCTGGCACCCACTACGAGCTACCGTATCAAGCAGTGACTGACTGCATTCTCAGGCAATGCCTTGGTTTGGAAGGCCATGAAGGTGCAGAACCTGCCCCTCGTGCGCCTCTAGTGAACAATTGCGGGCATGTCACGCAGACCGGGCAAGCACAGAGACGCTCCGACGACCACTCTGTTGTAGGCTTCGGTTACTCATGATGTGACGCTGTACCGCGCACCAAATCTCCTTTGATACATGAGTCGGATCGTTGAAGGTCCATTGTGGAAGGACCCACGGCCCGATAGATCACGAACGCGAACCGACGTTTCGTGAAGGCCTATGAAGGAGGGACTTCGAGACTCGCTTCGAGCGGCGGCGCTCCGCGCACCTGCGTCATGCCATAGCACCCCATCAGTCCGCGCGTACAAGTACAGTACTGTACGAATCAACGCCGCATCATCGCCTTCATGCGTGTCGGCGCGAGGCCGAGGCGGGCTTCGGAGTGTGCTCACTCCTTTCATGACTCCCACATGGAAGGCTTTGAAGCTCGGCTCCCCTCTCTCAGGCGGGACGTACATACTTGTACTGTACGTATGTAAGAGCAGTCCACCGAGGTAGGCTGGGATGACTTCGCCTCTCCTGTATTCGTTCTACCGTGTACCCAAGTGCCGCGCGATACATAAACACAATGTCCGCTTTCGAAGCTGATGTGCAGCGCCGTTCTACTGGTGAGTCGAGTCGCGGGTGAAGATACATGTCCCCACCTCCGGTCGAAGACGGGCTGTGATCACATTGTACTGTACTTTACCCACACTCGGTACTCACGGATCAGGAAGACCACGACTCGGTGTGGTGAGGAATTGCAGCGATACACCGATCCTGTCATCTTATCCGCAGACTTGAAAAGTCGCGGGTCGTCACACACTGACGATCTCAGTTCTTCAGGCAAGAGTTCAAGACATCTCCGACCTCGTCTATGACGGCTCCGACCTTGCCACTCGAACCGGGACCTCTATCCGCGCCCTCGCAAACCATTTTTCCGACTTGCCCAATGCGACGACCCAACAAAGCACGCGTGATCTCATCGCGACCACCGGCAGTTCCAAGCTCCTAGCACTGTCGAACTTCGTACAGGGCCTTTCTGTTGATCTGCTCGATCTCGGTGGGTTTTGTCCCGGCGGCCAACACGAGGTATATCTCCGACTCACTTTACGTACCCTCGAGCTGGCAAAGGCGTTCTCCGACGCCGAATCTTTACTGTTGCTTGACCCCCTGCCGCTCCCCCGGGCCTTCAACGACGAAACGGACAGCGAACTCAGAAGCGAACGGCCGAAATCCCTCCGGACTCTTTCTATCGAGGCGAGGAATGATCTCGCCGATGGGATTCTGCATCTCGAGGACAGATCGCGGTGCGGAACATGCAGGCATATCCTGGAGAAGATGGTTTCAGAGGGCAAAACCTTGCTCACCAAGCTCACTTCCAGTGAACCCGGCGTCCGCCAGGGCTGGGCGTTCGCACCGGATGAGAGGACACAGCTGGATCAGACGGCGACTGTCCACAAGGACTGGACCGAATGGATCAATCAGCGTCATAGTCTGGCCATCGATCTGACGAAGGACCAGTCCCTGACACCCCGAGCGGCGTGAGCGCCTCTGTCGCGGCCCGAAAGCCTCTCGAGTACGGAACGGACGTATTCGTACTCGTACCCTCCATTTGATGACCTTACTTGATTGCTTGATGAGGACTTTCCAGATGTGTATGTAGCGAGAGGTGGTCAAGGAGGATCTGCGCAATGGCGTGGAGACTCCTCCGCCCACACTTGTCACCCACCGTGACTTTCCGAATCAGACGATACGTCGCATCGCATCCCGCATCAGTCGTACGAGCGCACGCCCTCGCCCCGGCGCTCACTTGCCCTTCCCTCCCGCTCCACCACCCGTTTTCCCTCCCGCTCCACCCGCCTTCCCTCCAGCACCAACACCCGCTCCACCCTTCTTCGCCCCTCCACCCTTGCCCTTCTTCCCCTCGAAGCCCGGCCTGCCCTTCTTCATGCCCTTCTTCGCCCCCTTGTCCTTGATCCCGAGCCTCTTGTTCTTGCGCGCCTCGGCTCTGGCCGCGATGTTGTCGTTGCGCTTCTTCATTGCTACTGCCTGGGACTTGTCGAGGTCTCGCTTACGCTCGGCCCTGTTTTCACATCAGCACGGCGTATCGCAAGCAGCAAGTATAACTGCCAGTATAACTGCCAGTATAACTGGAAGTTCGCGGCGATTCGGAGTGCCACTCACCATTCCTTCCCGCCCTTGGCCTTGGCCTTCTCCATCCTCTTCACCGCATTCTTCAGCACCTTCTCATTATCCGCCACTTTGCCCCCCGCGGCCCGTTCCTCGGCCTTGGCCCATCTCTCGCGCTCCTCGATCTCCGCGCGCTTCTCCGCCGGCAGACCCGCGAGGTGGGTCTGGTGTTTCTGGAGGTGGGCGAGCGCCTGCGAGGGGTTCGAGAGGGTTTTGAGGGGGGCTTTGGATTTGCCGGATGAGGAACCGGAGGGGAGCGAGACGGACGGGTAGGAGACGGTGTCGACCCGAGGGAGGGCGGGGACGATGAGCTGGGTCTGGGAGGGTCAGCGGTGGTTTGGCCCGCGATTGTAGAGCCGAGACTTGGAAGTGCAGTGAGGGACCAATACTCTGGGGTATCTGGAGGGATCGCGCGCGTGCTACGCCCAGCTGCCCAGTGATGAGGCAGGGAACGCAACACGGTAACACGAAGACCATGGATGACTGTAAACCCTAACCCACCTTTGCAGGCTTGGCCGTCGGCTCAGCCTTCGCCTTTCTCCTCTCCTCCTTCCTCTCATTCCTCCTCTTATCCCTCATCTCACCCCTGCGCGCCCTCCTCTCCGCTTCCAGCGCATCACGGCTCTCGGCAGCGTCATCCACGCCTCGATCCCGCCTGAACCCGGCGAGCTTGGAGGCGAGCTTGGAACGGAGGTCGGAGATGCTCGCGGTTGGAGGCAAGGGGGCGATCGAAGGCGGCAGAGATGAGCCGGGACGGGCACTGGGGGCAGAGGACAACGCGGAGGCCGAGGTCGGTGCAGGACGAGCAAGTTTGGAAGTCGACGTTGCGGATAGAGGACCCGGTCCGGAGCTCGAGGACGGCACGGAGGAATCGCCAAACAGAATGTCCACGGTGGTCTTGTTGTTCTCCGGATCAAGCTGCGGATGTCAGGCGCAAACACGGCGAGTCGCTTTCGTGAGGCAGACAGGTTGCGTGTGAGAGGCAGAACCAAGTCTGCTCCTTGTGCACGCTCGCCGCTCGCCCTACCCACCTTGCTAGCCTTTGCGCGCCGCTTGTGCTCCTTGATCTCCTCGCCCGTCTTTCGTTTCTTGTTCTTCATCCATTTCGAGTCGGCCTGACACCACATCAGCCAAAGATTTCGAACAACCACACCACAACTTCGCTATAATGGTCCGCATCGAGTTGAAGACCAGATAGCAGAAGCATCCCGTCCCCAACCCACCTCTTCTTGCGTCGGGGCGATGTAGTATTGCGAAGGGATGAGCGAGAGCAGGGTCGTGAATGCCGCATTGTGCTTCTCCAGCGATACAATCAGGTCCGCTCGGTCGGTGGGCATCGTGTCGTGTCTCGCGGAGCCGGTATGAAAGGTCGCGCAGTAAATAACACAGACTGGAAGCTGCGAAATGATCCTCGTGAAATGTCACTCTGCGGTCCACCAGTGGACACAAAAATCAATCAACCCGCCGGGACCTGGGCAACCTCCACCCGGGATCAATTTCTTGCGTGGCATATTTTCAACCTTTTATCCCGCCTGCTGGTCTCAGTGGATGTGGGACAAGTGCTGGAGATTTCTAGTGCACATGCATAGACAGTAGGCAATCGTCTATCGGCAGGAGGTCACAACGCGGATATCACATCTAAATGATATATGTATGTTGCAAGAGCACGGGTATTCGAGGTCACACGAAAGTCGATGAGAACGGTCGTCAGAGGTCATCGCTGGGTCGTAAGCAGTGGAAAGGTGTCCGCAACGCCGGCAGCGCAAGAGCGGTTTCGATTGACTCAAGCAGAGGCGATTGATTGTTCGGGAAGTCGGGCGGCCACGGACTGCGGAAACAACGGATGTGGTTGGGAAGGACGACGACTTCGATGGGATACGATTATGTCCGCCGAGGCGTTGTGTGGAGCAGACGGAGATAGGCGTCCGATGCAGACACCTCATGGGTGGGGTGATCCAAAGAGCGCGTTGGAAACCGCGAGCCAAAGCCAGATGACCGCGCCGGAAAGGATTGGTAGCGTGAGATTGTCGTCGAGACCGAGATCTGCACCACTCAGCAACCGTGTCACTTGCGCCGAAATAAGAGATATGGCCACTCACCCAGCGCTTCAACTACAGCCCCGCCGACGCCCACGACGCCCGCCGTTCCGAGCAGGCCAACCCAGCTCTGGCCATCCAGAAGGTCCCAGCGGCCGTTGGATCCGGTCCACCAGAATCCGAGGCAAATGAGCGAGCCAGTCACTGTTGCGGCGAGGAAGCCGGCAAGGGATTTGCGCGGCGCGAATTTGAGGAGCTTGATGCCTGGAACGTGGGGAGGGAGAGGGGGGGTGTAACGCCCCCAAAGACGGCCAATTGTGGACGCCGTGGTGTCAGACCACGAGAGGCTATAACACTGTCAGCTCCCATCTCGAACCCAGCCACACCGGCTACAGAGAGAGGTGATACTGACGTGAGGATAGAGACCACTGCGACATCTCTGGGATAGAATGACAACACGAATATGACGCCGACGAGGTACCACACCACGCCGTTGATCTTTTGCCTCTCGCTCTCGCGCATCAAGAAGCCGAGGTAGACCTCCCACAGTTCGGCGAATGCGGGGAATCGCAGTCGGGCGAGATCGATGGTGAATACGGAGACGAGAGCGGTGGAGAGGACGACAAGCAGCGGGGCCACCGTTGGCGGATTGAGATGGTTCAGAGCGAGGGTGAAGAATCCTGGACGAAAGTGTCAGCGATGTTGTGTTTCGCAGCGTAAGGTTTGGGGCAGGGGTGATCCGCGGACCCCCAATGGCTCGTGCGGGTGCACGGTAACTAGTCAAGCGCTGAACGGTCGTGTGAAAGAGTATGCCCCAGAAGGACTACGATAGATTTCGGACTCACCGATAGACGAATGCAATGCCTTTCTAGGGATCTCCCAATCGACGACTTTTGTCGGGGTCACGCCCGGACTGGGCTTCCGCTTGATACTGCTGCTCCTCCGCTTTCTCGTCACAGGTCTGCCCTCGGTGCCCGTTGCGGCAGAGGGAGCTGGGGGTGGCGGGTGGGAGGATATCGATGCAGAGGGCGACGCGTTACCGTCGGCCTCCTGTGGATCCGGAATTGTCTCGAGTGTCGGAAGACCGTTGTATGACGTGACGGAGTTGGGGCCAGGAGACTTTCCCCGAGCTGCTCGCGCGGGGTTTCTCCTCCGCACGACGTCCTCGTCCGGCTCGATAGACCCATCTCGCCACGTCCGACCACCTCCATTGCCCAGATCCACATCGGCATTGGCAGAAGTGCCAGACACCGCTTTCCCGTTCATCTTCCCTTTGGCAGGTGTGGCCCGGATGATGTCCTCCACGCCGTCCATTTCGACCGGGACGTTCTCCTTCGCTGCGCCTGATTGCCTTCGTCGGTTGGACGGCTTCGACGGGACGAACGGCGAAGACGAGCGGGAGACGGGCGGAGGAGAGGCCGAGGCGGAGAGGGTCGAGGTCGATCGGGTCGGTCGGGGAGAGGGGGATGATAAGCGGGCGGAGTGAGGGTCGCGGAGGGGAGGGGGAGGGGACATGTGCAGCGCCTGGGCCATGTAGACGGGTTGGTCGTGGAAATGACAGGGTCGGGTAATGCGGTTTCAGTGCGAATCAAAGACCAGCGGGTCGAGGTAGACGAAGCAAAGTAAGTCTATGGAAGATGCGGACAAAGATATCAAGAGTGATGTGTGTCTACGAATGCGACGTGTTTCGTGCGGCTCAGCGCAGAAAACCCGGCAATACGCGTGGCCCACGGCTCCCCCTTTTGATCCCGTCGACGATGGCGTAGTGACAATGTGGCAGTGTGGCACCCGATGGCAGTCGTGGCGCAGCGCCACATCGACGCCACGACTTGTAACGCCGACAACGTGTTGCGAACGCCGAGAGTGTGGCACATCCAGGTGGAGGCGGTCCACAATGAAGACTTGCATGTCACCGCTGCTCAACTCTGCTTCTACAACTTCTTGTCGATCTTCTCCACTACATTGCATCCCGACATCATGGCCACGGCTACACTCCCCCCGGCATCGGATGCCGCAACCTCCTCGTCGTCCATCGCGGCCGCCAGCTCGTCCTCCGCCGAGGTCTTCAAGCGGCTTCACCCGGCTTCATATCTCGCTCGGTTCCTCACCAAGGGGTATCGTCCTGACGGCCGGAAGCTGCGCGGCTGGAGGGACGTGAGCGTCAACGTCGGTGAGTGCGGCGCAGCACTGGAAGAGGAGCCGTGTACGGAGATATCTCTTGTGTGTAGGCCAAACGAGCTGATTCTTCCCGGCAGGATCAATATCCACCGCGAATGGCTCTGCGCTTGTTCGTTTAGGAGAGACCACCATGGTCTGCGGAATCAAGGCCGAGGTAGCAGGGCCCAGCTCGGAACAACCTCGGGCAGGATACATAGGTGGGTCAACTGCTACACTCCGCGCAACGCGGTCACTGGGCATCGAGTGACTGCTCGCGGGGCCGGCAGCTGACGCCTCCAGTGCCCAACATCGACCTCCCCGCGCTCAGTTCGCCGAGATTCAAGCCCGGACCTCCGGGCGACGAGGCGCAGATGTTCTCGAACTGGTTGAATGATCTTCTTGTTTCGTATGTTGACTCTTCTCTCGCACAGACCAGTCGGACCCGTGCTCAATCGCGTGTAGATCCGATACCGTGCCTCTGGAAGGTCTCTGCATCTGCCCCGGCAAGGCAGTGTGGGCGCTGTATATCGACGTCGTCTGCATCAACTACGACGGGAACGCCTTTGACGCCGCGGTCATGGCGGTGATGGCTGCCTTGCGGAATAGTACGTCCCGAGATACGCGCTTTTTGGCGTTCGACTGTCTGTGCTAAGACAGCTGGACTAGCTAGGGTACGATCGCGAGCTGACCGCTATAGCTCGATTGCCTGGAGCGACATACAACGACGACTCTGGTCAGACCATCTGTTCCCGCACCGAGACCTTCCCGCTCCAGCTCGGCCGCACCCCATTGTCCTGCAGCTTTGGCATCTTCCAATCGTCAGTGTTCTCGCGAGTCCGAAGCTGTCGCTGCGAGCTACATCTTTCGCAACGAGCACTGGCTGACTGGCGCAGATCACACCTCCTTCCCGACCCCACTTCCTTCGAGACCCCACTGTTGCCCACCACCGTGACCGTCGCACTGGACGAGCGAGGCGTGGCGGCGTTGGTTCGGGAAGAAGGGCTGGGCGGGGTGGTGGGCAAGACGGGCGAGGCGGTGATTAGCGAGGCGTGGGATCTGGCCGAGGAGAGAGTAAAGGAGCTGAGAGCGATCCTGGAGGAGAGCACTGCGCAGGCATGAGCATGGTCTGTCACTGGGGCCAATGCATGTTGTTGTATCAGTAACATTCTGGTACGGTTCTGTTGCATCGCAGATAAACCTACGTCTTGCCGTCCAAATGTCGTACGACGGTGCCTGGCTCGACTGGGCGCGTCGGACGATGGTTTCCATTTACCACAAACTGTTTTGACCGTTGCCAGCCCTCCTAAAGTACATCTCATTCGGATTCTCCTCCTCCTCTTCTCTTTCCGTCTGTGTTATACCTCGTTTGCTGTACTCTCCCGCCATGGCGACGTCTACAAAGTCCTCCTCCTCCGCTCCCGCGTCATCCGCCGCGTCCAGATGGAGCTTCCGCGCTTTGCTCCTCGCTGGTTTCATCGGGTTGTGCTCGTACCTCAACAGCATCAACGTGAGTGTCTTGGGTATCGCGCTGGGTTGTACCAGGACTCGTCTGTCCGCCTGTGACACCTCGATATCAACTTCATTTCTGCTTCGCTTGCTCCTTCATCTTTCCCCCGTTGTCTGCTGTCTTACTGCGTATCCTTACTCGACGAGTTGTGCGAGACCTCCCCCACCACTCCCCTCTCTCATTCAGCCTCTCTCAGGCAATGCACACTCCCTCCCTCGCCCCTTCCCCTCCTCTTACAGCCCTGTTTCCTCCACGTCCAGCCCACCTAGCCCCCAGCTGACTCCGCAGTCCCGTTTCTACCTCCTCACCCCGTCTTCCCTACACGCCTCCGTCCTCACCTCCCTCTCCGCCGCTTCGGCCGCCGGCGCCTCGGGCAACGCGAGCGTCATCATCGACACACTCATCACCCAGCTCGTGGCGGACCATCCGCAAATGAGCTTCGCTACGGACTACAAGAACAAGCGGGAGTGGGTGTTCAACAACGCGGGAGGCGCTATGGGGAGCATGTTCATCCTCCACGCGAGTATCACCGAGTGAGTCGGCGGCGGCATGTGGCGTGTGGCGTGTGCGGCTTCCCACTCGTTTAATATCCAACTGCTCCGGGCATATTGGTGCAGGGCGATGCGAGTCGACATCATCTGCACCTCGCGACCATTTTCATCGGCGCACTCGACGCTGTTGGCATGTCTGAGCAAGGACGTCCAGCTGACTCCCCCAAGATACCTCATCATCTTCGGCTCAGCCGTCGGGACAGAGGGCCACTCTGGACGTCATACCGCCGACGACTACTTCCACATCCTCACGGGCCGTCAAACCGCCTACGAGGCCGGCGACCTCACTCGCGAGATCTACAACCCGGGCGACGTGCATCATATGAAGCGGGGGGTGGTCAAGCAGTATGCTATGGAGCCGGAGAGCTGGGCCCTGGAGTATGCTGCGGGTGAGTCAAACGCCCGGATATCCACGACGCAGACTTTCGAGCTGTGGTGACGATGCTTAATCGTAACGATAATCAAATCCGAGTCATTCCGTCGCGCTTCGTCGTCATGTTTGTCGGCCAAAATGTGGACCTTCACTGACCTGCCGATCAGGCTGGATCCCCCTCATGCTCCCCTTCGGATTCGCCGACAGCATGTTCTCCACCCTCGACGTCCAGACTCTGTACCACACCGTCCGCATCACGGCTCGCGAGATGATCAAGAATCTCCTCATCGGCAAAATCTAGAATCTAGAAGAACGTAGATGGCAGCGGTAGTTCGGATGTGCTGCAAAGGCATGCATTCGGTCTGCGCGGATCTGCGGAAGAAGCGCGGCACACGAGAACGTGTGTTTTTGGAGGGGTCGAGGGTCGTGGGAAGCGAGGAGCCTGTCATCGGGGCTTCCGCCCGGCCAGCTTCGATCGCTTCTGCTGTAAAGTCTTCACAAATGAGGCGGCGTGGCCGAAGCTTTGGGGTGGCTTCACAGTATTCACCGACCAAACACAGCTGCGCCTCTCGGCGCCGTGTAAACGAGGTATTCGATTCACAAGATGGCATCGATCGCTTTCCGGACCATGTGCGAGAAGCACAAAGCATACTGTACTGGAAGTGCTTCTACTGCAAACGGCGACAGTGATGCCGCGGGGAAATGATTGCGAATGAGCACTGCCCGCTCCTTTCTACTCGTGTTCCCGCTTCTTACCTGACACTCGCTTATGTGAGTTGCGAAGGCGTCGTGATGTAGACTCTCGCTTATGTACTTGCACTGTACATTGCGAAGGTGTCGTACTGCGGACCCCTTGGATTGAATCACAGATATATAAGGTAAGGCCATTGTACGCGGTCTGCTGTCTTTCCAACGCTCATAGCCCTCGTTTACCCTCCCAACAATCGTACTCGAGATGTCTGAACCGATGGATCCAAACACTCAATCCGCCTCCTCGTCGGCCGAGACGAACCTCACCTGGACCACAACCGATCAGGAGATGCTCGATGACCTGATTCGTCAAGGCGAAACGATCACCGAGATCGTGACGCATTCGCAAGGGCTTGAGGATCCGACGCGTTTGGTCACTGACGCCTCGTCGCTCGAAGACAGCACGCTGTCTCTGAAGTCTGACATCATGTCATCGGGCAATGCTTGGAGAGATCGCACTACAGCTTTCATCAACAGGCTCCCCGCTCTCAGTCCGGCTCTCGTGCGGGAAATGGCGCGGCAGACTCAAGTGGCAACCACCAACAGCCCCGAGCAATCTATGGAGACCGAGCTTCGCTTCTACGCGGAAAGGTGTCATACCGCGGTGGTGGTCCTGCGGGACAAGTGCAGCGAATACAAAGCTTCTAACACCGCTGTCTCCGACACGCGGCTGGGCAAGGAGCTGGACGAGTATTTCTGCTCGATCACCAATCTGCAAAGGTCGCTCAGAACGGTAGCTACCAGCTGGATTGGGGAGTTCTTGCCTCGAGCAGCGAGGACAAGTGTTCCCGAGTAGACTGAACAGATCATCCCACGCAGCCGGGCATGAGGTTTCTGCGTGAGGGGCGTCTTTCATCTACAGTATGCAGAGTTCGTGACGATTTCCCTCCACTTGCGCTCTCCACTAAAACGCAACAATGATGTGCGGCGAATGGGCAAAATTGACCTTGTAGCCGATGTCGCTGTATAGCAATTGTCCTTCTCCTCATGCCATTAAAATACTGCACTGTACTCCTCGTCCCTACCACACAGATGGTGACGCCTTGCCGTCGCAGGCGGGTGGGTTGACACGGAAACCAGTCGTACTCCGCTCAGATACAACCCACACCGACTTCACTTGTGGAGCGTACTTTCGAGATATTCCGCATCGTCCCTTATCCTCAGCGACGCGAAGTGATGCCTCGCCCTCCCTTCAGAGGATGTGCCACTGAAAGGACGGCAGTGGCGCGGCGGATGGATGATTGCCAATCTCTCACCACGGAGCGATGCTCGCTCCTTTCAAGCTATATCCTCGCCTCTCACCTGATCTTCCCTTACGTAGCGAAGGCGCCGTGATGCAGACCCGGTGAAGCGAGTTCCAGATATACTGTATAAGGCAGTTCACGTGTACCGGGTTGCCCTTTTTCACCTTCACAATCTACTCATCACCAAGCTTACTCAAGATGTCTGCTTCGACGGATCCAAACACACAATCCTCGTCCAACTCGGCCGATTCGCCGAGTCTCACCTGGACGGACGCCAATCAGGACATGCTCGATAACCTGACTGGTCAGAGTGATACAATCTCACAGTTCGTGACACTCTCGCAGAACCTTGAAGCCGTGACCCGATTGTTCAATGAGGTCATGTCGCCCGAAAATCGCACGGCGTTCCTCCGGGAGGCCAGAACGTCCATCATGAAGTTGGGAGTTGACTGGAAAACCCGCGGTAATGCTCTCTCCACAAAGTTGTACGATCTTGATTCGTCTCTCGCCACTGCCAAGATCGAGGCGGCCAAGTTGACAGGCACCAACAATCCTACGCAGCCTACAGAGACCGATCTCCGCTCCGCCGCGGAAAGGTGTCGTGACGCCGTGGTGGTCCTGCGAGACAAGTGCAGCGAGTCCAAAGCTGCCAATACCGCTGTCTCCCTTGCACAGCTGAACTCGGAGCTGGACGAGTGGTATGGCTCGACCACAAATCTCGACAACACGATCAAGCACTTTGCACGGAGCTGGTATGCCGAATACAACCCTGGGGCAGGGAGCACGAGTGGTCCGGAGTAGATTGAATGGTTCACTCCGCACACCCGGGGGCACAAGTCTGTGGCAACCATTCGTGTATGCAGAGCTCGAGGCGTTAGGCGTTCTCACCTCACTGATACTGTACCGCCTTGATACTGTATGATCATTTGCCAATGCAGTTCGAGGATGAACCCGATTGGCACTGCGACTCGCGTCTCGTCCAGGGATTGCATACCTGTAGTCCATGTCCCCTTCTCGCTAGAGTGGATATGTACCCCTGTTCCAGGAGAGTGTCTTGCCAAGAGGCTCGGTTGAACTCCAGCCCGAGACACTCCCACCCGACGTAGCTTGTGAGACGTGATCTGGGAGTTTCTCGCACCCTCCCTTGATTCGCCGCTCGAAACGATGCGGAGTCTGGCCGTCCCTTTCGAATGGTGCCACCACACGTAAAAGGACGACGATGTCGCCGCAGGTGAAAGGAGGAAACCTCCCGTGCACTTAGCTGCCTGGTCTGCTCAAGCCGTGGCCTTCGTTCGAGCCCTACCGTAGCTCCATTGACTGAAGACATTGTGACTCAGCCGCCGGGCCTGGAATTTGGCGTGAGTATTTTAGGCTCTTGTGCCTTCCGCCTGTCCTTCCTGATCATCTCCCACCACCTCTCACACAATCTGACCCAAGATACAGCACGTAACGTCCTCGACATGTCTAGTAAACCCTGGACCAGGTACAAGCAGCGCGTTTTCGATGACCTTTCTAAGCAGACGGAAGCGAGCGACGAGCTCGTGACCGCCTTGCAGGCACTCGAGGCGCCGACCACATCGTCCAACCCCTCCGACGAGATCTTCAATCGCAGAATGGAAGTACAACTGGCGGGGACACGATGCACAGTCAGAGCAAGGGCGTTCCTCGCCACTCTTCTGCCGAAGCTCGGCGGCCCTCTCCGCGACTTTGCTACCCTGCCAAAGAGGCAGTCAGAGGGCACCGATACCACTCCAGGCCAAGTCAGCGAGGTGGACATTCTCTCGGCAACGCAGAGGTATCATACCGCCGTGGCAGTGCTGCAGAACCACTGCAACGAGTTCACAGCTGCCGAGTCTTCGGCCTTTGTCGAACAGCAAGTCTCCGAGCTGACCGAGTGGTACGAATCATACACCAACCTCGACAGCACGCTCAAGGAGTTTTCGAAGGCCCTCAAGGCGGAGGACACCTCTGGTTCTGGTAATGATGAGCTGATCCCCCGTGATCCTGAGTAGCTCATTCCGCAGGACCAGAGAGCGATGCTGTGGGGTGTGAGATACATCGCCTACATACATACATGCAGACAGCGGCCCTATGCAACTTCCGTGGAGCTCTCATTTGAATCTATCGGACGCGGCTGTGCGAAAGGTTAACCAGAATGGGAGTGAAACCCACATCTCGTCCGCTCCTCGCACCAGCTTTCCTTCACCCAGGAATGTTCACGCCCAGGAATGTTCACGCGTCCCTTTACCATCTGGGCGTTGCTAATCGAGCCTGGTCGGACTCCGTGACCAGATACTCGCGAGCGCCTACGAGACCTTTGTGCGGCTGGGTTTCGAGGCTTCTCACGCCCTCCGTTCATGGACATGACGACATGACGGTACATTCTACGGGCCGGAGGCTCGCTGTCCTGCCAAGTAAGGATCTCCGTGTGATTCGACAAGGGATGTTAGGCTTGCGGCAATATTGTATCACTGTACCTCCTGCTATCCATCAGACTCTCCGATGTACCCGTTGAGTACAAAATAGCCTGGTTGAGGGCAACGCCTCTTTTCTGTTCTTATACTGCCTCCGCACAATCACATTCCATTACTCGTAGTACAATTTCTCGAGATCCGACCGTCGATCCACAAGCCCTCAAAGCACAAAGACATTACTGACACACACCATGTCAGCCTCGAGAGAAGTGCTCCGCCAGAAGTTCCTGGACGCAAGCTGGAAAGCGGAAGTCAATTCCTGCGTCACTAGCGAGCTGGACAACCTTAAACAGCTCCTGGAAGCCGCGCCCAAGTCCATCGATGATGTCTCCGAGGTCTTGAACTCACTCGAGCTGGGCGGGTACTGGAAAGATGATCATCAGAGTCTCAGCCGGCTCCTCGCGGTCTTCACTCGGGACGTCCCAGTGGATGTCCCTAGCCAAACGGTCACCGACAGCCTGCACCTCGGCGGATTTGATCCGGCGGCATACGTCGAAGCTCATGCTGAAGAGGACAGTGGCGATGAGCCTGAATCAGCCCAGCAGTCGATGGAGACCTTCAAACAGACCCTTGGAGAGGTGCGGAAACACATAGCCGGCTTGCGAGATGTCATCAACTCCCAATATCCATATTACTCCACCATGGACGATGCCGTAGCTTGCGCCACAGCCTACAGGATGGCTGCCGGGCCCCTCCTCAACCAGTTCAAGATCATCTCGGCCAAAGCCAAAGAGTCCCAATCGTTCGAGCAACAGTCCAGCTCCAGCTTCCTCAACCAGGATTGGACAGATGCGGAGGCCACCACCCAGCATACGATGATCACCAAGCTGATCACGCGCCTCGGTTACGAGCGTGAGATCTTACGAAAGATGCGTGGCTCCGTAGGCTGGGCCAAGTCCGAAGAAGGCAGGACCGAAGCCGGAAAGTGGGGTGTGAACCATTCCAAGACCGTGGAGCGACTGGGGGAGTTGATGACCTACCCCTCGATCCGGGTGACGAATCAATCGCAGCAGCAGCAAAGTCTAACCGGCCTGGCTGCTGGCGCCGACGATGCCACGGTACTGCTCCTCAAGAAGCTGAAGGCGCTGAACACCGCGAATGCCGAGCTCCACGACGCCGAGCTCTTGCGACTGTTGACGAAATACGCCGAGAGGACCTCGCTCTTCACTGCTGCAGCCGCTGAGTCTACTCAGGGGGGGTCTGTCTGAGCTGCTTGCCCGATTCGCGAGTGATCTGACAAAGGAAGAGTCTGCTTCAGATAGTTCATAGGGCACGTATCGGGGGGTGGGGTGTAGATTATGTGCATGAATCCGGATGGCTGCATTTCGTATCAGGAGCTCGTGACTCCTGACCTAACCACGCAACCTTGAACTGGGAAGACTGCAAGCCGTGGAGTGGTGTCAATTGAAGCATGCCTGAACGGCGAGATAGTACGGCTGACCAGGAAGCACAACGTTCAATCCAGACGCTATGGATTGGACCGGTTCATACGTCATCCCGTGCCCGTGTCATATCCATGACAGTCTCCGTCACACGCACAGGTAGTCCCTCGCCCCCCTCTGACCTATCCTCGTTGCAACGATTTATGTCACTGGGAGTCGGCTTACCGAAACAGCCTACGATTTTGACTCGCCAAGCCGGAGCAACATCGAAGCCCTCATGGAAGGAGCTCCGCCTGCTCCGCCTTCGCAGGACCCCTGAAGGCCTACGAGGTCTCGGATCACCCGGACAAACTCCGGACGACGCTCATGTACGAGTACTTCGATACTTCGATCGAACGTCTGCGAGTACTTCGATTGAACCTCATTGCAAAGATCTTGACGGCGCCGCACTCCTCCTGCGTGGCTCTCGACGTGCTGGTCTCTTTGTGACGAAGATGATGATGCACACACTGGCTATCGCCTTCGCTGCGAAGCACATGGCGTGCTCTCGGCGTCGTCTCGCCACTTGTGGAAGGCTCAGATCCGGATGCTGCACGAAGGCGTCACGTCGAGAGACGGATAAATACTGTGGACTCATGTCGGAAGGGTGGAATCTCCTTCACTCTTAGAGTAACAAGTTCGTCGTCTCCGTTTGCTTGCTGCTCTTAAATATCTACCATACTCTCTCAGTCCTTGTACAGCAGACATTACTGTACAAGTAGAGTACAGTGCACAATATACTGTACAGTAGTCGCGCTACAATGAGTTCAACACCCCAGCTCACGCTTGTGACCAACACCAATTCCCGGCCCCAAAGCTGGGACGAATGGACCGCACCGCAGCAGACGCTGTACACCACCCTGTGTACCGAGCGGTCCCTCATCCATCGTCTCACGCAAGACTACCGCGATCGTCCCCAAGGGACCACCGAGGCACCCACGGACACCGCCACGCCATTCGACCAAGCTGCCCGCAGAGATTTCCGGGAGGTCCACGCGAGGCTTCGGGGGTGTATCACCGCCGCGAACCTCTGGCTAGTCACCGTCGCCTCCACTCCCACCGTGCCGGACATGCCGTGGTACACTGCAGCTGAAGGAGCGCAGAGGGCAATCACCCCCCTGATGGCGGAGCTCGGTAACAACGGTCCGACTTCTCCTGGTACTACCAATATGTTGTCGAGATACCTCCCGAAAGGCGATCAGCTGAGCGTGTCATTGGGCGGCGCCGCCACTTCCCTTTTCGGAGACCGATAGAGGATCGAGCGATGGACGGTGTGCGTATGATCTGCATGTATGTAGTGGATGCTTGTTCACAATGTGTGTTACCCCTCGAGCTCGCTCTGACACGGTCATGAAGAAATATTGCGCCACGTACTGCTGAGCTACTCTCTCATACTTATGTATGTACATACGCCACTGATGGAGACGGTGATTTGGGTGGCTCCGAAGTCCCTGGTTCTGGCTTCAGCCGCAATAGCGATCTGCTACATACGTAGCCACAGCCATCACTCGCCCGATCGGTCGGTCGACCCACACGATGTCGGTGCATGGTTCACTACACCGTAGGTGCCGGTACGTCGGTAGCACCATATACAGTATCCGAGGGCGGATAAGCCGTCCTCCCACCCTGCTCCCTCATCTTGCGCATCCTGATAAGGCAACCGTCTTGGGACTTCAAGGAAGATGAGATAAACGCCGTAACGTCATAGCTAACCTCTCCCGCGCTTCGTCAACACTTCTATCTCGACTGTCAAGCTTGGGCAGATCAATGGAGAGAATCTGATCACGCTGAGTCCGAATCTCGTCTCCCAACCGGTCCTTTCACCGAGATCAGAGCGACGAGGGCTGAGCCTTGACCTGAGACAGGCGGGATTTGGAATGCCGCTTACTCCTTTCACCTGCAGACTGTACACAATTCACATCGAGGCGGAGCTTTGGGGCGTGATAGGTGGCAAACAGAGCGATTGTTGAGATCTGGAAAGATATAAGAGGCGCATCGGAGGCATCAAGTTGCATTTCGCATCCCAGTCAGCTCCAAGCAAGCCCATCGTTCATCACATACGAACTCCACAACTTCACTGCACAAGTGAACAAGTCAAAAGGCACAGCAATGTCTCTCTCAGTTGAAGACCTCGTTTCCAGCCTCGCCAGCAATGGTAATGATATCAACACCAACCTTCGAAACGAGGAGAAGACCCTTCTCTCTTACATCAAGACCGTCGATGGGTCCGAAGCCCGCCTCAAGTGGCAAAGCGCACACGAGAAGTCTCTCGAGTCTCTGCAGTCGCTCTCGTCGTTGTCTTTGGCTCCGCAATCGAACACCGAGATGGAGAACGCTCCCAGATACCTGGGGACGGTCCATGTACTATTAGCAAGGATTGAGAACCTGACGAGGAAAGGCGGGGACCTCTCCGAAGATCATGTTACCCAGCTCCAGGAGCTTTTGAGCATCTATGTTGAGCTGTCGAGCCGTATCCTCAGGAAGATCCCGGATCAGACCAGCACTGGTGCTGAGGCATCCACTTCGTCTCCGAAATCTGCTGGTACGGAAAGGACATCTGGGAGCTCTGTGTATACTCTCGCCCCGGAGGTGATCCCAGCGGAGCTTGAGGCTGCGGTCGCTCCAGAGGAATCCAGAGTCCAAGAGGAGTCTTCCGCCACTCAGGAGACCGCCGCTCAGGAGGAAGACATCGTCGATGCGAGCTCCGCCCCGACGGTTGCTGTCGATTTGCAGCAACTGGTGGAGCTCCTCAAGCAAAGTCAGACAGACCTGCAGACCGCAAGGGAGAGGTTCGAGGCGTACCGCGATGCTCCATTTGGCGGGGAACAGGCTTTCAAACCTGACCTGGACGCGGCCAACTCGCAATGGCTCTCGAGCCGCAAGACCTTCCTGGAGACCCTGTCCACTTACACGGGAACGGATCACACGAAGCTCCAGCTGGGCGGCGTGCAACAAGGCGTGGAACAAATGCTCACTGAGGCGAGGAAGAAGACCACTGACCTGCAGCAAGAGCTGAGCAGCCTCGCAGAATCCAGTACTCAAGCGGAGGGGCCGAGCTTGAACGACGATATTATCACGAAGTACGTCGAGACCTCGTCCGCCCTCGCGGATTTCGTAAACCCCAAGCAGTACGAACCCCAGGTTGGGCGGTTTTAGAGAGTTTCTACAGTACTCGTACAGATACTCGTACATCCCCCTCCCCCCCCCCCCCCCCTCCCTTCCCACTAACCCGCGCCCCACGTGCTCGAAGAGGTTCCGCAGGAGTATGCATATGCTTACAACAAATCGTGTTCGCTCAAGCTACAGATGGTTCTCCCATGTATGCTCTATCGCCTGACTCGGCCTTGCTCGGATTTCCAAGACCCCCTGAACTTGTGTTCAACCATTGCTTGCCCATCTACCTCATGTCAGCTCATCTGTACTTCACCGCCCATAGAACCACTCACGGAAAGCTGGTTGAGACCCGAAATTGCCTACGCCTGGAGAGAAACCCGTCACTGAGCTATGTCAGTCGACGTCCTCAGTGTGCAGTCCCCGAACCAATAGCAACGAACCAGGCAGGATCATCACGTCCCCAATCCGGATCGGGTCGCGTATGTCCTTGAGGTCGGTCCACACCATCCCGTACTTGACGCGGAGATAACTCAGCACTGCGTCGGTCCAGACACCAGGTCCAGTCCACGCCATGACGCCCAACGGCCCCCCCTCCTTGGGCTCGCTCAGGATGTCGATCTTCTTGACGGCCTCCATGTCTTCGTATCGTCCAAGCGTCCTGAGATCGTTGACGATCTTGGCGTGCTCGTGAGCCCAGTCGACTGCGTCTGCGGTCGAGTGAAGAACACGCAGGACCGCCGAGAGGGCAATGGGGTGATGAGGGGCCGACGCCATGGTCCATTGTACGATTTGGATCTGAGGTGGTTAGCTCTGAAACAGCGTTGACGGAAAGGGAAAGGGTACGTACCGGTCGAGGCCACCAGTCAAACCAGTCCGAGCGGTCACCAACGTCGGCCTCTAGGCCGACTACGACGCTCGGCTTGCCAATGACCGTGTCCACGCTCTCGCCCGCATCGATACGAGCCCTCGCTTCATCAGGCAGCCACCCAGCGCCTTCGCGCCACAGTTTCGCACTCCTGCCCCATTGTGATGGAGCCTTGAGCAGGTTTGTGTCTGTGTCGGAGTATATTCCCCCCTCGAGGAGTAATAGCAGGTACCGAATGGTATCGGATCGCTAAACAGTCTCAGTCAAGATCGACACGAGCAAGCGGGTCAAGGCGACGTACTAGGATACCGGACGGCAGGTTGTCCCACAACTGCTGTATCCGCGAGTCGTCCAGCAGCGAATGAATCCATTTGTCCGCATTGCTGTACGGCGTCAGTTATCCGCCTACTCCGTGACTCCGGCAATCCGACAACGTTCGAGGGAAGTGACTCACGCATCCGTCTCCAAATCCCACTTCCACCCTTCATTCTGCGCTTGCCCCGACTTCCAAGTCCCGACCTCCCTACTCTCCGCATGGCGATTGTCCTTATCCGTCTGCCAGATCGACTTTTGGCTATCCCATGCTGCGCCGCCCAATGGTTCCTCCAGAACCCTCGCCACGTCCTCCTTGATTCCCGTTTTGATCCCCTTCGGGAAGGCAACGTCCACAAACTCCAGTAACTGCGCGCGGTAGTCCGCCATGGAGAGCGGACCCAGCTTGTAGATGTTGTCGGCGAAGTGTCCGAGGACAGATAACGGCTCGACTGATTCATCAACATCCGGATTTGAGGGCCAGGGCGATAATCCCGCGAGAAGCTTTGACGAGTCGAGCTTCAGACCCCAGCTGGCTAAGGGAGCTGGCGGAGCGTGAGCAGGCGTCACTGGGTCTGTTTGGGAGTTGGAAGGATGAGAGTCGAGGGGTATGTAGTCGGAGCCGGACGAGCCGGAGCCTGCAGGAGCAGACTGTCCTCCAGGTGGAGAAGTAGCGTCGACTATGTCTGAGGGAGCCGAAAATCAGCGTCCCGGGACTTCGCCGTTGCTTGGAAACGGATGTGGGATCCTGCTTGGCGACACGATGCTGACAACTCCCCGTCGAAGGAAAAGCCACGCTGAACCACGGACTCACCCTTGCTCAGGCCCACTCGCGCCATCATCCCATCCGCGTCCGGCATCCCCAGCGTCATCCACCCACCAAGCATCAACACCGCTCCCAGCGCGCAAACCTGCCACACCATCCTCCGCCGGCGGAGACTGATGTGCGGTCGGCTCGGCGCCCCGATCTCCGCAGCGGGTAGCAGCCTTTCCACATCCTGGGACTCGGGAGAGGACGGGGCGGAGAAGATGAGCTTTGGCAAGGAGAACATCTTGCTGAAGCGAAGTGTCGGAGATGAGGTTCGGGAGAATGCGGTAACCGACGAGGAGGGCGAGGAAGGTGGGGAGTAATCATGGTGCAGCGTCAATGAGGGGGACATGCTGCTCTGTGCTGACCGCGGTGAGATGTTTGAGAAAGGAGAAGGAGACATCGCGATTGATGGACTAGATGTGAGTTGGAAAGGGCGATGTACCGCAGCAAGCGTAGTCGTCTCGTTGAATTTGGGGGTCGGCGCAGCGGTTTCAAGTCCGTGGGGGAGGGACTAGGGGAGGTCGCGAAAGAGGGGACCCGTGTCGAGATAACTCAGTGTTCCGTTATCAGTGGCTACCGGAGCCGGTGGGGGACGTGTACGATGCGCCGGAGTGGACTGGTTGGACGGAGACGAAAGAGAAGAAGAGACAGAGAGACGAGAGAGCTGAAGTGAGTGAATGCGGTCGGGGTCGGAAATAGATTGAATAAAAGTAGAAGATCGGCTGCGGCGTCCGTTTCCAGGGCCAGGGTGACATCCCGCCGCAGCTCCCCGCCCATTACGTCACTCCGTATTATCCACCGGGGAGCCGTCGCCAATTCGCCATTACCGTCCCATTACATAACCACGTTGCATTGCACATGAAAAGAGTCAAATCACATTTACTAATCCGATCACATGTGGGCGCGGTGACACGGTGGCACAGCCACCGCTCAGCCACGGCACGGTGACATGGCGACCACTCATACCAACTCCGACAACCTTTCACCAATCCTCCGCCAGCAGTCTTGACCGACTCAATCAACACAACTGTCTTGACTGAATCGACAACACCCACCCAACCATCTCTCTACCATGTCCAACATCAGTTTCATCCACTGCAGTACCCGACGTTATCGTCAGGCATCTCTCTCTGACCGCTTGAACAAGCTGCGCCAACACATCGCCGACACGGCAGTGTGCGCGTCGGCATCCCAGAAGCAAGTGCGGATCGGAGGCCATGGCCTCGGACGAGTCCGAGCATGTGGATGTCGGCCCTCTGATGTCGTTTATAGCGGACGGCCCGCTCCGGAACGCAATTTTGCCCACCATGATGGAGAGCCTGTTCGCGCAATTGCATGAGCTCGGCTTGCGCGAGGATAAACCCTTGGAAAATCCATCAAGGGAGGAGACCATCTTGGACACCCTGGAAGAACAGCTGCAAGTTCTGGTCACGCACTTGCGGACCCTGTCAGTCGCAGTTGCCGGCCATCAGGATCTGGAAAGCATTGATTACCAGGCGGTGAAAGAAGCTGCTGGTTGCTGCTGCAGCGCCATGAGCAGTGTTCGAGCGGCGGGCACGGAGCTCGGAGAGCACATTCCTGAGACGGATGCCTCTGCTGATGCCGTGGCTCTCGAGTGAGACTCCCATGTGTCATATTCAATACATTATTCGGTACATGCCGCTTCAAAACCAAGCGCTCGTCCCCTTGGTTGGTACAGACGAGGAGATCTAGCTTGTATTGGTACATATTCTGGCGGACGGTCGTGTGTGTGTTCATACATTCGAGATGAAGCTGAGCTGTCCTGAAAGCGAATGGTGAAGCTGGTATGGCTCGCGAGTTCTCCATGTCAGTCGTCGTCTCTACAGTACTTCCCCCGAGCTAGTGTACTGTACGAGTACGTCTGAGGGTCACGCCGGTGATGGAGTAGAGTCTCTCCCTCGCCATGATCTGCTTCAACAGGATCAATCCTCCTTGCAAACATGCGCCACCTTTGTCCCCGAAGGAAGCCCAGTAGTAGCCTCTTTCCCGCAGAGGATCATACTTCCCTCATTCGTCCGCGGGCTTTTGGCCGAGACACATGTTCCGTATCTTCTCATCTTTATCTTTATACAGATCCTCTTACCTTTGAGCTCCGCTTTCAGGGCGCTGACATCATCAAAAGTGATACGGTACATGTACATAGGTCAGCAATGCCCCGGCACCCCTCCTCCACACTCTTTCTAGATTACCATATTCCGCTTAGGCCCACCCACATCTCCAAACTCGCAAGATGAGCAACGACGAGCAGAGCATCGTTACCACGCGGCCCCAGGTCGTCAACCCGTACCCTCCCCAGGAAATGCTGGAAGTCACACTGAACCTGTGGGGACGAACATCAGAGGCCCAGAACATGATTTACACCCTGCATTCGTGCGGCTCGTTTACACCGTCTGGTGCATTCGACATTGACGACCGTTCAACGCGTCCTCGTTATTTTTTCATGAAGAATGATTTCTTGCCGTCCACCGAAGCCGCCGGCACAAATTGCTACCTGGCGATGGCCACCAAGCTGTTTGAACGCTTCGGGGAGCTAGGAATATCCACATTCGTGGACGTTTCTCAAGAGAATTGTAAGTGATATCCGGGAGGCAGTTGCATGGGCAAGAAGCGCTAACCAACCAGTTTATGTACTATGCACAGAGTACAGCTCTTTCCCGTGCGGTGCACGGTGTCCCAATCCCCGTGCGGTGCACGATGTGCCAATCCCCGTGCGGTGCACGGTGTGCCAATCCCCGTGCGGTGCACGGTGTGCCAATCCCCGTGCGCCTTCTAACACTCCCCCTCGAGGTCTGCGTCCTCGCCGTCGAGGACCAGACCGAGACTGGCTCGAAGCGAGCGATGGGGCGCAGGAAGGAGGGCCTTGGTGAAGATATCCGCCACTTGAGAAGCGGTGGGGACGTATCCAAGCCGAACCACACCGTCCTCAATGAGTTCCCGAATGAGGTGCCACCTTATAGCAATGTGCTTGGTGCGTCGGTGAGTACCTGGGTTCCGTGCAAGTCGTATCGCACCCTGGTTGTCGCACCACAGGGGAGTGGGTTCCTTGGGGGTTACACCCAGCTCGTCCAAGAGTCCCTTGAGCCACACCGCTTCACGAGCAGCTTCTGACACCGCCACATACTCAGCCTCAACTGTCGACGAGGCCACCGTAGCTTGTCTGCGGGATGTCCACACGATTGCAGAGCCGCCGAGCATGAAGATGTGCCCAGTGGTTGACCTTCGAGTGTCGTGACAGCCTCCCCAGTCTGCATCCACCCAACCCTCTAGCTCTGCTTTTGCCGTCTTGCCGCCTAAGGTGAGGCGCATGTTGCGGGTGCTTCCGAGGTGATCGATTACCTCGAGAGCAACCTTGAGGTGACCGGCGGTGGGGGCACTGGTGTACCGAGCGAGCCAGGATGCGGCAAATGCGAGGTCGGGGCGAGTGCAGGTGGCGATCCACTGCAGGGATCCCACGATCTCTTGATAGCGTACCTTGTCCGCTCCCCCTGCTCCTCCTGCTTCCTTTTCTTCCTTGGCCGCCGCCAGGTACTCTGGTCCCAGCCTTTTGAGGATCGCGAGAGGTGTTGATCTCTTTTTGCCCGACGGGGTGAAGCGCTCGAGTAGCTTATCCACATACGCAGGCTGCGAGAGGGTGACAGTGCGAGAGGGGCGGTCCCGATCCACACGCATGCCGAGGATCATACGCACCTCGCCCATTTCCGTCATCTTCCAGCGATCCTTGAGGGCAGCCATGATGTGGTCGATCGTCTTGCTCGCGGTCGCTGCGATGAGGATGTCATCCACATAAGCCAGGAGAAAGGCCTCGCCATAGTCACTGGTCGCCGTTCTGTAGTAGAGACCCCAGTCCGATTCGAGCTTCTTGAACCCAACACCCGCAAGGGCGGTGCCGAGTTCGATCCACCAAGCCCGTCCGGACTGCTTGAGGCCATACAGCGACTTGACGAGTCGCAGGCATGTGGCGTGGTCGTTCTTGGGCTTGTAGCCCTCAGGGAAGGCCATGTAGATCTCTTCCTCCAACGTACCGTTGAGATATGCACCCTCGACATCGGCCTGTCGCAATTCCAAATCCCTTTGGGCTGCGAGGGTGAGTAGGATGCGCAGGGATGTTGTGCGACCGACGGGGGCGTAGGTCTGCTCGAAGTCGACACCGGGGACTTGACTATACCCTTTGGCGACGATGCGAGCCTTCCATCTCACCACCTGACCCTTCTCGTCCCTCTTTCTCTTAAAGACCCAACGGACACCAATGGGTGTGCGGTTCTCGGGAACCACTACCTCTCTCCAGGTGCCCTTACTCTCGATGTTGGCGATCTCGCTTGCCATGGCTTCGAGCCACTGCTTTGCCTCGCCAGTGCGCTTGGCCTCGTGCGGGTTGGCGGGCTCGTCATCGAGGTTGGTCATCACCAATGCCATAGCTGCAGAAGACGCTAGATGGTGCTCTTCCGCTTCGGGACCTTGCCAGTTGAGCCAATTCGCCTCGCCACTATTGCCAGTGCGTCCGCTGCGCGTGCGGGTCGGCAGAATCTCGACCTCAATGGCATTGCGCTGCGTCTCCGGCGTGCGCACCTCGTAGGTCCAGCCGTGTCGAATGCGAGGAGGGGCCGATGTTGCCGTCGGTTGGGTTGCAATATCTTGGCTTGGAGGCGGCCGATGGACGTTGGCTTCGGAGGGGACGTACTCTTGGGTCCCATCTTGCTCGTCGCCGTTTCCCTCGTCCCCCTCGTCCCCAACGGAGCCGTTGTCAAGGTCGCTGTCATTGGTGTCGAAGGAGGTGCTTGGTAGACGTACGGTGTCCGTCTGCGGTGTCGACACGGGAATAGCGCCCATGTGGCGCCATCCTCCCGTAATGCCACTGTCGCCGGCGCTCGTTGTCGTCTTACTCACCTCCTTGGTCTCAATCACCTTGCCATCCTCGAGCTCCACTATCCAACCAACTCTATCCCAACGCTGGCCCAGGAGCGTCCCCCTGACGCCGCGAGCGTTGGTGAGAGACCCTTTGGTTCGCACCGCTCGCGGGATCGCGACCGTGATGCTCTGGCCGAAGACACGGCTTGTCGGGAGGGTCGGTTCACGTCCAGTGAGTCTCTCCCATGCCGTCTTCCCTTGCACCTTTGTCGTCTTCATGATGATGCACGCCGCATGCCGAGCCGCATGCGTCCAGTACTCGTGAGGTAAGGCTGACCCTTTCAGCATCGCCGTGATCATCTCCTTCGCCGTGCGCATAAAGCGCTCGACTACACCATTGAGCTCAGGTGTGTATGGCGGCGACACCTGGTGCTGTATTCCGGTCTCCCGGTACCAAGCTTGGGCTTCCAGGCTGCCAAACTCGCCACCGCCGTCGCTGCGCACAAACCGCACAGCCCGAGGGGCAGCCAAACGCGCCATGATCGAGACGAATGCGCGCAAATGCCGGTAGGCCTCAGTCTTCCCGCCCATTGGTACCACCAAGCTGATCTTGCTCCAGTCGTCGACCAAAGCCAGGAAGTGGTCCTCGCCTGCCTTCGCAGGCTGGAATGGACCCGCAATGTCGACATGGACGAGCTCGCCGGCGTATGCTCCCCGGGGACTTGTCCCCGCCTTCGGTTGTTTCGTTGCCTTCGCCTCTGCGCAGGTCGAGCAACCTTCGGCCGATCGCATAACATCAGCCACCTTGAGGCCCGCTTGGGCCGCGGCGTCCTCAAGTTTCTTGCCTCGAATGTGGCCCAGTGCAGCATGAAGCGACTCTGCACCGGTTGTCACAAGCACGCGACCATGGGTTGCCTGATTCGCCGACTTGGCGGTGAGCACCCACAGCCCCTTTCGCTTTTCCAGCGGAACATCGACCTTTCCATTGCTGATCCGACCACCAGAGGGCGCTAGGGATATCGTCCAACCACGAGAGAGCAGGCGGCTAGCCGACAACAGGTTCAGCCTTGCACTGGGTGTGAAGTAGACGTCTTGAAGGCTGAGTCCGTGACCGGATGGCAGACGCAGAGGCACTTCCCCCATCTGCTCGGCAGTGAGAGACCCCTGTCCCGCCAGGGAGAAGCTGAAGGGCTCAGGCAAGTCGGACCTTGAAGCAAAGACCTTTGGGTCACCCGAGAGATGGTGAGTCGCACCACTGTCGATAACCCATTCGCTGTCGAGTCCAGTCGCATCTTGCACGGCCTGGCCAACAAACGCCTCAAATTCCGCTTCTACTGCAGCATTCGCCTGGCCGTCCGTCTTGTCCTTCTTGCTCGAGTCTTCGGCATCGGGGCAGTCGCGTTTGAAGTGACCGGTTTTCTCGCAAGTCCAGCATTTCACCTTCGACATGTCCCTTTGCTTCTTCTCCTTCTTCTCTCCCGTCTTCTTCCCTTTCTGGTCATGGTTCCCTCCATGAGTCGCCAATGCGTCCCCATTCGAGTGGGATCCCTTAGAGGTTTCGTACCTCTCCTTGTCCTCAACCTTGCGGTTCCAGAGCCTTTCGAGCTCAACCCAGGTCTGTCGGTATTCGTCCAGCGCTGCATAGGTGTCCTTCCACTGCTCCATGGCGGCCGGGAGACTGTTGAGGAAGAGAACAATTTGCTGACTCTCTGGTAGGATTCCTCCCGCAGTCTCATACCTCGAGAGAGTGACAAGGAACGACTCCATATGCGTCGTCATCGCCTTCGAATTGGCTGACAAGAGGCGGAAGGAGGCAAGGGTTTGGAGAAGCTGTCCCTGTCGCTCAATGGTACGCACCATGTGAGTGTTCTCCAGGTGGGACCACATCTCATGGGCAGAGAGCATCCCCATGATCGAACGCTTTGGTCCCTCCGTGCAGGTCATGCGAAGCCAAGCCTGGGCTTTGGACTCACGCTTCGACCAGTCCTTCCACTGCTTCACCTCCACGGCTGACAGAGCTTTGGGAGCATCCCCAGGGTCCCCTGTACCACCGGTTGGCATGACGGATCCCGCCCTCCTCTTCCTCACACCCTTCTGACCGAATGGCTCTTCCTCCGTTCCCTCGACTATGTCGAGTAGGTCATGAGCCAGCAACTGTTCCTCGATGGCTTCTCGCCACTCGATGTAGTTGGCGTTCCCGCGCAGCTTCGGCACGGCCGACAGCGTAGTGGGAGTAGCAGAATCGGTCGACATGGTGGTGACAGGCTTGTTGTAGGTAGGGCAGCAGACTCTTAATCTGTAAGTGATATCCGGGAGGCAGTTGCATGGGCAAGAAGCGCTAACCAACCAGTTTATGTACTATGCACAGAGTACAGCTCTTTCCCGTGCGGTGCACGGTGTCCCAATCCCCGTGCGGTGCACGATGTCCCAATCCCCGTGCGGTGCACGGTGTGCCAATCCCCGTGCGGTGCACGGTGTGCCAATCCCCGTGCGCCTTCTAACAAGAATGAGGATGGCACAGTGACTGAACTGCCCTAAAACAATGATGCTCCAGCCAGTCAGAATGGTACGAACGCTACAACGCGCCAGAGAAACGATGTTCGAACAGCTCTGGAGTTCACCAACAACAAGTCTGAGGCGCTACTCAGCCAAGTCGAGCAGCTCTATTACTGTGTCAAATCCTGGGCGGACTTGGGCACCACAGGAATTCCGGACAATGTGACAGAGTCGGCGCAGAAGTCGCTCGAGTGCTTGCAACAGGTCGTGGCGTCCGTCAAGGACCTGGTGGACATAGACGATCGTCTGAGGGCCGCCTCTTCCAACTGAATCGTCACTGTGGATATACGTACAGAACTACCGTACCGTAAACGTACTGTGTGGTGACAATGCAGTGATGGCGTGTCATGGGACTCCATTCGGCGTGTGACCCATCCTGTACCCCAGGTCATATCCATGCCATGCATACGTTCATATCGATGTCCAAGCGGTCGAACAGGCTGCCGCCAGCTGACTCAACGCCATGACCAGAATTCGTGGGCGGGCATCGAGATCGGATAGCACACCCGGGGACCTCATCCTAGGCTAGCATACAGTACACATTGCTCCTTTGAGATGAAGCCTCTCCCTTTCCCCCCCTCGAAGCCTACTGAGAAATCGATGGAGACTCGCAACCAGGCTCGAACAACATCGCCTTCCTGATCGCCGAAGCCAGTGCGCGACCCAGCGTCGGCCTTCTCTCAGCAGATTCCCACGGCACTACCTTTCACTACTGCACTGTACGAATATGTATCTTCCGAGGGCTGGGCGTTCTCACAGGAGCTTCAGACTCTCGTGCACATTGTGAGCCGAACCCCACTCCCTTCAAGGAACCTCCCTTTCATCAGTCGGGTGGGTTCGCACCACCGCGGGCGCTAGATGGCTGGGGAAAGAACGTATGCTGTATGTACATATGTGTGAGGTCGGCAGCTTCCCCCGCGTCGCTTTCTATCATCTGGTCCTCATTACAACCAATCGAGGAGAGTCAGCAAATCGACGCCCACCAAAGATGTCCGCACATTCTGCTCCCGACGAGTCGGCTCTGGCCCAGTCGATCCAATCCACTGACATCGCTCTCTCAGAAGCACAAATTCAACAGCTCTTGCCACTCGCGTCCTCTTCACTCGGGGCCATTCGCACGTCTCAAGTAGTCTTCGGGGAACTCATGCGCTATCCGCTGAATAGCTCCAACCCCTTCTCCAGAGATTACAGTCAATCTTTCTTCAACAGTCACTCGAGGACCGGGACCCAGATGGACGTCTCCAAAACCGCCCCTGAGCTATTCACCCGACTGGCCGACCTGAACTTGGTCGAGAGGCCGGAGGAGGCACGATTTCCACATCGACGCCGAGAATGGCGGAATGTCGAAGCACATCGACTCGGAGGTCCGGAAACAACGGGGCGCCGAAGAATCGTACAAGTATATGCTGGAGCTGATCAGCAACATCAAAACGACCCATGAGCAACTGGCGGAAGGACTAAAGACTCTCGGACAGGAACTTCTGGATGCGGCCGGCCAAAGCACAGATTCGAGGCCAACAGAAACGGTCGAGGGTGCAGCGAGTACCGCACTCAAACTTACCCGAGACCTCGTCTCGTCGGTCGCGAGGTTCCGATTTGCTGGTGAAAGGACAGGAGCCTTCACGTGAAAGGGTGACTGAAGAGGCCTGTTTGTCTTGGCGCTGCGGACAGATCGGCTCGGCAACTCTCTCGAGCCTCAGTCAAGGGACTTACAATTTTGACCTGTGAGCCGGGCGTGCCACTGTCAGTGTCCCTGCGTGTGAACGGGAGTGCGAGTACTGTCTCTTGTACATTATATATAGTACCGACAATGCAGACGATGAGGAGGTTTTACTGCACCAGTCCACCTTCTCGCATTGTGTGAATCGTCTTGCATCATGCACATAGTACTACCTCACAGCAACCAGAAGGAAAGATAGTCGCGATATCACCCCTTCGCCCTCTCGCACCCTTCTGTCTGTCCTCGGTGACACGATGACTTATTGTTGACCGTGCCACTCCCACTCAAACACCCTTCTGCTCCCTCGCCACCCTGTTGGCGATGTGCGCCCTGTTCTTCAGATGTACCTCGAAGTTCTGGAGTGTCTCGCCCGGTCCGAGGGTGTAGATCTTTCCTGGGCTAGAGTGGGGTCAGCAAGGCCATTCGCTGAGACAAGGTGATACGAGGTGAAGCGGGGCGATACGACGTGACACGAGGTGATACGAGGTAATACGAGGTGACACGAGGTGATACGAGGTGATGAGAGATCACACGACGTGAGGGTGGCGAAGCAAGAATCCAGAAGCAGAAGCAGGGCGCGGACGGAGAAAAAGCGAGTATCGAGACGCGAGCCGGACGAGCGAAGCACCACGTACCAGTCGAGACACTTCATCCTCCAATCTGGGGGACCTCCCTCCGGCCTGGGCTTTGGCACACAGGCAAAGTCGTCCCTCGAGTACTTTGCCTTGAGTTCGGCTACGACCCTCGAGATCCATTCGGGCACCTGCACAATCATTAGCAGAAGCTCCATTGGGTTCGTTCATCTCTCGAGTGGTTATTTCGGTATTCGGTATTCGTCGTGAATTGTGATTTGTGTTGTTGCTCGGGATTCGTTCCCAACTCACATCTACGCCCTTCTTGGCCAAAGTGCTCGGCGAGGCGTTGACCGCGGGACTCTTCATGCCGACAGTCTGTGATCCGGGAGTCTTCGGCGCTGGAGTTATAGCTTTCTTCTGAGGCTGCTGCTGCTGCCGGGCCGCTTGCTTCTTCTTCCTCCGCGGTGCCGCATCCGAATCATCATCATCGTCGTCAGAAGATGACTCGCTCGACGAATCGGACCCAGACCCAGACCCGGACCCAGACCCAGACTCGGACTTGTCCTGATCGTTGCCGTCTTCGGGCTTCGGAGCGAGCGATCCGACGCTCGGCGATCCCTTGTCCGGACTCGTCGAGCCGGATATCGAAGGCTGATCTTCCGAAAAGATACTCTGTACCCCGCCATCCGCCTTGTTCCTCTTCCCGTTCTCGAGACGGAGACGATGGAACTCCTCGTCTTCGTTGTACTTGACAGTGCGCTCTTTGCCGTATCGAGTGAGGTAGCGCGCTGCGGAACACCGCATCAGCCACGTCGTGACAGGTCTCGTTCTCGTACCCGCCCTCGGTCTCGTCCACTCACAGCAAGTGGCACACATCGTCTTGTTACCCGAAGAGTCCTTGCGCACTCCGCCAGAAAGATGCTCCGGCACACCACACTTCTTGCAATGCCACCCTCCCGACGACTTGCTCGGCTCAGTCTTGATCATGTCGTCGACGTCGTCCGACGCTGAGACGGGCGGCTTGACCTCTTCGACTACGGGGGGCGATTCGATCCTTCCGTTGTTATGCCTCTTCCGGGGGACGGGCGAAGCCGTCTCGGAAACCGACTCCTCTCTCATCGAGCGCTTCATGCCGGTCAGGGGGGTATCGGGGTTGACGACGGAACCTTCTCTCCCTGGAGTAGGCGACATTCGGCTGGTGCCCCTTCCGCCTCGGCCGTGGTGCGGTTTCCTGCCTCGTGCAGTAACAGGCACGGGCACAGGTGAAGGAGGCGTAGGGATGGGAAGGTCCTGACTCATCAGGTTGATATTCGCCTGCGCGGCAATGGCGGCCGCACGTCGGCTCGTCGTAGCCGCAGCGACGACCGTCGGAGCAGTTTCGACCACCGGCGTGGGAAGCAGTCCATTCGGTCCCATCTGGTTGAGCAAGGACCGATGCGTCTTGACTGGTTCCCGATCAGGGAGGGTGATACCCCGCCGAGCACGCGTGGCACGCTTCTTGCGCTTCGAATCCCGCTCTCGTTCCTTCTCAATGCTGACGATCTCCTCCTCGGTGCACGTAAGGAAGATCGGCGTGAAGCTGGCCATCGCAACGTCCTCCCTCCGCAGGACAGTGGATAGCGGAGGAAGGAAGGCAGACCGGACCTCGTCATCGTGGATGTATCCCGAACCAGGCGCGTGACCGACCAGGAAAAGAGATCGCTTGTGGACCAGGATTTGCTCGTGGATGTCATGGGCAATGGCAGTGCTGTTCGACATCAGACGCAAGTTTCGTACCTCGTGCAATAGCGCCGGGGTGCTGGTGACTCACGCGAACTCTCCACTGAGACCAAGCTCCTTGGTGTAAGAGGCGGCAAACTCCTCGGGCGAGACACTGGAATTGAGGTCCCACTCGAATGTATCCGACAGATTCTGCGTGCCAACGATGATGTCCACCTGAATACGAATGCGGTGTCAGTCACGCCCTCATGTCCTCACGTCCTCACTCAAACCGTCACAAGAGCGAGTGACCCACCTTGATCAGTATCCTCAGATCGTCGCCTTCCGGACCCTTGGCACACTCGGCCATAGCCTCCTCGACCGTCATCGGTCTCTCCGCCTCCAAACCCATACCCATGTCCGACTCCATCTCCTCGTCTGCATCGACGCCGACAATCCGCACATGGCCATCCCCATCCCCCTCATCCGGCTCCGTCTTGATCTCCTCGGACCCCTCCCTCGCTCGGCGGAACACCTCGATCATGGCTTTTGCATCGCCGTCGCCCTCGGGATCGAGCTTGCCTTTGCAGGCCGTGCGATCGCGATCGCGCACCACGAGGGGAGCACCTGATCTTGAAACTCGCGGACTCGCTGATGGATGGCCGAGACGATCAGGGAGACAAAGTGCTGAGGAGGGACCTTGAAGTCATCGCACAGAGTCTGTGCGAACAGCTCGGGAGTAACCACGGTGTCTGCAGATCACAAGTTAACTCCTGAACAAACGCTTTTCTCATCGAGAGCGCGGCACTTACCTGCACAGTTCCACATAAAGGTGTCCTTGAGCTTGTAATGGTCGTGATCGAGATCGAGACGTATGGGGATGACCAAATCCTCCACATCGGCCATGACTTTCATCTGCGCCGGCGTGCTACTCTGGTCAGCAGTGATACCGGGACCCTTCCACCCAAATCACTCGCACTTACAACCTGATCTCCCGTCTGCCTTTGTGCGTCGTTCTCGCCCTCTGACTCGCCTTGTCGGCCGGCCAGACAATCTTCAGTCTTCCAGCCGGTCTGGCATACCGCTCTCCCTTGCGGAGGCTCCACCATGGCGTCTCCATATCGTTTCCCCTTGCCCATTTCACCATCTTCCCCTTGAGCCGGCCCTTAATGTCATCGATGCCGGAAGCATACGCCTGGTCCTTCTCAATCCAATGCTTGATGTCATCTTTCTCCCGCTCCGACAACGCGGCGAGGCGGCCACCAAACGTTGGATCTTGCGCTTCGTCCACCTCGGTGACAGGCAGAGGCGTAATGGTGGTGATCGGAAGATCGAGACGGAGAGCGGCCTCCCACTCTTTGACCGGGATGGCCTTCGATGCGGAGACAGGAGTAGGACCAGCGATCGTGGCTGGCGTGGGAGGATGCACGCCGTCGGCTTCAGAAGGCGGTCGAACAGCTCCCGGACCAGCAGGGTGGCCGGGGATCCAAGCAGGAGGAGGCATGGCGTGATTGGGCTGGCCGGGCGCACTTTCTCGAGCGGCCTTGCTCTTGGTACCCGCAGACGTCCTGCGCGAGGAGGGAGGCATTGTCGCCGTCGACGGGGATTCCGCACCGCCAGGGGCAAGGTGGGGTGGAGGAGGTCGAGCACTCTGGGGAGTGGTGGGCGTTCCCTGGCCGAGACCGGGATACATCCTCTGAGCCTGACCGGGAGGGACGTTGGCAAAACCTGGCATCCCGGCCTGAGGTGTTCCTGGCTGACCACCCTGGGGGGTTCCAGGCTGACGGACCGCCCCCTGCACATGAGATCGCGCGGCCATCTGCACGAGCTGCTGCATCCTCGCCAGCACGTCGGCACGTACACCACCCGCCTGAATCGTAGCGTGCGCGTTCTGCGTCGCGGCGAGTAGCTGGGGATTGCGATTCTGCATATCGTTCCGCCATCGCGCGTCGTTGAGGAAAGGGATCTGGGGGAGCAGTCGCCAATCGAAGGGAAAGTCGGATGTGTTGATGTTTGCCATTCCCATCGGCGGTCGGCCAGGCGTAGACGGCTGCATGGGCGGCATTCCAGGTCGGACCTGCTGCGCTCCAGGTTGCGGTTGGGGAGTTTGTCCACTCTGAGCGCTCTGCCCCTGAGCCTGTGCAGCCTGGGTGAAGAAGCCCATGGCCGTCGCCATCTGTTGCTGTTGCTGCGGGGTGAGGTTCTGAAGTGCTCCGGGGGGATATTGGACATCATCCCCATCGGAGCACCCTGACCGGCGCCTCCAAGCTGCCCAGACTGGAGCATACTCTGAGCCGCCTGCACATGTTGCTGGATCGTGGGCATCCCCATGTTGGCCTGCTGAGGTGGTGGAGTCGGCGCGGGTTGCGGGGGTCGGACAGACTGCTGGTACGGAGAAGGTTGAGCTGGAGACATCCCCGGTATTTGACCGTTGACGTTGACCGCCTGCATTCTCCCTTGCGGCGGCTGTCCGACGTGAGGAGTACCGGCTGACACGGGTGACGCCGCGGAAGGAGGCGGCACCATCTGCTGGGGTGTATGTGGATGCTGACTATGTTGCGAGTGGTTCGAGTGAGCTGGGGAAGGAGCGCTGGGAGGGAAGGAGGGACCGGATGGCGGAGGGGTAGAGTGTACCACTGGCGAGCCGGTGACACTCGTGGGGCCGCCTTGAGAGGGATGAGGCGACGGGGCTCGTTGCGAAGCGGCCGAGGTCGGCCGAGGGGGCGCCATATGTTGCGGCAGACTCGAGAACGGTTGCTGTTGCTGACCTGGCATTTGCATGCCCTGCTGGGGAGTCTGCTGCCTCTGCATACTTGGACTCGCTTGCGGCTGGCCCACCAACCCTTGCGGCGTCCCAGGCATGCCAGCGCCGGGCGACATGCCTTGAGGCATCCCTTGCGGTTGCGGTGGTTGCGATTGTGGTTGTTGCTGGGCTTGAGCTTGCATCATCATGCCCAGCATCCGCTGCTGCATCATCGCCAACTGGGCCTGCTGCTGCGCCGGCGGCAATGCCTGGTATTGGGGTGACGACATGAGCTGCTGAGATTGCTGAGCGATGAACTGCTGCTGTTGGGGTGTCGCCATGAGTCGTTGCGGCTGGCTGGGCATGCCTTGCATCTGGCCGGGGAACTGCATGTTCATCATCGGCTGCTGCTGCTGCTGCTGTTGTTGTTGTAGCTGTTGCTGTTGCAGCTGCTGTTGCTGAAGTTGCTGCTGTTGCTGCTGCTGATACTGCTGCTGAAGTTGTTGCTGTTGCAGCAGCTGCTGCTGTTGCTGCAACTGCTGGGGTTGCTGAGGCGTACCGGGCTGTTGAGCTCCGGGGATCGGCGGAGGAGGCATGTTTCCCATCATGGGAGACTGATTTGGCGGGCGCACAGGCGAACCCACCGAGGCGGGAGAGGAGGATCGACCGGGGATGCCTTGTGCGTTTTGTTGTTGCAAACGAGCAATGTCGGGGGATATTGGCGTTCCTTGCTGCGCCATGAGTTGCTGCATCCTCGCCTGCTGGAGCGCTTGCGCCTGTTGTTGAGCGCCTTGCATTTGCTGGGATATGTTAAGGTTCCCCATCGGCGGTCGACCTTGTCCTTGTCCCTGTTGTCCCTGCTGTCCCTGCTGGCCTTGTTGCCCTTGTTGACCCTGCTGCCCCGGTCCACCGGCCCCTCCTTGGCCTCCTTGACCTTGCTGCCCAGCTCTCATCGCCGCCATCAACGCCTGGGGGTTACTCGTCCCTCCCTGCGCCTGCAACGCCTGCATCGCCGCATTCATCTGCTGCGGCGTCCACTGCTGTCTCCCCTGTCCCGACGCCTGCACCGCCTGAGAGAACTGTTGCAGCATCGCAAACTGAGCGGGGTTGATTCCGCCCGGTAGACCCCCTTGCGGCTGGGGCATCGGCGGACGAAAGTTCCCTGCGGCCCCAGCTCCAGGTCCTGGACTCTGCCCTTGCTGGCCGCTCATCATCTGAGTCATCGTCGAAGGACCAGGGTCGCCTCGACCGCCGGAAGCACCCGGTACCGAAGAGGACTGTTGTTGTTGTTGTGGTAGCTGTTGCTGCTGGCCGAAGTTGGGAGGAAGAAGCCCCCCCATCTGCCCCTGGCCTTGGCCCTGCCCTTGACTTTGAACCTGCGCCTGGGCTTGGGCTTGGGCTTGGGCTTGTTGTTGCGCCTTGAGGAACGCGGCGAGCCGCGGATCAGACGAGTTGGACATGTTGAGATTGCCGTATTGGAACTGGGGGTTTGGAGGAGCAGGTGAAGGTTGATTCGGAGGTGTCTGTGTAGACATGGCTGGGTGCTGGCAAGAGGGAGAGCGAGCTCAGCACGGCTGGGCTCGGGGACACGTGAGGAACGACGGTACCGGGTCAGATACTCACCTATTGAGCAGTGATGCAGAGCATGAGCAGCTGCGTTCCCGATGACACCAGATGGCAAGTGGTCTGCTGGGTGTGTGAGTGGAATCAAGAGGGAACGGCAGGGGAAGAAGTCAAGGGACGAGAGCGGATCAGAGGGCGCAGCGAAGTCCGTAGGGAAAAGACGACGGGTATCAGCTTGTCCACGTGAGGTGAAGAAGGGAGAAGCCGAAAAGATGGATGAGCAGAATCCACTTCTGCAGAGTCTCTCGGAATGCCGATGCGAACGCATCCACCGAGCACGAAGGGCCAGATAGACCTATCCCTCCAACTCACCTAGTTGTTGAACCTCCAACAGTATCCAGTGCGAGACAGATCCAACGCGTCACCCAAAACAGCTCCTTGACCGTTGGATCACCCCAAGCTATCCTCGCAACAGTCGTCCTCGCGACAGACAAACCTCTCAGCCCGACGTAATGGACGCGGAGAGATTAGATAATGACCGAGAGGGATTCCCAGAGACGCGATCGCGATGCCGAGGTGGATGGCCGGCGAAGGTACCGCGTCGGATCGCCCGTCTGCTCGGGACGGGGTGAGGTAATGTCCCCTTGAGATGGCCGTGTCGACGTCGCGTTGACGGCCCGTACCTTGATCCAGATGACCACGGGAGATGGCGGGGTGCGAGGGGTTTCGCGACAGGTATGCCGGGCCCCAATAGACAGATCACGCCCTGTCGCCTGGTGTCGGTAGGCTTTGGCTTGGCGACGTCGTCGGTCCGTAGTCGGGCGCCTTGACCCGAACAGTCGCTGCTGCGGCTACGGCTACGGCTGTACTGTCGGCGGCCTGTTTCGCTTTGACGGGTTGGTTTGACTTTTGGTTTTGACGCGACGTGATAGAGAGCGAGCCACGTCCGTCGGTCCCGGCCTGACGTGTGTTGGTATGCCGAGGTAGGTCCGGATGCAGCTGCACCTGGACAATGGGACTGGGTGGGTGGTCGTGGTCGTGGTCGCGATCGGAAAGTGGAGTAAAAGGGGGAAGGGGGGAACGGGGACATGGGCCCGGGAAAGGGAACGGGGAAGGGAACCAGAGACGAGCACAGCGCAAACGGAATCAAATACGGCGTGGCCATGTTATGCTCAATTACAACACACTTGCCACTTTGGGCTTACAACCATTTCAAACCGAATATCAAACCAGATTTAAATCAATTCAAATCTCGAGCTGGTCGGCGCCACATCCTCATAATCCCGCGTATCCCCGTCGCCTCGGCCCTGGCCGCCACCCTCCCGTCACTCACTACACCTCGCCTCCATCCACGTCCAACTCCCTTCTTCTCTCCACTCGTGCTTGTCTCTTTGTCTCCTTCTAATCGCTTTTCTCTCTCTTCCTCAGCCCAAACGTGCGTATTCCTACCGGCGCGGCGCGGCGGTCAGCGGCCTGATCGTCCTCGTCCTCTTTCAACATGAACAATCGCGCGGAATATCGGCTTACCATGACTTCCCTTGTTTCCCGGTCTCCTTCCTCCTCCTCCTCCCCTTCCCCTTCTCTCATCTTCCATCCACCTTGCGTCGCCGTCCTCCAATCTGATCCCTATCGTCGCGTCACCTCGTGGATGTCGTGGACACTCGACGCGTTCTCCGCGGATTCGATTCGCATGTAGCAGCGAAAAAAAACCATAACAAAATGTCCCGACCCGACGAGGAAGAGCTTGTTGACTACGACGAGGCCGCCGATGAGACATTCGCCCCGCCGGCCGCGGTCGCCACCAACGGAGCCAAAGCCGATGGTGACAAGAAGGGTTCATACGTCGGTATCCACTCGACCGGCTTTCGGTGAGTTGGATGTCTTCCAACCTCCTTTCGCCGTGCACGCGACACGCTCTCGTGACGGCGCAGTGGCTGGGTCGTCCGACTTTGTGGTCAGCGGCTGATCGCTCTCTCCTTTGCAGAGACTTCCTGTTGAAGCCCGAGCTGCTTCGAGCCATCTCTGACCTCGGTTTCGAGCACCCATCTGAGGGTGAGTCCGTTTCTTTATCATTGACGCTTCCAGCTGTGTTGACGCGCCGCAGTGCAACAGGAGTGCATCCCCCAGGCCATCCTCGGCACCGACGTCTTGTGTCAGGCCAAGTCTGGTATGGGTAAGACGGCGGTCTTCGTCCTTGCCTGTCTGCAGCAGATGTAAGCGGCACCTCGTTTCTACCCTTGTTGGCTCGTGCTGACGCCCGCAGCGAGCCCGTCGATGGCGAGGTCTCGATCGTCATTCTCTGCCACACTCGGGAGTTGGCGTACCAGATTCGAAACGAGTTTGCCCGTTTCTCCAAGTTCATGACTAGCGTCCGAACCTCGGTGTTCTACGGTGGCACGCCCATCTCGGCCGACCAGGAGCTCCTCGCGAACAAGGAGAAGTGCCCTCACATCGTCGTCGGCACGCCCGGTCGCATGATGGCTCTTGTCCGCGACAAGAAGCTCAACGCGTCAAAGGTCAAGCACTTTGTCCTCGACGAGTGCGACAAGATGCTGGAACAACTCGGTTAGTCAAAATCAGATCAATCAGTCTCCCCTCCGGCTTTAGATCTTCGGTTCCCCGCCGACTTGACGCGCGGTCGGGGAAATACCGCGCGTGGACGTCAGAACCGCAACACGGTTGGCTCTTCTCGTGGTTGCTCTTCCTTCGAGACGAATCTTCGGCATATCCGTCAGCGTGGGGCGTTCCGGCCGCTTCACGCTGGCTGGATCGAAATGGCGTGCATTCGCTCTCGGCGTTTGGGGCGACGCGGGCGGTGCTGAGGCGAGGTTGGGCGAAAGCGTGGCATTTGGGGTGTTCACTGGAGACACGAGTTCGATCGAGGGGCTGCGCCCATCTTTCCTCGCCTCGGGCCGTTCTCGAAGCCAAGCCCATGGCATGATCATGAGGCAAGGCGAGGCGCCGCTACAAGGACATTGCGATTGCTCGGGCATTGTGCGGGGTTTAGGAAAGGCGCGAGGGCGTGAACATTGCATGTCGAGTATGAGCTTACATTGGTCTTCTATTATACTCGACATCCGACAATTCGACGCAATCAACGGCGCCTTCATCCACTCCCGACACCATCATCGACTCTCCTGCTGTCTTCATTCGTTTGACTTCCCCTGCTGCCCCCCGCTTCGTACTACCTTGCGTTTGCCCTCCAACGGCAACTCTCGCCCGATCCCGTGTACTCAACAGACATGCGCCGAGACGTCCAGGAGATCTTCCGCGCCACGCCTCACCACAAGCAGGTGATGATGTTCTCGGCCACCCTGTCCAAGGACATCCGCGCGACGTGCAAGAAGTTCATGCAGAGCGTGAGTCGGGTTCCCAACACAATCCGCGGCCTGTTCGATAGGGCATCGCATAGCGGATCGGGAGGAGCCGATGCTGATAAAGATATAGCCGCTTGAGATCTACGTCGACGACGAGACCAAGCTCACCCTGCACGGTCTGCAACAGTACTTCCTCAAGCTCGACGAGAAGGAGAAGAACAGGAAGCTCAACGACCTGCTCGACAACCTCGAGTTCAACCAGGTAAGCGCGGCGGCTCCAACTGGATTTCACCAATGTTGTTGAAATGTGCTTCTAACTGATCGTGTGACAGGTCTGCATCTTCGTCAAGTCGGTGCCGCGTGCGACGCAGCTCGACGCGCTCCTCCAGGAATGCAACTTCCCTTCGATCTGTATCCACTCTGGTCTTCCCCAGCCTGAGCGGTGAGTACGGCGGTTTGATGACTGGTCAACCGGGTTTGGCGGTTGCCAGGTACCAGGTCCACCTTGCTGAAGCCCGCAGTATCGCTCGATTCCAGCAGTTCAAGGCGTTCGAGAAGCGTATCCTCGTCGCCACCGACATCTTCGGTCGTGGTATCGACGTCGAGCGTGTCAACGTTGTCATCAACTATGTGAGTGTTTGGCGACGACCACGCAACCCTGTGAAACTCGCCGCTGACTGCTCAGGACGCCCCTGCCGACGCCGACTCGTACCTGCACCGTGTCGGTCGTGCTGGTCGTTTCGGTACCAAGGGTCTCGGTGAGTATACCTGGCCAGCTGTCTGCCGTATGTGGGATCATCTGCTTATGTCCTTCTTAGCCATCTCGTTCGTCTCGTCCGAGGCCGACCAGGAGGTCCTCCAGAAGATCCAGGAGCGATTCACCGTCGCCATCCCTACTCTCCCCGACGTCGTCGACCCGGCCACTTACATGACCTCGTAAGCGCGGCGCGGCGATGGGACTGGGTGGAGCGGAATGCGGAGCGTGTGGCGAGCTGGGGATGAGAAGAAACATCGTCTTTATCACTATTGTATTGTGGTACGCTCGACATCGTATATGCAGAACTATGCATCGATGCCAAACAAGGACCAAGCCATGCCAAGCAGATCGGCGCCATCCCCGCCGCGTGTGTGATCGTCCATATCGTCCCTGAAGACGTCATAAACGAGGGATCGTCGCGTCGAGATCGGAATTCGATACTAACCTCTGCCTCTTTCTGTTTGTTCCACGATACCCAACCAGCAACAACCATCTCCGCATTGTGAAGCAAGGAGCTCATCCGTGCGGACCGACCCAACACTGCGTCCCTCCGTCTCCCTTCTCGACACTCTACAACCGAGGTGACCTCGCAGAACTCGAAGAGGGGGAGGGGGCAGATCGAAATACCAGCCAGCATGGCTGACGCGAATCTGGCACCTGATCTGGATTTGAAGGTCAAAGACGTTATGGAAGGTCTGGACGAGTACGAGCTGGAGAGGCAGGCGAATATCAAGTGAGCGAGACGGGCGTCTGAGTGTGTTAGGAGATCGTGGCCCGTGTTTCGCTGCTTCGGTGCTTCGGTGCTTCGGTGCTACTGGACCAACCTCGGGCAAATGAGCTTTGCTCGTCGCGTCAGCCATCTGCTCGGGTTGACTCTGGAGAGCGAGTCGCGAAAGTCTACAGAGAGCGAGTCGCCGTCAACGTCTACAGAGAGCTAGATGGCGAGGGCCTGCTCGACCTCGCACTCCCATCATGCGTGACCTGTCACCCGTCAACCGACCGATGATCCAGCCCGCTCCTCACGCCCTCGCCCTTAGCGTCTGTCATCGCCTTTTCTCTTCGACACCCTCCAGGCCCAGCCCCCTGTGCCTCCCCGGCTTCGCAATGCTCCATACCATGTCAACAACGGCTTCGCGATGCTTCATGCCATGTCAACAAGTTCGCGAACACCGCACTGATCCCCAAATAGGAACAACGCCGCCCTCCTAGCCTCGCTCGGTCTCTCCCTCCCTTCCCTCCCTGGGACGTCCTTCCCCCGCGCCCGCCCCAATGATACCAAGCCCCATCGCCACAAGCTCTCTCCCGAGGAGGAGCGGGCGCGGCGCGAGGCGAGGACCCGCGCCGCGGAGAAGAAGGATCGGATGAGGGAGGAGTGGGGGACCCGCCGGAGTGGGAGGGTCCCGGCGATGAACCGGTGGGTGGTGATGAGGCGTCTGTGGCTTTAGGATATTTCGTCCGTGGAGTTGTGGTTGTGGTTTTGGACTTGGTCTGCGGTCTCGGACTAGGCCCGTTGGTCTGCGGTATCGTGTCTCGGGTATCGGGGCTGGTGTGGTCACCGGCATCCTCACTACAGCGGCCTTGTCAGGGAGCGAACTCGCTCGAGGTGTTCCCTGTTTGGACGGCTAACTGCTGTATCTCAACTATCCACCTGTTCCTTGATCTGGCCCCTTCTTCTTCACCACTCCCTTACTCCGCTGAGCTCGCTCAAGACCAGATACCAGCTCCCCGACGCACCCTCACCCCAGCACTAACACCTTCCCAGGCCATCAACACGCAGCACCAACACCAACACCAACACCACCTCGGACCCCTCCCGCTCTGTCTCCCCTCGCACCCGCCCCGACCCAATCCCCAAATCCCGCGCCCCAGTCATCCCCCCTGGACCGACCTACGACGGCCCGACCTCCTCCATACCCGGTTCGGCGGATTTCGAGTCCCAGCCGATCCCCACGCGTGAGGCCGACGGAACGCTGGTTTTCGAGGGGAGATGGAAGGGCGTGTTCACGCCGAATGTCACGCCGCAGGAGATGTTTGAGGGAGGGGCGTTTGGTGGGGGTTTCTTCGCGTGAGTGGGGCGGGGTATGGCGGTTCCATCGGACCCAGCAAGCCCAGCAGGCCCAGCAGGTCGGATGACAACTGCGTCGGAGCCAAGCAGTGTGGTCCGGGGATGAGGCGATGACTTGATGGGGGGTCGGCGTCATCTGGATTTCATGATCGCTGTCTATGGCTGCTTCAGCGTCTCCCCTCGTAGCGCCTGCAGGAAGCAGTTTGGACGCGCACCCGCTTCTGCGCCCCCACTTCTGCGCCCTCGCTTCTGCGCCGCGAAGAGTGCGGGGGCGTGTGCGCGCTCTCTACTGCGGCGAGGATCTTCGGGCACCGCTTCGTTCAACTCCATCTGCCTTATTCATCTACCGATCTGCTCGTCTATCCTCCCTCCATCCCTCATTTGCTCTCATGAATCCCAGCCAGACGCAGCTTCGTCGCATTCCCAAGCTCAACGTCCGGCACCGCGCTGACTGTCCCAGCGACACCTACTCGAACCTCCTCCGCGCGCCACTCCTCTCTTCAACCGCCCTCTCCTCCCTCCCATTCCCGCTCCCCGCCTCGCCCTCCACCCACCTGACCAACCCCAACCCGGAGGGGAGTATCAACCGCTTCGGCGTCCGAGCCGGGCAGAGCCTCGCCGAGTGGGAGAAGGCCGGGTGGGTGTGGGAGGGCGATCCGAGGGGTTGGGCAGAGTGGTATGTCCGTTTCTGGGGGGGACGGAGGGGGGTGGACGATGAGAGGCAGGTCCGGCGATGTGAGTGGTACGGCATCGGATCGGGACGGGTGTTGGGATGTGGCTGGATCGTCTCGTGAGGCGTGGTCCCTTGACGCCCGTGGACCTCTGGGCACGGACTTCGGTCAAGAGTCCCTTCGTTTCGAAGGCCAGATGCCTAGTCACGAGTCCCCTCGTTCGGAGAGCCACAGGCGTAAGGGCGGGCTGTGGTCTGTCGATCGTCGACCCCTGGGAGAAAGTCGCCGGCAACGCGGGTATTTCCACCACGAGACGAGCGGGACGAGCGCCAAGCTAGATCAGACAGGCCGTGTCCCGAGTTTCGCATTCGCTTCCTCAGTCCGAGGGCGAGAAACAGCCCAAAAGAGTGGAATTCTCCCTCCCGGATTCTCCTCCCCCTCTCGCCGCGCCACCCTATCCGCCTCCTCATACCCCCTGAACCGTTCTCCATCTTACTCTTCTCCCTCGCCAGCGCTATCTTCTCCCTCGCCCGCGCTGTCTTCCCCCTCGCCAGCCCCATCCGCGAACCAACTGACGCTTCAGGGCTCAAAGTGGCAGGCCCTACAGGCCGCTTCAAGCGCGCCCTACTGAAGAAGCTGCACGCCTCGGGCGGCGTCTCGGCCGTCGCGGACGAGGATGTGGGCAGGGTGCTGCGACAGTGTTTGTGGCAGTGGGGGTACGAGCTGAGGGAGACGGAATATGAGAAGGCGATGGCGGGGACGGGTAGGGTCAGACGTGGTTGGTTACAGTATGATCACTTGTATGTAGCGATCCTCGTTGGGAGAGATGGTAGGCCGGTTTCCTTGCGGCGTATGTAGAAAGGCGGAGACCGAGCGTGACGACTGACATGGATCGAGCTGGAGAGAAAGCCGCTACGTACATGTATCACTTGCATGATCCTCGAGCAATGACAGGGCGGCTCTCACGTCTACTTACCGAGACCGTTTCCAGAGTGGGAACGTCGATCCATCGAGCCGTTTCTTCAGGTGGAACATGGTCGTGGCATGCGAGAGTACAAGAACGATTCTGCATGCAGCTTCATACTGCTATCCGAATCGGAGACTCGCCACGTTCTTACATACCGCATTGTGTTGTGAAACTTGTTCGGCTGGAGTTCAAGGGTAGGAACCCACCAAACACACACCCATGGAGTCACAACTGATGTGATCCGCCAATATGCAACGTCCGAGTCGTCTATTATGTACATGCGCCAACACAGTCTGCACTACGCCTTGACAGGATAAGCTGCAGACGGCGCCAGCGGAAAGGCGGCCGGCTCAAAGCCCTTGGCGGTGAAGACTCCCGGTAGTTGTCCCGTTCCCCTCTTCATGATCCACTCGTCGCTGGTCATCTCCTCCTGCGGATCGTCTGACATGGGCTGCGCGTCGATGATCCCCCCTTCAGCCGGCGGAGGATGACCTTGTCCTCGGGCCTGGTGAAGAACACGAGGCTGTTGCGGACGAAACCCGCTTGCGCGCCGGGGGCGGGAACCACCCGGTGGACGTTGGATCTCAGGATCCCCGCCGTGAAGGTCACCATGGCATCGCCGAGGTTAACGACGCATGAGCCCGGGATCGGTCGGACATAGACCCATCTGTTGGTGTCTGCAGTCCGGATCTGGAGACCCCCTAGCCAGTTGAACAGGACGGTGAGCGATCCAAAGTCGGTGTGTTCCGCTCGACGGGCGCGTTGTTCGTCGAACTGTTGGGGCGGTGTCTGGGTGAAACGGACGTGGTCGCCGGACCGTTCGTGGATACGGTGGAGCTTCGCCAGCGTGCCCTCCGGCAACTGCAAGTGAGTGTTGAGGTGCTCCAGCAGGCAGTCGATAGCGGCGCGGCAATGGACGACGTATCTCTCGAACAAGGATTGGTGTTGAAGAATCAGATCATGACATGCGAGACGGTCACACTGGCTCAGGATATCGTCCTTGCGGAGCTGGTCATGCTCAGCCCAGAATGGTCGCTTCAAAGTACCGTACGCGAGAGCTTACGTTGTAGTTCTCAAAGTTTCGCAGCGGTGGGCTGGTTCCATCGGTACTGGGCACCTCATTGTACCGGTACGCGTAGAAGGGATGGAGGTGAGGACGCCCGTAGATGTCCTTGACGCTGTTGGGCAATTCGAAAAACTCCTTTTGCACCACGTTCAATGCCTCCGCCTCGGACACGATGGTTTCGCCCAGGCTAGACCCGATCATGTCGAGGTAGAAGAAGCCGAGCCTCTTGCACGCCACGAAGAAAGCGGCAGACTCGTCCGTGTCGCCGGCCTCGAGTTTCGCAAGTGAGATCGAGACGAGAGGGGCGGTTTCGACATCGGAGGGGAAGGGTGGCAAGGAGTGATGTGAGGTCAGCGCGGGCATGACTGTTGCGACTGAAGGGTGACTACAACGTGGAAGATGACTGTTAACAGCGAGAGCACCAGACCCGACCGTTCCCTTATTTAAGTACATATGCAAGCATACTGTGGGCAGCCGGGCTACACTACCAACCCTGCATACGTCCGCGGCGGACGATCCGACCGGGATGCGTATCGGCCTCGTCCGATAGACGATCCTGAGACCTCATCAACGTCGATTTGATCCGATTTGGTCCGCCTCTGAGATGTCGCCGTCTGCGGACCGGCGCGGAGCAGCCGCTGACACATGATGCAGGTCAGCACCGATGTGGTCCGCCGCAGCTGCGTGTGATGTGCGGTCGGCGCGGGGATAGTCTGAGAGGGCTTATCGTGAGCGGTCCGCCGACGCCGGTCCCCTCCAGGAGCGAGCAGTACAAATAGAACAAGGCGGGCAGGTTGGTTTGTCCCCCCATACCTCCTTGTGCCTCCTAACCCCACTCCCCCGGTCTACTGTGAATCCCGAGCATCATGGGCAAGTCCAAATTCCGAGTGAATGCGATTCTTGACTGACACTGCGATCTAATGTAGCTGCTGCCGACGCTGAGGTCCTGCTCGAGCTCCGCTTGGGAGAGCAGGCCGCTGTCCGTGACGTGAACAAGGACGGCGAGAGCTTGTCGCCCGTCAAAACCTCGCTCAATATCGATGTGGAGGTCGTGGACGAAGAAGGCCCCGCACCAAACGAAGAGGAGAAGATCACCCTTCGAAGGGTCCCCGGGAAGGTCAAGGCTGTCGGATACATGCTATGCTTCATTGACGGCGCGAACAACGCTTCTTACTACGGCGTTACCGGCGTCTTCACCAACTTCATCCAGCGACCTCTTCCCGCCGGAGGCAACGGCGCTGTGAGCCATTCCGGCTTGTTCTGAACCATTATTACGGCTGTGACTGACCATTCCAGGGAGCGCCACCGGCAGGGACTCAAGAATCCGCTGGTGCACTGGGCCTCGGACTTCAGACGGCCACTGCACTCACTGTGCTTTTCACTTTCCTGGCATACTGCACACCCCTGATAGGGGGCTACCATGCCGACGCCAAGATTGGCAGATACAAAGCGCTGTGGATCGGCATCATCATCGGCTTCTTCTCGCATGTGCTCTTGGTCATCGGTGAGCGAGTCCTCCTTCCCGACGCGCAGAGCGGCTGATCGAGTCTCTGCTCGTAGCCGCCATTCCCAGCGTGATTCAAGCTGGACACGCTATCGTGCCGTTCATCATCGGTATGCTCACGTTGGCGTTCGCCTCCGGATATATCAAGCCGTCGTAAGTCGAAATCTCGCGATCTCCCTCACCTCACCTCATGGCTTCAAGACTCGGAAGTCGCTGATGTATTGTGTACCAGGATCGCCCCTCTGATTGCCGATCAGTGCACGGTCAAGAGACAGTACATCAAAGTGCTCGACTCGGGGGAGAAAGTCATCGTGGATCCCGCCGTTACCGTTGAGCGCATGCTCCTTTATTACTACTGGGCCACGAACATCGGAGCATTCTTCGCGATCGCGACTTCATATGCAGAGAAGCGCATAGGTTTCTGGCTCGCCTAGTGAGTTGAGTCGGATTGATCTGGGTCGCAACCAGAGCCTTGTGAAGCTCAAGCGCAAGCTCCTGCTCATGCTCATGCTCATGCTCCTTAGTCTGCTCCCGGGGATCGTCTACATGTTCATGCCGATCTGTCTGCTCTGGGTGCGCAACCGCATTGTCGTCTACCCTGCTTCCGGTTCCTCGGTTGGCGATGCGTTCAAGGTCGCCCGTCTCGCTCTGAAGCGAAGCAAGGGACTCAGAGTCACCGACGAAGCGTGGGAGAGTGTCAAACCGAGCAATCTCCTCGCTCATGGTGAGGTCGAGGTGGTCGAGTTGAGCCACAAGCCCGGATGGATCAGCTGGGACGACCAGTTTGTGGACGAGATCAAGGCGACCCTGCGAGCGTTGCGCGTGTTCATCTTCTTCCCTGTCTGGTACATGGCCGACGGCGGTACCAACTCGATCTTGACCAGCATGGCCGGCTCGATGACCACGAACGGATTACCCAGTGAGTCTGAGTCGACCGATAAATCTACTGTACAAGTACGGCAGCTCGCCAGTCTGACCCCCCGCAGATGATCTTCTGAGCAACTTCAACCCCATCTCCACCGTAATTGCGATCCCCATATACAACTACTTTCTCTACCCCACCTTGCGCAAGCTGGGCATCAACTTCGGCCTCATCCAGAGGAGTGAGCAGACTTGGCTAGATAACTTACGAGTTCTGTATCTTGGCTGATCATCCCTAGTGTGCGTCGGGTACTTCATCGGCGCCGTACTCAATGCTGTTGGTGCTATCCTGCAGTGGCAGGTGTACAAGACCAGTCCATGCGGCTATCACGCAACGGGATGCGCCCACGTTTCCCCACTGGTGAGGGATTGCATGAGCTCGAATTTTTCGTGACGGGAGACTGAGTGCAATAGTCCGCCTGGCTCACCATGATTCCGTTCTGGCTGCAACCACTCGGCGGGATCTTCATCAGTGTTAGCGGTGAGTAATCTGACTGCTGACTACACGTGTACCGTACCGGACTTCGCCGGCCTACTCAACTGACCGTTCCAGCGTACGAGATGGCTTACACCATGACCCCTCCGCGAATGAAAGGATCGATCATCGGCGTGGTCTTCTTCACCAGCGCGCTCTCGCAGGCGTTGCTCGAGATTTGCTCACCCGCATTCAAAGACCCGAATCTCATCTGGCCGTTGTAAGTCGAGTTTTTGAGCTCCCAGGCGCTGGTGTGGTGTGGACAGGCCGCTAAAGAATTCGATAGCGTTGGCATTGCCATTGCAAACCTGCTGGCCTCGGGTGCAAACTACTGGTTCTTCCGTGGCATGGACACAGGGCGGGACACCAACCTGCACCGCTTGGAACTTACGCCAGACGAGGTGTCCAAGCAGCGTGAGAGCCATGCTCATGCCTGAATATCAGCTTTCCCGCTGGCACGACCCAACTTCTCAACCCTCTTTGTTGCCTCTCTTGCTTAGGCTCCGGACCACTTTTTCACGCTGTAAGAGTATATAGAGTCGAATACCGTTCCATATCCCTCATTGCCATGATAAGGCTGTGTGACACACTAGGTCAGCATCCTATACGGTGGACAGTACGAGTTCAGCACTCGTAAAAGTAGTATACTTGGGACTTCGGCTCAGCCTCAGCTGAGCTGATTGGGCTCAGGGAAAGGCCATACGGTACCATAGCCCTGGAGTCGAGACCATGACCATGACCATCCAGAACATAAGAGCCACGAATGCCCTGGGAAGAAAGCCAAACAGCGCCCGGATATGGCCGACAGCCACCGTCACAATGACGACTCATGGCCATGTGTTCGCAGGGACTCGATTCCATAATCACACAACTGCGATCTACGGTACTGTGCTGCATATGTACTGTACATTCTTCTGCACCTTCGTCGAACATGCCAGCCTGGAATCAAGCCCCATCAGGCGGTCCTATCGCGTCGCCACCCTGGTCGGAGGGCTCACAGGACGACGCCCATGTCTCCCCACTCGCCCCACCCAAACAGTCGCGTAGGGGCAATCGGGAACAGCCTATATTGAGCTGCTGGGAGTGTCGGCGGATGAAGAGGAGGTCGGTCTCGCCTCTCACATGTAACGTCGCGTCACTCACCAAACGAAAGATGTGACCGCAGGACGCCGTGCTCCAATTGCATCAAGCGCGGCAAGGCTGGGTGAGCATAATTGAGGAACAGTACAGTAAAGTCCGGGAGTTGACTTCCCAGGCGATGCTCCGGCTCCTCCTCGGATATGACTCTTGGTGTGTGCTCGTCGTGTCTGCGGTGCAAGCCGAGCTTACACAAGGGGCAGAGCCCACTGCGTCAACTTATGCAGAGAGTCTGCAGCAGCGCATCAGCGCGCTCCAAAAGACCGTGGAAGATCAGGAGATGTTACGGGACCCCCTGCGCGCCGCGCAGAAGGAGATAAGAGAGTTGAAAGACAGCGCCAGGATGGCATCCAGCGGGCATCGACCAGAAGACAGCTGGGCCCCTGGACAACACGGACAGCTCATCCTCGGCGAAGTTGCAGGGACATGTCGGTTCTTTGGGAACGCCTCGCCCGCCTATCTGCTGGTATGTCATCAGCAAATATGCCCTGGAGCGCTGGACTCACGTTATACAATAGCTCAGGGACTCAGAGGACACCGAATGCGGCACCGGCAGCGCTCCTTACTCCGCTCGTCTTTCCTGCGGCTTGTGGCCTTTTTCGAAAGACTTGCCCACGTCGATGTCAGCGTCGGTCCCGACATTGGGATTTGCGCTCGAAGATATAAGGCGACAACTGCCCGACCGATCCGTGATCCAACGCTTGATGGATCTGTACTACGAGGTGAGCTTCACTCCCTTCTTTCCCAGAACATGGATCGCACCGTAGCATATAACACCTCTGTTAGGAAGCGGCGTGTCGCGACAACATCGCTGAGCGCGCCACGATGAACACGATTGCGGATCGTGTCCATGCGTCTCCTTTCTTCACCGAGCAGATTGATGGTCAGAAGCGTCTCAACAATCATCATCTCGCCATGGTGTTTTTCATGGCAGCAATAGGTGCGGCGGTCGATCGGTCTCCTCAATTCGGTGAGCAAAGATCCCACCGCGAAGACCTCGTCTGGAAGGTGGACCTCGGTTCTGATACGTATGTGCAACCCTGGTAGATCCCGCGTTGGGCGATCATTTGTTTCACCTGGGCCGCGCGACCATAGCAATCGGTGAGTACGGTCACAGTAGCTTCACAAAGATAATCACTGTTCCGGGCTCAATCACGAGCAGACACCTCGAGCTCGATCTCACTCGTCCAAGCTGTCTTCCTCATGAGTCGATACGTCCACAACACTCCCGATGTCGCCAACCATCGAGAGGAGTTCTGGTCGATTTGGGTATGGCAGTGAGGTGCGCGCAGTCGGTGAGTGCGCGTAATACATATCTGCACAGGGCGGTACATTTGTTACAGTAGAGTACGAGTACTGTACTTGTACGATGCTGATGCTATTTGCTGTCAGGTTGGACTGTATCGCGATGGTAAGGGAACGCGAGACTTTCCATGGCTCATCCCGTCCAGCCAAGCACTGGAATCTCGATCGACATAACATCGAAGGACGGCGCAAGGTTTTCTGGGAGGCATGTTCACCCCCTTCGTTCGGCGACGGGTGAGCTGATTCTCCATCTAGATCCAGACCGAGGACACGCTACAGTCCATATCAAGGGGAAGACCTCGCAGTGCGTGCCCGAAAAGCCTGCAGCGTGATCCCGCCAAGCTCACCATCTCATAGCGATGTCGGAGCACGTCATCAGCTCCGATTACCCTACACTCCCACCAGCTGCCGAAGTGTCTCGCGAAGTGCACGAGAACCTCCTGTGTACGTCCGCGTCAACATTTGGATGGACCGCGCTGACACTATGTACAACTCTAGTCCACAATCACAAGGTTGGCCTGCCTCCGTGGATTCGTTGGCCAGCTTACGATACTGACCCCGATGTACAGTACCGCCTCATCCGCATCCTCGGCCGGGTGAATGACATACAGACTCGAGGAACTCTACCGCACGTCTCTGTCGCACTCGAGGTCGAAAGGGAGTTGAAGCAATGTGAGTGGATCAATGTGTTTCGAGCTTCTGGCATGTCAGTTGACACTACCTCGTTCAGTCGAGTCGAATTTGCCCGATTGCCTGGCGTTGCACGGAACGCTGCCTAGGCTGAACGATCGCCAGGGATTCCAGAGGATCTCGATGAAGCTACTCATCAATCAGGGGTGAGTACACGGCCTGGTCGCGTCCAGAGTGTACAGCTGAATTGTCAGGATCTTCTATACCTATCGATCGTACTTCGCCGAAGCCCTCAAGAGCCATCCGTCGGAGCCGTTGCACTCGGAATACCAGTGTGTCTGTCGACATCCGCCTCTCCGACGCACTGTCTGATGACCTCCCAGGCTCGCTTACGTGTCCGAGCTCGATGCGTCCCGCTCGCTGATAGATATGCTTCGCGAGGCATGGTGAGCGACACGATTCGGCGACGTGGTCTGTCAGCGACATCAGCTGATGCTCACTCTGCTGTAGCCTGCTGAACGCCGGTCTCGTCGCCCGCATGTGGGACTGGTCTCATCTTGCATTTGTGGCCATCGCCACCTTCGCCGCAGTGATCATTCGCTCGCCGTCATCTTATTTCGCTGCAGCGGCGTTCGAACAGATCGAGAAAGGTGCAAACCTGTTCGAATCCCTGCCGCAGGCCTCGCAGAACCAGCGAGTGATCGTGAGTCCCTGGTCATTCCATTTGGCCGCAGTAATCGTACTGTACGGGCACATATTGTAGTAGTGCTGATTTAACGCCAGCATAAAGTTCGCCGTCTTCGCGACCGTGAGTGCAAGAGTTGAGAGCTTCAGCTTGAGGCGCCTCCTCAGAGCTCACGCTGTACTGATGCTGTACGGCAGAATCTAGCAATGCCCTCGCGACCCACAGGCTGGCCCAGCCTTTGGTTCCCGTGGAGGCCTTGGGAGAGCTCGGCCTCGAGACGACTCTGGAGAGGATCCCGTTCGACCTCCGCAGTCTTCCCGACACGTCCTTCGCCCGGATGTTGCCTGGCGGAGATCTTCCAACTCCGGGAAACACTTCCGGACATACAGGTCACCCAGACAGCGGAAGGGGTTCTGAGCATTTCCAGGACACTTCCCTTGGACTAAACGATTCTCAGCCTAGGCGGTTAGCGGCTGATAGCGAGTCCCCTTGGGCTCATTGGGAAGGTGAGACGAGTAGGCAAGAAGACTTCGACTTTGACAGCTGTGAGTCAAGGCTTGGCGTCCTGACGCCTTCCGTGTTGCACACGGCTGATCGCATCTGCCTTAGTCCTCATAAGTCTTGGTTTGTCCTCCGAGTGACCTGGCTGCTGCGTCACTCCCGCCTGCTAGAGATCTCGTCTTGTTCGCTCCATTAGAATGCGTTCGTCATCCCTCTCACGCTCCCTCGAAACCATGCATCCGGCCTGATCATACACTACAACCCCAAGACTGGCATGACATACTAGACTGTCCATTCGTACTCGCACCTGGCCATCTACACAGTACCTGCCCGAAGATCGGGAAACGAATCTCGTTGCAAGACCCCTGCTCCGCCTGTCTGATTTTCCCAAAAGTGCACCCATATTCAGCGCTTGGCCAAAACCGCACCCACAGCCGGGGCCCAGCACCCTCCCGGACGCCTGGGAACACCTAGCGCATGTATCCCCCTTGGCCCGTCATGCCCGCCATACCCATGTTCATCCCCATACCCATCCCCATACCCGACCCCATGTTCATCCCCGACCCGCCCCACTGCATCCCCTGACCCTGCATCTGGCCCTGCATCTGACCCTGGCTCTGGCCCTGGTTGTGGACGAAGTATCCTCCTCCGCCAATTCCGTTCGCATGCTGCATGCCCATCGCGCCCGCCGATTGACCCCAAGGCGACTGCACCTGTACTTGCGGCATACCCATGCCGAAGCTGTTCTGGCCCTGGTGCTGGAACTGGCCCATGGGATTTGCGGACGTTTGATGCGGATGCTGGAATGGCGAGTACGCCTGTTGGTGTTGTTGTTGTTGCTGCTGCTGTTGCTGTTGTTGGAGTTGGAGTTGTTGCTGGAACGAAGGTTGGAACGCAGCCATGTTCTGTTGCTGGAACGGCGACAGAGAGTTGGAGTTGGGGTCCGAGTTCGGGTTGGACGAACCCGTTTGGGGCTGTTGCTGCAGGAAGGGATTGTACCCCGGCGAGTTGGCCGTCGTCGACATGGACGTTGGTGGAGCCGAGTACGCAAGGGGATGTAATCCCTGTGATTGGGGAAGTGACTGTGGAGTCGGGGTCGTACCGAAAGACGAAGGGATGACGTTGTACGCGGTGTGCGCGGTGTGCGCGTGACCATTCACGTTGATCTGCAGGGGCAGGGTCGAGCTCGTTCCCCCGCTCAAGTCGATGAGTGTCGAGTCATTTGCGGAAGAAGGGTTGGGAGTCGACCCTCTTGACGGGGTTGGTCTCACGCGGGGAGCGACACCGGTAGAATTCGCGCTGATGGGCAGAGCGGGGAGTTCGCGCTCTACCCGAACCTCCTTGCGCACCAGTACGTCGTTCAGCTCGGGATTGCTCCGATTGACCGTGCCATTGCCATTGCCATGTGTTCCGCCGGTCCGAGTGCTGGCAGTAGATCCTGAACCGAGGCTTGATCCAGATGCCAACCTGTTGATTGAGCCGGGACCGGACGATGCTGAGCCTGAACCCGATGTCGACGACGCCGATGCCGAGCCCATCGGCAACCTCCCATCCCTCTCCCTCGCCCTGTTCAGACTCGTCGGCGCCGCGGCCGCTCCCCATTCGCATTTCCCTTCCGGAACGCCCCCTGCTCATACTTCCTCCGAATGTACTTCTCGAGCTCGCTGTCCCTCTCCTCGGCGCCCGTGGTGGACGGACGAGGAAAAGCGGATTCGTTGGGGTTCCAGACGGCGTTGGCGGCGGTGTTCCCTATCGAGCGCATGTGGACGATTTGCTCGCGAGTCCAGTCATCGAGGGTGACGGATTTGCTGTGGGCGTGACGTCCGATGAGATGGCAAAGGTGGAGGTGGGATGACAGAGAAGTAGATGGATTGTGGTCGGTGAGAGGAGTGGAAAGAGGAAAAAAAGTGCGGTGCGGAGCGCGGCGAGCAGTGTGAGCGGTGTGGGCGACAAGGTGGCGTGATCGAAGACCCAACGTCAGCGTCACCGCCATCTTCACGTCGCGGCACAGTCGCGCAGAAGTCACTCCCGCTCCCACTCACACTCTCGACTTGTGGGTACCCATCTTGCGATGCACGCTCGCGCACGTCACGCAGAGGAAAATGCCGAGGTTGACGGAAGCCCAGCGGGGCGCTGGTGCGCGGCAGTCGGCACATGTTTCTGGGAGGGTCAGCGGGTGTTGGATGGGGCGAGCCGAGTAGCCGAGGGGAGTCGAGTGGACCATGAAGACCGGAAAGAGGGTGGGGGGGTAATGACTGGACGAAAAGAGGCTGGGAAGGAGGATCCTTTCGGAGCGGAGCGTTGGGCGTGGAGAGGTCGGATGGCGAGCAGTGGGAGAGTCGACGAGTGGGACGTACCATTTCCTGGGAGCTTGATGACCTCCTCGAGCATGCGCTGATGCCGCTTGTCCATGGTGACGAGTCGATGTGTTCTGGCGGAGATGTCGTGCGGAGTGAGGGTGGGTGGATGACAAAGCGCTCGGTAGGGACTTTGCAGCAGGCGTCGGACAAGGGCGGATCGCTGAGAGACGACGGGGAGTAGGCGTCCTTGCGATGTCGAGCGGCAGGCTTGTTGGTGAGATGGTGTTGAGACGAGACAGATGGATGCGATGAGTTGGAGAGAGGAAACGAGTGAGTTGGATCCAACTGAACTGGGATGGAGATGGTTTCGGTGGAAGTGGGAGTGGTGCGAAACGTCAGGGGCAACAAAGCACGTCGTGCTCCTCGAACAGGTGGCGGTAGCAAAATCACATTATACATCCACTCCAACACTTCGCTTCCCATCGAGGCGGGCAGCAGCGAGGCGGGCTTGCTCAGCGGAAGACTGGGAGCAGGAGCAGGTACAGACGTCGGAAAGTCATCCTCGATGCTGGTTTCCCCGCCGATGTCCATGTCTCTGGACTGGCTTCGCAGTTGGCGTACCTAGCATGATAATGCATGAGGACGCCATCTATAATCTAGTCTTTCACCTTGCGCTTCGTCGCCGTCCAGAAAGCGGCCTGGAGATATGTCAGCGTCAGCGCCACCCCCTCGGGCGACGGCGTCGCGGTACTCACCTGATACTCGTGTCGTAGCATACTCTCCGGTATACCGGTATACGTTGTAGCCACTGACTTTTCGTCCTGTGGAAATGTACCAGCATCAGCTCCGTCTCGACCCCACTGCGTACCCGCTTCAACTCACATGGATCTCAAAGCCGACTATCCGCGCGAGGTCCTTCACCTCGTCAAGACTCAGCTCGATCGAGCCCTCGCCCTTGGCAGAGTTGGTCGGCGCATTCTCGAAATGCCACAGTAATGGCCCTGGTACCATGAGCACGACGACTTGTATGGTGCTCGGTGCTCGTGCTCGGTGCGGGCTCACCGATATTGATCCAGATGCCGCCGTCCTCAAGAAGAGTGTGGATGATCCGGAGGTAGTTGAGGACATTGCGGGCCTGGTCGGTCAGCCTCTCCAACATACGCTAGACCGCCTTCCGAACACACTGAACCGTGTTGCCCGGCGGGACGCCGGTTGCTCGCGTCGGACATGAGAGGGGGGACAGTGTATGTGCAAGAGATAACGACGGGACGACAGGATAGTGGACGTTGGCTCGGAGATGACACTTACGCAGTCCATGAAGAAACAGGTCACCACCCCACCCCACCTTCCCCTCTGCCCCTGCCCTTCTTCATCCCCCTCCGCGGGCGTTCCCGCCTCCCAGTGCTCGGGCCCATACACCTCCTCAAAGTCCCCAGCGACGAGGGAGAACGCCCCTCCTCTCCCCTCGCCGAGTACGTCTGAGGGACACACGTCGGGAATCCCCACGCGGCGGAGGAGGTGCAGCGTCGAAGGGTGGTTGGAGAAGGAGTGCAGGAAGGGGTGGATGAAATGCGAGTTGGCGCGGGTGGTCCTGGGTTGGAGTGGAGTGTCAGCGGTGCGTCGACGTTGAGGTGGAATGAACGTCAGGCAGGTAGTTCGGTAGAGTCACGAGAGTCGGGAAGGATCGAAGTGGGATCGGACGGTTGGAATTGGATCACGACGCAAGATGTCGTCGAAAGAGGATCGGATCGGCGTACTGGTTGAGAACGAAATGCGATGCCAGTAGCATGTACGTAGAAAACTCGTTGCCTTGGGATGCGAAACCTATCCGGTGGTCAACGAGCGGCTCTTCCTTGTCGACCCGACAGAGTCTTCGTTTTCTGTCAAGACTGTCGGATAGCTACGCCTTGCTTCGACCTCCGCGACTCACCTCTCGCAGCGATCTCCATAGCCAACCGCCCAAGCCCACAACCCGGCACCAACACCTTCACCTCCCCCCGGTCTCTCCCGCCAGGGACCACCCGGAAATGCCTCTCCAGCGCCTCGAGGCACGGGTCATAGCACGCCTTCCTTTCCGACGCGCCTTCGACGGACCAGTCTCGCACAAAGGAACGCAGCGTCGAACGGACTTTATCTTGAGCGAGGTCGTTTTCGCCCTGCGAGGATCTGGGACGGGGAGATGAGGATGATGTGGGAGTGGGGGTAGTGGTGTGGGAGTGGGCCTGGGGGTGGGGTTGGGAGTGCGAATGGGCGTGGGGCTGAGGAAGAGAGTGGGAATGGGTGTGTGATTGCGAATGGGTGTGGGTGTGGGGCTGAGAATGCGAGTGAGACGGGCCACCAGCGTGATCGTGAGAGTGCAAGTGCGAGTTCGGAGCGGCGTCGTCGCTCTGTTCCGCCTCGGGTCCCGGATCCGCCAGCATATCCGCAAACACAGGATCGGCGATCATCTCGTCGATGAACTCGGCGTTGCTACGAGCGTCTGTCAGCGATGGCAGATATACGCCAGCTCCACGCCAGCTCTGCGGCAGCTTCACTTGTAGCACAGCATGCCACCCCCGACTTTGACCGTGGGCTAAGCGCGAGACATGCCCATACTATCCACCCGGTATCTCCTATCCTCATGTGCTCTTTCCGTCGATCTGGTAGATCCAGTCGTACCGGCCGACCCACTCGATCCGGTCGAGGCGAGCTGCGCTCTCACCGCCGCAACTCCGACTCACCGCCGTATCCCCTCGTCCACCGCGTCCAGCTTCTCCCGATACCCGAGCTCCTCGTACAGCGTCTTCGACTCCTTTGGGAGCGACAAGAACGCCATCCGCCGAGCATGGTTCGCCGAGAGCTGAGCGGGTTAGTCAGCTATGAAATCGAGATTTCCGAGCACACGGTCGCCACGCTGTGCTTCTGTGGCAACGGAAGCAGTCGGGAGAGAGGCAAGGAGCGACACCGACGTGATATTGCATGTACCCGTCGAACGCCTTTAGTACCGAGCGCCAGTGCGCCCTCTCCTCAACCGAGTCGGCCATGGCGGGGGTCGGGTGCCGGTCCCGGTGCCGGTGCCAATGTCGGGCGACGGCGAACAAAAGCAAGAGACCACGGTCGGGTCGGATATAGACAAGGAGATCGCCCGGAACCGCTACTCGAAGCGTGCCGTTGAAAGAAAGAGTTGATGGGATGTCGGCGTAGGGCTGAAATGAATTAGGATCGAGTAGTCGGTTGTCTGTCGGCCATGAGTCGGTCGTGGCGCACGACCACGGCAGGTGTGGCAGATGGCAAGTGGGTACTTGTCCGGCGACCCGAGTTATTGATCGCAGGCCTACCGCTCGACAAAGTCCATCACATGCATCGAGCAGCTCTGGGTGCTAATACAGGTGTCATACAAGAGAATCAACATATCGCCGTCAATCTCGCCGCAGCCATGAAGCTGTACGCTCATAGCCCTTATCGTTCCTGCGGCAGGGTGTCGTGTCCTGCCCCTACTCCTCCGACTCCGTCTTCGTCGCGTTCAGAGTGTTGAAGATCTGCTGGGGGTCTCCGTTGGTGGAGCATTGCCACGTCTGGAGCGTCTTGAGCAGGCTGTACGGCTCCTCGTTGACGCTGGTCGAAGCGGCCGTGACGTCCAGGCACTGGTCTGGCAGGTATCAGCGTCACACGATGTGAAGTGTACTGAGCGAGTACTGTGTTCGTTCGATCGGCGATGCTCACACCGGGGCCGACGGAGGAGCGCAACTCATTGTTGGAAAGCGACAAGGTGTTTGTCGCAGACCTGGTCCAAGTCCGTTGATCCAACCCATCGTAGCACGTCCAGATCTTCACGGCCGAACCGTCCGCGGGATTGTCCCCCGCGTCGAGACACAGACCGTCGTTGTCGTGCAGTGTGACCGGGCCGGAAGTGTTCGTGGGGAGGCTCCAAAGCTGGAGACCGGTGTCGCTGTCGCTGTTGGACAGGCAGTAGGTGCTACGGGGGTCAGAGGGTCCTCGGCGGACTCTCAAACTTTGGACGACGGACGAAAAGGGGAAAGGGGAAAGGACGAAGGACTGTCGACTGCGGGCGGAGGACGGAGGACAAATCTCGAAAGACAAGGGAGGATGGTACAAGATCGAGTCCTCACTCACATCGCTACCTCCTCGCCAGACTGCGGGTAGCCGTTCATCACAGTCACACAGAGATCGTCCCTCCCCGCCGGATGGAGGCGTTGTCCCGCCCCGGGCGGGTCGGCGTAGACCGCTCCGAAGGGGATGGTGGGGTATGCGGTGGAGCTGGGTTGGGCGGCGGACGCGGAACCGGAACCGGAAGCCGACACCGAGGCGCTGATGATGGTGGACGAGCCGATCGCATTCGAGGCGGAGGCGGAGGCGGAGCTGGCGCTGACGCTGGTGCTGGAAAGCACGCCGGAAGACGAAACGCTAGTCGAGGCAGTTGCACCTCCGGGCTGGACTAGGCTGAAGACTATGAGGACGAGGACTGTCAGCCGACACCTGTCCGGTCCAGACGGGTGATCGAGATCTATGTCCACGTACTCTGGCTCGAACTGTTCGCGCTGCAGGGGTTTGTCACTGGGGCGTTGGCGCCTTGGTCGAGGCATACGGTGCCACCGACCACGGCGAGGTGTCCGTCACTGGTGAGGTTCCACCTGGGTGATCGGATCGTCAGCTCTACTCGACCCATACCGCATTTGTCCCGTGCGGCACTGCCATCATGCGAAAACGCATGGGGATCATGGCGACGAGACGCCGTGGCGAGGCTTGTTTCCCTGTCTTGCGGTCGTGGATAGGTGTACCGTGTCGTACCCAAACCACCGAGGCCACTCACGTCTGAGTATAGTTCCCCCAAAAGTCATGGAATCCCGCAGGACAACGGCACTGCCCGCTTCCCCCGAGGTGATAAGCATTGCCAACGAGCTGTTCTGAGAATATAAAACAGGTCCCGCGCCAGGACTGACGTCCCATGTACTAGCCCCAGTGCAGTCGGCCGAGACGAGGGTCGTCCCAGCAACAGGGCTGCTGCCGTCCTGGGAAGAGGGGACGGAGAGGCATTGCAAAGAGGATTCGGATTGGATGAGCACGCCAGTGAAGCGTTTAGAGAGGCGCTGGGCGGAGAGCAGTGGGAGGAATGCGAGGAGGGGAGCATGGTCGGAACCTGGCGAGGAAGGACTTATCTCAGTGGTGAGAGGCGGCTGCTCCGGTTCAACGGTACAGCGTTTCTTATAGCTGCATGGACGTGAGCTGCTCGATGGGCAGGAGCGGCGTCGGTGTGGGAAGTATGTGACTGTTTGACATTGCTGAAACGTTCCTTTGAGTGACCGCGTATCAAGGAGTGAGGGGGCGAGGGACGGAGCAGTGTCTTTCGTGTATTCAACTTAATCCACTGAGGACTGTTTCAACGGGATGCCACTATAGACCACCATGTGGTACCGCCCATTGGTGCCTTTCCTCTGAGATCTGGCTGAGAAGATCACACAATCTTCAGATGACGGGCAGGAGTCGCTACTACTGCTGATGACAGCGTCCATATTGATGACTATGAGCACGTACTCGCACTGTATACAGGTACAGTATCAAGTGGAGTTATAACTGATTGTCCGTCTCGCTTCTCATTGTCCCTACGACGATCGCTATTGTCCGTGGTTCTCCTCTTGCTTCCTCACATGCACCCGCGTCACACACTCCGAGAACGGAACAGTGGAACACCTTGAGCCTCTCCACAGAGCCAGGGCCAATCTCCGTGCACCCCTCTCCGCCCGCTCTTGTCTTCCACCCACACGGCTTCCGCGCGAATCACGCGCTTAGCCGCTGATCTCGTAGAAGACCTGCTGGGGGTCGCCGTTGTTCGAGCACTCCCAAGTCTGAAGCGACCTGAACCAGGAGTAGGGCTCCTCGTTGACTCCGGTCGAGCCGGCCGTCACGTCGAGGCACTGGTCTGCGGGGGTCAGCAGGATTACACCAAGACTGACATTGGCATGCGACCGATGATGGGTCCTTCGTCGGAGATGCTGTGTGTGGGCGAAGGAAGGATGAGAGGACGTTTTGTGGGGCGAGGAAGGACGAGCGGACGAGTTCACTCACTGTTGGAAAGGGACAGCACGTTGGTCACCACGTTGTCCCAGGTCTGCTGGAGGAGACCGTCGTAGCACGTCCAAATCTTGGCGCCGGATCCGTTGGCCGGGTTGTCCCCCGCATCGAGGCAGAAGTTGTTCTGCGAGTGAAGCTGGACCGCGCCGATGTTGCCCGAGTTGGGCAGGTCCCAGAGCTGGTACCCGACATTGGGGTCGTTGTTACCCAGGCAGTACGTGCTGCGGACGTCAGCACTGTGTCACACGTCGGAGCCTTGACAACCACCAGGTGGCATGGCGTCTCGTGGGGAAGCGGCAAAGGATGATGTGTGATGTACACGATCACACTGGGCAGTATGGTCGGTGCCACTCACATGCCGACCTGCTGGCCGTCGAAGGCATTACCGTTCAAGACCGAGACGCAGAGGTCGGATCGACCGTTCGGGTGGATCCGCCTGCCCCCGCCCGAAGGGTCCTGGAACACAGTGCCCACGGGGATGTCCGAGAAGCTGCCGGTCGCCGAGGGCTGGGAGGAGCTGCTGGTGGACGAAGGGTCGAGGAGGTCGAGGAGGGAGCGGCGGAGGAGACGCTACCCGGCTGGACGATGTTGAAGACTAGGGAAGGGTCGGGATCAGCCGCGACACTCGCAATGGGAGAGAGGAGTGGAGAGGGGAATGGAGACCAAATGGCATGTTCCACAAGCTGGACGATGACACAAACAAGGCGAACGAGGAGATGAACAAGGATAGTGCACGGGCAATGAAGTGAAGGGTCTCGCCCCAACCCACCTTGGTTGGTGTTGCCAGTGGTGCACTGGTAGGTCTGGATCCCGTTGTCGCCCTCGTCGAGGCACTGGTTGCCTCCGGTGATTGCGATGCGCTGGTCGTCGGTGAGGTACCACCTGGACACGGTGTGTCAGCGACGATTCGACCACCAAACAGGTCCACATGACTGGAAACACCTGTCGCGCCGCGCCCAAGCCCCACTCACGTCTGCTGGTAAAGACCCGGGTAGCTCGTCCAGATCTTCAACGCCCCGTTGTTACCGGGGTTACTGCCCGCGTCGAGTGCGAACTGGGGCACGTTGTGCGCGAGGATCGAGCCCGAGCCGGGGTTCAGATCCCAGGTGGTCGCCTGACTGCAGTCTACCGAGAAGACGCCCGAGCCATCGGTGTATGCCGCGTGCTGATTGCCCGAGACGGAGAGACACATGCCATCGCGGTTGGCTTGGATGAGGACGCCCGAGTAGCGTTTCTGGATGGGCCCAGCGAGGGCGAGAGCGGGGAGGAGACCCAACAGAGAGAGCGAGGCAAGCATGATGACGGGGTGGCGGTGGTTTGGGGTTCGGATAGGATATGTAAACGCAGGTAGGACTGCGGATCAAGAGTGTAGGGTAAGGGTGATCCAGTGGCGTCAACTACGGATGGATGACAAAGGAGGTTGGGAAGACGAGACGAGGTGAGTCCATGCTCGGGATATATATACCTCTTATTGGGGGGGGCGGGCTCATGACAGTGATGACACACCCATCCCCATCTTCATCTGCTTCAACGAAACATCACAACGTCACTCGACCCGTGCGCTCTTCCGTGCGGAGAGTCGGGAGTGAGTCGGCTCACGTCGCCATGCTTGTCCTGGACACACAACATCCGAGGCGTGGGCGTGGTCGTGGTCCGTCGTGTGTCTGCCGACTCGCCGAGACTAGACCCAACAACCAACATGACACCGTGTCAGGCCCGATCAAGCATCTCTTGAAGAATCGGCAGCTGACCGATCCGCAGCGAAGACGGCCAGGGCGAGGGCGACGGTCCGTAGCCCGAGACCGAGACCGAGGCCAAGCCCTGGACACTGGCATCAGGAAAGGACCACCGCCTTGGACAGAGGTGGCCTCTGCAGGGGAGACCGGTCCAACGTTTACGTCTCGGCCATGTGTGATGTGTTGGTGTGTCGGTGTATCGGGTTGGGTCCGGTTCGAGGTCCGAGGTCAGGTCCGAAGTAGGAGGAGGTTGCAGGTTTGTCCGTTTGTCTGACGGCGGACGGTTGATTTCAGCCGAAAGGAGTTACCGGAGACTTTTGCGAAGTAGTATTGCCGTTGCGGCGCCGTGGGGACCATGCGAGGGGATCGAGACGAGCGAGACGAGCGAGACGAGTCATGCTGAGTCGCTGACCATGCGAGGTTGTCTCGCTTCACGGTTCGTCACCTGATCTCTGACGCCACGCCGCGACACGCCACGCCACGAGCAAAACACCCCGTAGCGTCCTTGGCGTGGCGATGCGATGCGACACGGAGGCAGAGGCGGAGACTGGAGACACGGAAACACGGAGAACTCAGAACGCGGGGTATGTATTGGACCGTCGGGTCCTCGGACGGGTCGAAGCCAGGGACTCAAGATGGCAAGACATCCAACATCCAACAAACATTAGACCCCAGGCGTGAAACGTCCAACGTTAACGTCACGAGTCGGCGACGTGGCCGTGCTCGTGGTCGATGGGGTATCGCGTGGGTTTGCATAGCTTTCTGTTCGATGCGTGGCCCCGACTCCCGACTCCCGTTAAGTGAATGACATGAGACGCCGGAGCAGGGACAGGAGGGACGACGGGGTGTATAATGTCCGAAATGCAAACAACCGAAAGAACGAAATGAAACTCGACGTCAAGGGACCGGCTACACCGGCTCGGCCCGGTGATCGGTGACACAACACGAGGGTGAGTGAGCGCTTACGGCCTAGCTCATCGGCCGTGGCGATGATTTCCATGTCACACTTTCATGCCCACGTTTACGTGCAGGTCACTAACGAATCATGCACAGCACTCGACGTCGGCGTCGAAGTCGACGTGGATCATGCTCATCCAGCTCAGAACATTGTCAGACCCTTAGTCAAGGCGACCGCGAGCCGACCACCGACAGTAAGAGATAATACCGACTAGAGCTCATCGGGTCACGGGTGAAACGGATGCAGACAGGGTTATGCTCCGGAACGTGACCGAGGCTGGCAGTGATCACGGGGCTGGCTGTAAGACGGACGATGGACAACAGCTACCAGCTACTCGCTGTGGACCTGTGGTCTTGCTCGGAGGAATGATGGTGGAAGGGATGAAGATTCCTGGGACCTCAAGGCGGTGCGGTGCGGGGCCTGGTGGCCTGGTGAATGCATGTCTCACTCGCCGTCGACGGGTCATTTGTTTTGATCTGGCGCAACAGGTTTTGCAGGTACCGGTGTGCTAACTACTTGGCATATAGCTCCGGAGAGAACCTTCGGTGAGGATCGCTTAGGGACGGTATCGGACATGCTGGCGGTCCTTGTAAGCTCACCCGCAGGCTTCCGCCCCTTGTTGCTCGGTCTTACCGAGATCAGTGGCGTCGGGCGTGTATTGTACTGTACTGTACCGCATGCATCGGTCGGTGATCACTGGTACGGAGGGGCAGTCCCAAAATCATCGATTTCCCCACAGTCGACCCCGGCTCTACCTGTCGTGCTTTCATACTTGGGTGAAATGACCTCATCAGATTGGCCATTGCCTGTAGCACCACGGGTCAGCGGGCGACCTACGATTCAATGACCACGACCCAAGTCCGAACCCCACTCACATGTCCATCGCCAGATTCTGATGCACTGCCTTCACCTGTGTGTACGCCTCGAGACCGTACGTCCCCAGCTCCCTCCCTACCCCGCTCATCTTGAACCCCCCAAAGGGCACACCCGGATGCAGCATCCCGTACTGGTTGCACCACACCGTCCCCGCGTCGAGGGCGGCGGTGACCCGCATGGCCTGCCGTGCGTCGTTGGTGTGCACAGCGGCGGCGAGGCCAAAGGTGCTCGAGTTGGCGAGGGTGAGCGCTTCGGACTCGGTGGAGAATTTGGAGATGACCACGACGGGGCCGAAGATCTACCGTACGTGAGTCAGCGAGATCAGAGGGATCATAACCCCCACCTCCTCAGTTTGGCAGCGGATGCCGCAGTAGGAGACACGACATGAGCAATGAGAGTGCCACCGATCTCACCTCTTCCTGGACCACCTTGAAGTGAGGCTTGACATCGGCAATGATAGTCGGCTCCACCCAGTACCCGTTCCCAGACTTCGACCACTTCTTGCCTCCAGCTACCAGGCGCGCACCCTCGTCAACCCCCGAGGAGATGTACCCCAGGACCTTGTCCCGCTGAGCTTCCGAGATGAGGGGACCAAACGACGTCGTCTCGTCTGATGGCTATCCAGCGTCAGAGAGGACGTGAGGTGTTTCTCGAGCAACAGAGATCAGACCCGGACCTGGACCTTGGACCGGGACCGTAATCAGAGGAACAGACGAAAAGACCTGCCTGTCCGATAGCACATGCCTCTGCCTTCTTCTTCAGCGCCGCAATAAACGTCTCGTAGATGCTTTCGTGGACGTATATCTACGAATGGGGCTGTGTCAGTCCCCAAGCTGCTTGACAAAGTGGAATGACGCCGAGAGGTACCACTCACCCTGCTACCCGCCGTACAGTCTTGGCCCGAGTTGAACCATATTCCTAGGGCTGACCAGTCCGCTGCCTCTTCGATGTTTGCCGACTCGAAGATCAGCGAAGGCGACTTTCCGCCTAGCTCGAGGGTGACTTTCTTCAGGTTGGACTCGGCTGCCGCGATGGATATCCGTCTTCCCGTCATTACCGATCCGGTGAACGCGACCTGATCCGAGGTCAGCGCTCAGCGGTGACCTCGCGATGCACAGTAATCACACAGGCTCCCTAGTTTCGCTGGACTGTTGCGCCGTTGCAGGAGTTGGCAGCTAAGGTGTATCCAGACTGTACCTTGTCAATGTCCATGTGCCGGGAGATGGCGTCCCCAGTGGTAGCGCCCAGGCCAGGGACCGTGTTGAACACCCCCGCAGGTATCCCAGCCTCTTTGACCAGCTGACACATGTACAGCGCCGACAGCGGGGTGAGCTCAGACGGCTTCATCACGATGCAGCACCCTGCCGCCAGCGCCGGAGCGACCTTCCACGCCCACATCAGCAGCGGGTAGTTCCACGGAATGCTGCCATCGTATCAGCCTCCTGCCGTATCAAAGCCGTGATCCTCGGGACTAGGGCTCACATCTGGCCGCACACGCCAATGGGCTGGTGGATCGTATACACGAATTTGTCTTTGCCAAAATGAGGGATCGTCTGGCCGAAGAACTTGTCCGCGAGTCCTGCGTAATACCGCAGACAAGCCACTGAGTCTGGCAGGTCGATCTCGCTATAGAAACACCAATCGTCAATTTGGAGGACGTCGTTGTGGACCGAGAGCTGTCCAGAGTGGCTCACCGCACGATCCGTATTCCCTTGCCGGAGTCGAGGCTGCTCAATCAGCTTCCCAGCCCCACGAAGATCTCTCTAGAGTATACTATACTCACCTTTCCAGCGCGGCGAGCTTCTCCGCATCGCGCTCCATGAGGTCCGCAAGCTTGTTCAATACTACAGTATACAACCCCGTCAGTCGCACAGCCACCACTCGGTCTTCGCGCCCTTCTACCAAACCTTCGAATGTTGGGCAATGGCGACGACTCACGCGCTCCCCGTTCAGATGCTTGCACGTTGTTTCCCCACGCAGTCTCGAAAGCCTTTCGCGCCGCCCGGACCGCCTCATCGACATCTTCCTGGGAAGCGTGAGAGACCTCTAGGAGTGTCTCGCCATTCGCGGGATTGATGGTCGGCACGGTCTGCCCGCTAGAGGAGGCGCGGAACTCGTTGTTGCTGTATGGCCGGGTCAGCACAGATGGGAGCGTTGGCAGCGTCGGTGTGGTGAGGAGTGAAACTGGCGCAACTTACATGAACAACCCGGTGGGGATGCTGAGTTCCCCGATGGTAGGAACGGTGAGAGCGGCGTGCGTCGACATGGTTTGGGTGATACTGGGAGATACTGGGGATCCTTTATCCTCACCAACCTTTTCAGCGTACAAAGATGCTTAATACAACATATGCCAGACGTTGTCCTGTATGCACTTGTACTTTGTAGGGGTGTATGCATGTCGAAATCCCATCCCATCTCCAAGCGCTCCAGAGTGGGGCACCTGCCAGGGCCGGCGCAAACGCCCGAAGCGCCGCGCGCTTGTGTGGACCTCGCTTAGAAAAACATCCGGGCGAATAGCGTTGGAGTCTCCGTCCCGCCCTAGTGATCGACCATCTCTTGCAATCGCGCAGTGACATCCCCTCACACAGATACTAACTCGCCCGTCTGTCTGCGCCAACACATCTATATATACGAGCGGGAAGACGCTCACGGCGCGGGAGATCACCTCCTGTCCCACGCACTGGAAGAAGATCGACGGTACGGGACTCAATTTCGGCGGCACCCATTTGGCATCCCAATTCTGCCTATACATACCTCGAAGGCAAAACAGCACAAACAATTGACCGAGATCAAGTCGTCATATCTCAGCAAGACGTGGATACAGCACCACACACAATGTCACCCGACCAATCCGACACCAAGGGCAAGGAGTCCGGTCCGGGGAGTATCGTCACCATGTCCGTGAGCCGTGGTGGCGAGCGCGACAGCCATGCCGAGAGCCACGGCAAGGTCGTCCAGGAGGATGTGACCCTGGAGGAGAACTTTGGGTGGGTGCAGACGCTCGTGTCGAGTGGCCGGAGAGATCGCTGACAGAATGCAGGTATCATCAGGCAATGCCAAGGGTCTGTACTCCTTCACTCCCAGACGGTAGACAGCGCGTGAATACTGATTACTGATGCCGTATCCAGACCAAGACCTTTGTCAACATGATGATGATGATGGTGGTCCTTAGCAGTGTTCCGTTTGGCATCGGAACCACCTTCTGTGGGTCATCATCCCCTTCCCTCTTCGTCCGGCAGTAGCGACGAGTCGCCGACTCGCTGACCCGTCTCAGACTACTCTCTCGTGAACGGTGGCGCCATGGTCGCGTTCTGGGGATGGGTCATCATGTCTCTCATCACCATCTGCATCGCCGTGTCCCTCGGGGAGATCGCGTCGCGCTATCCCGTCGCTGGAGGCGTGTATTACTGGAGCTTCATGCTTTCCCCACCCAAGATTGCGCCGCTCGTATCGTGGATTGTCGGCTGGCTCTCCGTCATCGGCAACATCATTGTCACTCTCACCGCGAATTTCGGGTTCGTCGACGAGCTTCTTCTGAGCACTAGACACATGTGTACGCTGGACACCTGCTGACGTGTCCAGTACCACCCAGCTCATCCTGGCTTCGGTCAACAGTAAGTGTCACGGCGGTCTCGACAATGAACCTGAACCGCGCTGACATCCTTGGAGTCTACTACCCCGACTACATTGCCGCCAATTGGCACACCGTGCTCTGCTCCTGGGCTCTGTGAGTCGAACCCCCCCCCACCATCTCTACCTTGCTAACGCGATCCAGGATCCTCGTCCTCGGCACCATCTCCATCATCGGGCAGCGCTACCTCCCCCACGTCGACGTGAGTCTCGTCGTTTTTCGTTTCGTCGTGGATGACCGATCCATCCCGACCTCGTCCTGACCGCTCAGACCTTCTGCTTCATCTGGATCGTCGCCGGTGTCCTCGCCACCGCGATTACCCTCCCTATCAAGGCCAATGCGGGCCGCCGATCCGCCGCCGAGGTGTTCACGTGAGCCCGTCTCAACCCGCACAGGCAGGCACAGACTGAGTGATTCACAGCCAATTCGTCGATTCCGGCACCGGTTGGCCGTGGGGATGGGTCAGTCCCCATATTCTCCTGTCGCGCTTAGATCGCCGGCTGACACTCGCACCCGCGTAGCAATTCGTGCTCGGCCTGATCCAGGGAGCGTACTGCCTCAGCCCCACGGGGATGCTCGCTTCGATGGCTGAGGAGGTGGTGAAGCCCGAGCTGACTATTCCTCGCGCAATGTGAGTGGGAGTCATGAGCGAAACACAGACACACAAGTACTGCAATGTTTGTGCTGACTGAACTTCACAGGGTCGCCGGAATTGCCTTCAAGTGAGCATACAGAAGACTTCTTCGACCACCGTTAAAAATCCCAGAAGATCGCCGTAGCCACCGCTGACGCTTCGAAGTGGTCTTCTTGGCCTCGTCTTCCTCCTCCCAATCCTGTTCACCCTTGGTGACCTCACGACCATCCTCGGCAGCGTGACAGGCCAGCCCGTCCCGGAGATGTACCTCGAAGCGACCGGCAGTAACAGCGCGGCTTTCGGCCTCTTCTTCATAGGTGAGCTCGCTGACACCTGCTATGCACGAGAGCGCCATACTGATGTTCTCAGTGCTGGTCAATGGCCTGGTGTGCGGACTGGCTTGCTCGCAAGCCGCCTCGCGTTGCATCTGGGCGTGAGTCCGACAGTCCGAGCCATCTACCTTCTACACTCTCCGTATTCCGCACGATCAGCAAATAACCCCCCTCGTCAGGTTCTCCCGCGACGGCGGTCTCCCCGGCTCCAAATTCTTCGGCAAAGTCTCGCAAAGACACGAAATGCCTCTCAACGCCTTCTTCCTCTGCGCAGCCGTCCAGGTCGTCCTCACCTGCCTGTACTTTGGCTCCAGCGCGGCTTTCAATGCCTTTATCGGTGTCGCGGTCATTTGTCTGGGCAGTTCCTACCTTGTCCCGATCCTGGTGTCTCTCATCAGAGGCAGGAAGGAGGTCGCGCAGGGCAAGTTCTACCAGGGCAAGCTGGGTCTCTTTTGTAACGTGTGAGTGGGTTCAACATTGATGGGAAAGATGGAAAGATCCCGCACAACGTTATCGTCGACGGTACAGATGTGGGGGAACGTTGCTGCGAGATGTGGGGAAAAGTTGCTGCATGCTGACACCACGAAACAGCGTTGCGATCGCTTGGTACATCTTCGCCTTGCCTCTGCTTTCGTTCCCAACCGCCATCCCCGTCACTGAGACCACCATGAACTGTAAGTCGCCCGCATCAACTCTTTACCGTCCTCTTCGCGCCATCGTCACGGACTCGTACACGTCTGACTGAAGTTCACAGATGCCGCAGCCGTGTTCGTCGGGTTCGCGCTCATCTCGTTGATCTGGTATCTGGTTTGGGGAAGGACGCATTATAGGGGCCCACCCATCTCGCACGTCTCGGCGGACATCTAAGCGGGTTTACACATGCACATACCGTATACTGTACTCATCAATATCCGTGTGCGGGACTAGTCAGTACTTTGTTTGGATATCAGCTTTGGTCAGTATGTATACGTCAGCGTATGCGCCGGCGTCAGCATGAGCGCATCACTGTTCGGTAAAAGAGAATTGGTGCACTGGACGCGATGCACCGAGTACGAGTTTCGGGCCGCAACAGCTTCGCTTTCGCCGCGAGCACTCGTTCAAGACGGATTTGGTCGTGGGGTGGTTATTGGTCGATGATACGCAAGCACTTGGCACATTGCAGCCCCGCGTCGGAGGGATACAGTATGTAAACATACTTGTACTCGTAGACTTATGCAGTACGAGTACGAGCCGAGTATTCTTACTGCGCTCCGATCGTATTCGACATCATCCTCACCTCCTGTCTCCACGGGACCAGCTCCCGAAAGCCGATGGCGTCCGGCCGGATCTGTACCACGCCTCGGGCGTTACGTGTCTAACATGCACGTAGCTATGTATATCGGGCGCATCCTGCCCGACGACGGGCAGCTCGGCCCGGCCCGCGGGGAGGCGGAGAGGCGGGCTCGCTTACATTGTACACGTACCGTATAGCGCGCTTACCGGTTGTGGAGGCGAGGAGAGGCGCTTACATCGACAGTACTCCTCGTACAGACGAAGAGGCGGCGCGGCTGTAAGCTGGTGAGCGTTTCGCTGCATCACTCCAGCGACTCCTTGACATTGCTTTGTATCAGCCGACGAGTGGACTGGTACACGTTATTTACACGGTACTCAGCCGAACGGCTCTCGCATTTCCCCACACCGCATCTACTCCATCGATTACTGTAACAACCCCTCTCACCATGCCGCTCGGCTCGCTCGCGTCGCCCTGTACCCCCGGAATAGCCTCTCGCAAGGGTATCGCCTGGGGCACCTCTCCTCCGTCCGAGGACTCATCGGTCCTCGTCCTCACCACTCCGGGGAGACACTATGTCGACGTCCGTTTCGCTCTCTCCGGACCGGCTACCGAGGGGGTGTTCTGGGCTTTCGCGGGGACCGTTAAATACACCGCGCAGATCCCACCTTCTTCTACCTCCGCCCCCGCCTCCGCCGGGTCCGGGTCCGGGTCCGGGTTGTCCACCGGCTGGTCGCGAGCCATGGTAGGAGAATGGAGTCACCCGATGGACAGTATGGGGAACTACGACGGGGTCGATCGGGCAGACATCTTCAACCTCGATAATGGCGATCAAGTGGAGTTTGGGACGCTAGAAAATCCCGACACGGGCAAGGTCGAGCTGTTCAAGGAATACTGGTCCAAACCCGACCACGGAGCCGACGAGCTCTACCCGTGTGTGTACGCCAGGATCGAGGGAGAGGGGGAAACGAAAGGGATGGTGATTAGGGTGGGGAACCTCGCGCAGGGGATCGTGCAGAGCCAGGGGAAGGTCCAAGTGGTACGATGGAGGAAAAACGCAGGAGCAGGAGAACGGTGGGAGGAGGATGTACGAAGCGATATAGGAGCGGCGGGGAGGATACCGATTGCTTGGGTCTGTGAGGGGGAGAGGAGGGTTGGAGAGCGGACAAAGAGCGATGAGATCAGTTGGGTGGTGGAGGAGGTCGCATGAACAAGCGCTGTCGGGGATGGAGACTGCTCGCAGCTACTATTGGCAATGAGAATCATTGCAGGAGTACTTGTAGATGCGCGTATCCATATACATGCACCGTGCTCGTACTACTGAGTTACTGAGTGTCGGCGCGGAGGCCGACCATACTATCATCCATGCAGTCAAGTGTCGCTGCTGTGCCAAGTACCGCTACTATGCCAGTACCGCTGCTATGCGCGCCGGGTCTCCTTGCAACGATATGCCCGACTCATCTCCACCTCGTTCTCGTTCGCTTATGCAATCTCCCAACCGAGCTCCTTGCCCGCCCAGAACGGCACGATCTCCACCCCCTCTTCGCCCTTCATCACGCTCGTCACCTTGTCCCCTCCCTTGCTTCTCCTCAACCTCACCTCCTTGCCCTCCTTCGCTGGGACACCATAAAACCTTCTCCCATGTGCACTGACGAACCCCTCCAGCTTGTCCAGCGCCCCGAAACTCTCCAACAGCGTCGCCACGAGCGGGACGAGGATGGGGCTCGTGTACACGCCCGCGGCACAGGGGCTGGGCGGGACCTCGGCCGACGCGATACTTGGGATCTTGGATGCGAGGGGGTGAGGCGCCGAGTCTGATCCGAGGAAGAATTTGGGGTTGCCAGAAGCGATCGCGGATTGGAGGGCGGAGCGGTCTCGCGGTTCCTTCGCTATTGGCTTGCAGAAGTGGAACGGTTGGGGAGCGACATCGTCGATGGTCAGATAGAGGTGGTGCGCGGTGATCGTGCAAGCGACGTTCGAAGGCAGGGATGAGACCTGGGACAGATGAGGTCAGTTCACAGTCCAGCTTTCGACTTGTGGATAAAGGGTGTAAGAAGGCGCCGCGTACACATTCGATGGCCTCCGCGGTGGTGGCGTGCTCAAGCACGATGCGCAGTTTGGGGAAATCGGCAGCGAGCTTGCGCAGATGCGTGAGGAACAGCTTCTCCGCGTTGAGGACGGAGATGTTCTGTGATGGCGAGATCAGCACGGCTCAACCGGGGTCGGTACTGGACTCGGGAAGAATCCACGAGCCTCCAGCCACGAGCCGCTGCTTGCTCACCTTGGACGCGTCACTCGGCACCTCGCCGTGCAAGTTGAGCACCATCCCAACCTCCTCCATAGCCTTGAAGACGGGGTAATACACCCCGTAATCCTCGATGCCGGCTGACGAGTTGGTGGTCACTCCCCGGGGATACGACTTGACCCCTACTCTCCGTCAGTCGATTCAGACCACAAAACACCCCAAGACCCCCGCGGGGACTCGAGTCGACTCGGACTCGCCGCTGATGCCCGCCACTGCGGCCTTGCGGATCTCGTCGGGCGTGATGGCGGGGCCGAGGTAGAGGGTCATGAGCCATTCTGTGTCTGGAGAGATCGATCGGAGGGTGTCTCGGTACGACAAGGCGGCTTCGGTGGACGTAATGGGCGGGACGAGGTTGGGCTGGTAGTAGAAATTTCAAGTGTCAGTTGCGAGACCGGCAGAGATAGTGACGGTAACAGTCATAAGATGAGAGGACTCACCATTACATAGGCGGTATGGATGCCGCCCTGCGCGACGGCCGGGCAGACAAGGCGGGACATGGCGCCCTGCCGAACATGGACGTGGAAGCTGCGGCCCATCAGCAATGCGTCTCCTAACGACCGCTTCGTGGACTCGGGGGTTCGCCCAGCATCTCCTGGATCAACTCACTCCGCCGGGGACGGGAGGACGATCTCGTCGATGCTACTCATGCTGGCCAAGTGGGAATACGATGGACGTCGTGAAGGTGAGGATGGAAAAAGTCGAGGTACTTGATATACGCACGCTTATCTCCGTGACTGTGATTCGTGGGGCTCCGACACCATTTGATCCCGCGCTGCTGCTATCCCCGAAATGCCGGTTGTGGCGCGGCGCGCTGAGCGGCCGTGAGGTGAGTGAGGTATGTGTACGACCGCGTCGTCTATCTCTGTAGTGTATTGACTTTGTCTTTCCGCAACACTCCCATCTCGACCACCGCCCATCGCCCTACACAGTATCATCATCGCTTTCTACCCAAGACGTGTCACGTCGTCGACCGACCTCCTCACACCCCGATCCTCGCCCCGCCACTCCACCCCCTCATCCCTCTGAACCATCATGTCCACCCAGTCGCACTCCTCCTCACCCACCGACATCCCCGCCCCGCTCCTCCCCCTCCTCCAGCTCCTCTCCTCCGTGTTCCTTACCCTCCAATCCACGTTCAAGCGCATCCCCGGCTCTCCCATCATCGTCCGGTACATCAAGAGCAGCTACCAGGACGATCCCTGGAGGAGTCTCCTCGAGGTCCTCCTCATCGCGTTTGCGGTCAGGACGCTGTTGATGGGTAGGACGAGAGGGGAGGGGGCCGGCAAGAACTTTATCAAGTTGACAGAGAAGGTGAGTGGCTGAACTGTGAATCCAGCGATCCGGTGCCGAGTGCTCGTCGTCGGTCGGGCCGGGCGGGAGCCGGAGGAGAGAGGCTGTGCAGTGATTGTGGAAGTGGTGGGAGTACAAGGGGCGGATCTACGAGATCGGCGTGATTAGTCGGGTTGGACGGGGTGGACTTGAAGAGGACGGCGGGGCGACTCGTAGTGGTGACCCGGATCCCTCCGCTGACGACACCAGGAGATCGACGAGCTTGTCGACGAGTGGAAACCGCAGCCTCTGGTGGAAGAGCCCAACGACCTAGATCACCTCACCCTCTCCACCGTGCCTACCATCTACGGCCCAAATGGCGCGCGGGTGAAGCTCTCCCCAGCGGGAAAGACCGTACGTCGGCGTAACAACGTCCTCCCTTGTCACTTGTCTAGCTCGAGTGTGCTGACCTGCAACTAGGTCCTCAATATGACTATTCCTAACTGGCAGGGTTTCGTGGAGAACGAGAAGATGAAGCAGGTGGCGATCGAGACGCTGAGAAACTATGGTGTGGGCACTTGCGGCCCTTCAGGCTTCTACGGCACGATCGGTGAGCTGGCTGACCCCACTACGCTCGCCTTGCGATTGGGCAAATGCTGATCCGTCGTTCCAGACGTGCACATGAAGCTCGAGGAAGACATCGCCTCTTTCCTCGGCACCGAGGCCGCCATCATCTACGCCCAGGCCTTTGCGGCCGTGTCGTCCGTCATCCCCGCGTTTGCAAAGCGTGGGGACATCATCGTCGCCGACCGCGGCGTCAACTTTGCGATCCATAAGGGCCTCCAGATCAGTCGGTCCACCATCAGGTGGTATGCCCACGGGGATATGAAGGATCTCGAGCGCGTGCTTCAAAACGTCGAGAGGGAGCAGAAGAGGAAGGGAGGCAAGTTGACAAAGAAGTTTATCGTCGCGGAAGGCGTGTTTGAGAACGATGGGATGATGCTGGAGCTGCCGAAAGTGGTGCGTCATCCGGCCTGGATTTGGAGAAGTCCTTTGTGTCGGCTAGAGTGGTCAGGTGCTAATGCGAGCCAGCTTGAGCTCAAGTACAAGTACAAATACCGCCTCATCCTCGATGAGAGCCAGTCGTTCGGAATGGTCGGCGCCCATGGAAGGGGTATCACCGAACACTATGGTGTTCCGGTGAGTCTTGCTGAACCGAGGGGCTACTGCTAGGAACCGAACCCCTGCTGACCCGTGTAGGCTTCCGAAGTCGACATGATCCTCGGCTCCATGGCGACGGGCCTCGCTACCGGCGGCGGTTTCTGCGCGGGCAGCTACCACGTCTGCAATCACCAGCGTATCAACTCTTCCGCCTCGGTCTTCTCTGCATCGCTCCCCGCCATGCTCGCCACCACCGCCTCGACCGCTATCTCGATTTTGAACTCGCAGCCAGCCCTCCAATCCACTCTGCAAGCCAACATCCTCCTATTCCGCCAGATCCTTTCCAAGCTCGAGCCCTTGCCCATGACGGAAAGTGGCGTGCCAACCATCGGGTCCTCCTCCACCGCGGGATCGATGCCGCCTCCTCCAGTACCGAACAAGGACGCGATCATCCATATCCCTTCGCACATCAACTCTGCTCTGATCCACATATTCCTGCTCAACCCCCCGCCCACGACCGAGGCAGAGGAGAGGCTCCTCCAGGAAGTCGTCGACGAGGTGGTGTCAAAGTCGGATGTGCTCATCACCCGCGCGAGAAGGTTGCGGGGGCAAGAGATCTTTGAGCCCGAACCCAGCCTCAAAGTCTGCATCTCTTCGTCGTTCAGTCGCAAGGAAATCGAAAAGGCCGCGAAGGGTCTGCGTGAGGCGCTCGTCAAAGTCTGCGGCAGTGAGTGGTCTCGTACCAGTCGACATCGGTTGCCGTAGAGAACCGCGGCTAACACTCGCCTCAGAGAAGCGATGACATTTTCCTCAATGACGTTCGGGCGCTGGCACGTCTGTCTCAAGGATCTAGTACCTTATAATAATGCATATTCCTGTCCATTTTGGTCTTTCCCACTTGCCTCTGACTCGACGATGCGCTGGCACAGCGATCTTACTCGAGGATCGACTCGCATGATCGCGTTCTAGATGGATGTGTCTACGATCTACGGCTCCAACGTGCACCTCCTCACCGCCATACCTTGCTTCTCGAGCTCCAGCTTGACCTCGTCAATGCCCACCTCTCCTCGGTGGAAGATGCCAGCTGCTAGCGCTGCCTCTGTCCCTGTCTTTTCGAACACCTCGATGAAGTCTCCCGGAGCGCCGGCCCCTGAGGAAGCCACGACCGGGATGTTGACCGCTCTCTTGACGAGGTTCACCAGGTCGAGGTCGAAGCCTTTTCCGCTCCCATCGCGATCGACGCTATTGAGGAGGATCTCCCCGGCTCCGAGCTTCTCCACCCCGACAGCGAGCTGCACGACGTCCAGGTCTCTGACGGCCCGCCCACCGGCGATGGTGCACTGGTACCACCACGCCTTGCCCTTTTCTTCGGGCGCGGTGCGCGAGGTCGCCTCGTCCCCGATGATGAGGCACGCGCGGTGAGCTTGGGGGAACGATTCGAGCCATTCGGGTTGGGCCGTGTCGACATAGACCCTCTTGGGGTCGATGGAAACCACGACGGCCTGACTTCCATAACCAGCCGAAATGGTCTCGATGCCAGTCTTGCCGGTCTTGCCCAACCCTTGCTTTTCCCGCGCCAGAAGCTCTTCCACAGCCACGACAGCCTCGGAACCGATCGACACCTTGTCCGCCCCACTGCGAAAGTATGCTCCCGCAACCTCCAAAGCGCTCCGAGGTGTGCCGTCGGGGTCCACCGTGTCCTTGATCCCGCCACCCACGGTGAGGGGAACGAAAACCGTCTCGGCTGCAGCCTGCACGACTTGGAGCATGGGCTGGTCGAGCAGCGCAGACGATCGGAAAGACGTGATGTTGAGGAAACAAATCTCGTCCGCACCGTCCTTGTAGTATCGCTGAGACAGCTCGACGGGCTTGCCGAGATTCCGGACCCCTCGCTCATCGTCCTTTTCCCGCACGTCGTACTGGTCTCCTTTGGTCACGACGAGGTCGCCCTGGTCATTCGACCGCACATCCAAACACGCCACGATACGGCTCGTCAGGCTTGATCCGCCTGCGCGCAGAGGGGAAGGGTTCTCGGGCTGGTACACTCGGGATGACGCCGAGGTGGTCGCGGTCGCGGTCGATGCCGTCGTCGGCGCAGCGGAAATTTCGGAGACTGGCGCCTCCAGCCATCTTCGCAATAGGTCGAGACCAGCGGGACCGGACTTTTCGGGGTGAAACTGCGTACCAAACACGTTCTTGTACCGCACCGAGGAGATGAACGTCTCGGATCCGTATCTCGAGAGGGTGTAGGCGTACTCGGCGACGTCGGGCGGGGTTTGGGAAGACGACGAGGACGAGGATGAGGACGAAGTCGGTAGGATGGCGGCGTAAGAGTGAACAAAGTAATAGTCTTCGTTCTCAAGCATGAGCTGCCGGTCCTCTCCCTCCGACTTCCATGCTCGCCAGGCCCCGTTCCAGCCCATGTGCGGGACGCTCTTCGGGCGCATCTCCCCGCCACATGAGACCTGGTCCTCCGATGAGAACCTAGAGATGGGGTACGGGATCACACCGAGACCCGCAGCTCCGGGACTCTCAACCGAGGAGGCGAAGAGCACCTGCATACCGATGCAGATACCGAAGTACGGTCGGCCGGAGGCGATGTATCGCTGGAGGTGGACGAGCAGACCCGAGTCGATGAGAGAACACGATGCCTGACCAAAGGCTCCAACACCGGGGAAAAGGAGTTTCTGTGAGTAGCGTCAGCGGGATACTCAAGGACGACATCGCGAGGAAGACTCCTCACCTCAGCCTTGTCGAAATCCGCCGCCGACTTGATCCACTCGAACTCATATCCGAGCTTCTTGATCGAGTTGGCAAGGCTGTGAGGAATGAGCAGGTTCTCTTGACATCTGGAGAGCAAATCTGCGGGAGGCTCAGACGGAGCGAATGCACTTACCTTCGAACGTTGCCTGCCCCGTAGTCAAGAATGTACAGCTTGGGCTTGCTGCTCGCAGCGTGGCCGGACGGCTGGCCGACGGAAGGGATGGGGAGGACGTGGTCTGCCATGGCGCGAGCGAGGGTAGGAGAAGCCGTGAGGTACTTGGCCGTTCGTCGGAGGAGGGGAGTTTGTCCAAACGATTTCAAAGAGCTGTCCAAGCTGCAGGAGACGGCGAGTCGGAGTAGAGAAGAATATAATCTCGAGAGATACATCTCTACTCGAACCCGATTCGAGTTTTTGGGTCGAGTCGCTTTGGTGAACGATTCCAGGCACTGCACATCCACGTGGCAGCCATTTGATCCCGTCGCTCAGCTGGTCGTCACTTCCACTGTCTGTTGTTATGGTCACCATGTCACAACTCCTCATTGACTTCGCCAACTTGCAAGACTATACAGGACCCCTCGGCGCGTTCACAAGAGACCTCCTGGGTGGCGTGAGAAGTCGTGTGAATTTGTTCTCCGTGTCTGGCATTCTCAACTCGTCATGAGCCGCCGAGACGTCGACGAAGCCGCCGGTAAGCCGACCTCCTCACTGCCTCAGACCAGATTATCATTCTCGCTCGCGCTGACGCGGTGCTGACACGGTGCTGACGCCGTTCGCAGTGCTCAAGTTGTACGGCATCTCATCGCTTGATCCTCAGGCATGGGAGGAAATCGATCATGACAAGGAGGGACCATTGGCGGGGACACTTACGGCCGAGGACGGCGGGATGGCAGAGGAGATGGACCCGCTGGGCTTGCGGGGGAGGTTATCGGGGTGAGCGCGATTCCGAGTTATCCATAATGAGCGTGTATACTGAGACCCTCCCAGTTCAAAGGATCTGGACATCCAAACTCGTGCGTTGCGCGCCGCACTTGTCCTGTCACTGCGAGGCGAACCATGGTTAGGGATGCTGATCGCATAGGCACCGCGACGATCCTCTCGTCAAAGTCTTTCGACCCCAAGGTGTTCCTTTCGGCTCAACACCCTGATGCATCCTACCAGGACCTTCGGAGAGGTATCGCCAACCTCGAAAGGGCGATTGAATCGCGGTCAGAAGCAGTGAGGATATTGGTGGAGGAGAACTTCGATCGATTTGTTGCCGTCAAGGCGTCCAGCGACGGTGAGTTGGACTGGTCCAAGTCCGATTGAACTGGCGGGCTCGAAAGGTGATGGCAGACCTGCTGACGTACGGCAAGTTGTGTATCGGGATATGAAAGAAGGTTTCTTGGCGGACGACACGGATCACGGCACCAGAGAGGTCAGGGAGGTTTACAAGGGTATGTGATATCCGCACCAAACCGCATTACGTGACAGCCCTCTCTAACACCAGTGTAGTTGCCACGCACAGAGCGGATCAGGTGTTCCTACCCGTACTCGAGAACGCCGTCAAGGCGCAGAAGCTCCGTTCCACTCTTGGCGTCTTTGAGAGATCCAAGTTCCTCTTCAACCTCCCTGGCCAGCTCATGGACTCGATCAATGCGGTGCGTCGACATCGACCCCTTCTCTTCGATGGTCCCATTCGGAACCAGGACTGAATCATTTGCAGGGAAAGTATGATCAGGCCCTCCGCGACTACAAAAAGGGCCTCTTCCTCAAGACGTCCAAGACAGGACAGTTCATCCCTGGCATGACGGCCAAGACGCCCGAGCAAAAGGCTCAGCAAAAGAGGGTGTTCGATAAAGTCTGGACTTCAGTCGAGAAGATCATGGGCGAGATGAGGACAAAGTTGGATGAGGGGCTCAAGGACCCGACTAGGTCTGTCGAGGACCAGGAGAAGACTATCGAGTAAGTCGGTCGTCGGACAGACGTGAATTGGAGCCCGTGGCGAGACCGAATTTGACCGGTGCGCAGGATCCTGATCGAGCTGGACGCGTCGGATGAGCCGGCGTGGGCGTACCTCGACTACCAGCACGCACATATCCTCGACACGATGAAGACGCAGTTCAAGAAAGCGGCCGAACAAGCCCAAGGTGAGGGCGCGTCAGGCTGGAAACGTTTGCGCATCTGACAGATTCGCAGCTGCTGCCCAACAATGCGCTCAGCAACCGTCGAGCTCCACAGCTCAGTCAGACTTGCTGAGGCGACAGCTGTCCACTTCGACGTACCAATTCAATCCAGTGTCCCGTGAGTTGCACCTCACTACCGACTCGGTTTTGGCATCGACTGATGAGCGTAGCTGCGCCCGTGGACGCGGCATGGTTGGCTGTTCAGAACCTGGTGAAGCAGCTATGCGAATATGTGGTTCGCTCCGTCCCGAGCTTCTGGCGAATCGCCAAAGCCTGCATGGACGGCAAGTATCTCAAGGTGAGCTTCGTCAAAACGTCCATTCTCTCCCACTGACCAGGTCGAAGCGCGACCCATCAGGCAAGATCAGCAGCACCAGTCGGCCAGCCTCAACCTGCCGGTCCATGTGTCTCGAGATCGTCAAGCTCTATACGTCGTACCTCTCCCAATTCTTTACCCTCTCGGACGTCGCGCTCGCCGAGTCATCCCCACGCCGAGAGGGCTCGGACCCGCCTGTCCCCCCATTCGTGCCCGAGGGGTCGTCCGTGCTCACGGCGTGCTTCTTTGCGGAGCGACTCGTCGAGGAAGTAGCGGAGTGCGTTGGGGAGCTCATGTCGGTGGATCTGGGACCAGAGGCGGGGAACTCGTTAAAGGCGATGACGGACTCGATGCGCTGGAGAATGGGAGAGGCCATCGCGGCGACGTGGACGAGAGGTGAGTACGAGTTGGGGTGTCGTCGGAACGAAGTGGACTGACGAGATCAGACGCCAAGGTGTTGCATGAGCTGGAGGACTGGCAGCCCAGCCCCTCGAACGGAGGTGGGACCAAGTACCTCGCCACCATGGAAGGATTCCAGACTCGCGTATTGGCATCAGCGAAGAAGATTGCGCTGCGGACGGGCGACAAAGACCCGTTGCCTGCGAATTACAAGCGGCGGATCAAGGAGACGTTCGTGGACACTCTCTGCGCGCTGTTCGATGGCATCCTCACGGCTGCTACCACGCCGTTGGAGCCGGAAGATAAGAGGCGACCTTCCAGAGTCGCTGCGGCCAAACCGCCACCAAAAGACACCGTGAGCATGCTTACGACCTATTTTCACCCACGACGTCTTTGATCATGTACGCGGCTAACGAAGGTCCAGGACACTCGCCTCCTGATGACCCTCGGGCAGTTTGATCAGTTGCGGCAAACCACCGTGCCGGCGATGATTGAGAGCGCGGCCAAGGTGCTCGAGCTTGATATGCAACGGGACCAGGCGACGTTGCTCGAAGTGCTGGCGAATATGGACGATATGGTGTTCCGGGATTATATCCGACACCGGTCCGAGCCACTCGTGAAGGTCATGCAAGAGGGAATCCTCCGGAGCGGACTCGACTGGCTCGACGCGCCGAAACCGACGGGTGAGTCGTCGTCTTCGTGCTCTTCCACACCGGAACAACGCCGCAGTGACTGACGTGATCGATGTAGAGGTCCGACCGTATATGCACAAGGCGCTATTGCTGCTCGTGGAAGCACATGCTCGGCTCGGCGTCGTTGCGCCCAGTCTCACCTCGCGGGTCCTCGAGGCGCTCGTCAATGGGCTCACCGAGGTGGCGTTGCAGTGTTTCCAGCAGGTGCCAAAGTTCGGTACCGGCGGGATGCTTACGGTGAGTCGCAAAGGTCTCTGCAACAGCCCAGTACCAGTCGTCACCGATCGCGGTCCCATTTCCAATTGCCTGAGCACATGCTAATCGGTTACGTCCAGGCCACACTCGAGATCGAGTTCCTACATCAATCAGTGAACCAATACGTCACTCCTCAAGCCAACGACACGCTATCCAAGATCTACGATACGATCTCCGCCGCGTACAGGCGGCAACAGAACCCAGAGGAATTCCAGAGAGAGCTGCATAGTCTCAGAAAGCTGTTGAGCGAAAGCAGGAAGGCGACGGGGATGGAGACGCTTTGTTTCAAGGTCAGGAAGGAGGAGAGGAGGGAGGGGAGTCGGGGCGGAGCAGGAGCAGGAGTCGGAGTTGGAGCTGGAGCGAACGCATGATGTCGTCGACGCAACCTGTAGCACTTGGATGTGCATGACTCGCACTCTCGATACAGGCGTAGTGTGCGAGGACTCGTACTGTAGGATCGATGTGACAATCCTCGCCACTGCGGATCGTTGGCTCGTCGACCGACTTGTAACCACAGAGGCATGTCGCTCGTTCTAAATGGTCATTCAGTTCGGCCCCGTTGCCCGTTGCGCAAACGAGCAACGGGAAGGGCATGGGGTCAGTAGTATCTAGGTCAGACGAAGTCTTAGAAACACCATTCGATCAGCAACCATTGATTTACTGCAGTCACGCGTGTACTCTACGAAATGTGCTCGTACTCGTACATACGGTATACCCGAATCACGACGATTTTCCCGCCCGTGTCTGCACGCCTATGAACTGCATACGCACACCGGTATGTACGAGTACTGTGCGTGTCTCACTGACTTTGGCTGGCCGTAGACACTCGGCTCATAGCGTCATTCACGTCCGTCGTGGCGATCTCCCTAACAGCCTTTGCCAACGCGAGGAAGTCCTTTGCCGCTTTCCTGGCGACCTGCACGCGTTTTTTGCACCTCCCGTCGAGATCTCCGCTCAAACAGGTGCCATCCGAATCGTCAGTGACTGTCAACAGGGCTGCTATCGGCGACAAACATTCTTCAAAGGCAGCATTGAAGAGCTCGTCCCTCTTCGTAGCGTAGTCTTGAAGCATCTCTTCTACATCGCTTACAATGGACTTGTCGTTGCTGACGCTAGTCGTCGAAAGAAACTGAGTCAACACCTTTTGAAATTCCAGATTTCTTTTGAAAGCCAGCGAGTATTCAGGGAGGCGGTTCGCGGCGTCAGTCGCCTCGTCCATGACTTTTGTGAGTGTGAGCGTCTTGAAGGCCTCCAGTACCTTGGGATCCTGCTTCAGCTCCGCGAATGACCTGATTTCGGTCTCTGCTTCATCCCAGTGTGATTGCTTGATGCTGACGATCAATGGCGCCTCGGACGAATCCTTAGTGGCGGCGCTCATGGTGCGTATTCGATGAAATGTTCGTGCGGTGGGTGGCTGATGGGCACAAGCCGTTGGCGAAGCAGCTGTTGTAGTACGGACGCGGCGAAGACCTCTCTGATGAGAAAACGCCGCAGTTGGGAGGCTACAAAGCAAGGGACAAGACCTCCGCTCTTCGAGCTAGAAAGGAGGCTGTCGATCGCCTGAGCATCAACGGAGTGTCGCGGGAATCTAGCGAACGACATCCTTCTAATCTGATACGAAGAAGCTGGTGACGGATGTGAGATAGGACGACTCAGATATCGGTGGGCAATGTATGGAGGACTTGAATGGCAAGAGCGCGGGAAGGGAGCACGTCGGAAGCCGCGGGTCAAGTAGTCCCCACTCATACATACGTGCATGGGCTGGACGGAGGCCCGGTCCGATAGCCACCTCGCTATCACCTAATCCGCTACCGGTAAAGAAAGCTGCTCAACTTGGGGTGTCCTTCCTACGAGGATGGGGGTTGGCGAGATTTGATCAAGGCTCGGCAGTCGGCTCATCATTTTTGATAGTGGCTGTGCTCGCTGTGCTCGCTGTATCGCTCGAGGGCGCTCGGTCCAGCGTGTCCAGATAATCCTTCATCGCCGCCTCGCTTGCTTTGTACGTGATGGCAGACGATTTAGCTTGCTGTAACGATTGCGCACAAGCGTCCAAGTCCTCGACTCGATCCTCGAACGCGCGGATTGCAGCCTCGCAGGCCAAGGCGCCGATTACGGTGCCATAAAAGTTATGGGTGAGCGGGCCGAGCTCGGTCAGCGTGGTGCGGGAGCGGGAGCGTACAGAGCTGCTGTTGTCTGTCCCATGTTCGACGGTGTCTGCGAGCGTCCCAAGGCTCACCACCATCGCATAGCTGCTCTTACGCAGAGCCTCTATGGCGTTTGGGAGTTTCTCAGCCTTCAGCGAGTTCAAGGCTCCCCACGCCATTGCGCCACCCCCAATCTCCTCTACCCACTCAGCGTCGGGCAGATTGAAAAGCTCATGACCAGCGACCCTTGATTCGGTCCTCATGGTATTTTGAAGGCCGGTAGAGAATGTGTTCACAGTGCTCTCCAAGGATGATCTGGCCGAGTTCTTGTGGGATTGCGTGACCATTTGACTTCCGCGCGCGCGCGCAGTGGCGACAAACTCGAGGTAATCTGCTTGAGCAGTTGCACTCATTGCGTAGTGAACAGAATGCAGTCGACGATGTGTCGGTTGAGATTCTGCACGGTCTTACTTGGGCTGGACTGGCGTTTTCGTTGACAGCGCGACCACGGGTCTGCAGTCGGGGAACGTTCACGAAAAGAGGCGGGGGGAGAGTAGCTGGGGCGTAGGCGTTCATGCAACAGCTCGGTCAAGAGGAGCACAGTGCTCGAGTATTATAGTCGCCCTCTGAGGGAGACTTTCCAAGGATAGCAAGAAGTCGGGGTCGCTTTTCTACCTTCGTGATGCGGAAGTGGAAGCCCTCGGTAAGCACGACAAGCGCAGTACACACAGTACAAAGGTGCGTGGCGGAGCCGGCAGCCCTCGTCACACCTCAGCTGCTGCCGTGCGATGAGCTCTGGGTCATACGCGCAGCTTGAACGTAACTGAGCCTGCCACGGTGAGAAAAGCGACTTCCTTTCAAGAGAGTGCTGCGTGTAAACGGTTCCTTGTGTTGCACTCGAGTGTGTTCAAGCAAAGGACGGACAGGTCTGTATGTACTCGTACAGTATGCAACCATCCCGGCGAGGTGGAACAGCCAGGGTCGGAAATCTCACATACGGTAATGTGCCATAACGAGTACATGTACTAGTTACTGTGCCAGAACTCCTCTGAACCGTGCGAGTACAGTGTTCGAAGTGTGCGATTCTCTGTCACTGATTCCCGCCAAGTTCACGGCACAGGTGATGCAACTTTGGGCGAGCTCTCAACACAGTCTTGCATTTAGATGGATGATTGGTCATGGGAGACAATCTGCGTGCTGTAGAACCCTACAGTAGTTACTGCACAGTCTCCGTGTCAATCGTGACATCGTCATCCATGGTTACAGAATCGTCATCCATGGTCACAGGCTTGGCCTGCGCCTCTGCGGATTCGCTTTGCGTGGATGCGGACTGACCAGCCTGGCTGTTCTGGAAGGTGGTGAGTTTCGGCATCGATTCTTGGGCAGATGGGAAGTGATTCCCCACGTCCTCTTCTGTGAACTCAGCCACGGCTTGCGGCCACCGCATACATCGTCATCGCTCTTCCAGCCTTCGAGACATCCGAATCAAACGATTTCGCCGATTCTTCGTCATGACCGTACAATTTGGCGACACCCCTGCTGGCGATTGCGCCCAGAAGATGTCCGTAGTACCCTTTTGAGATGCTACGTTGTTCGTTCAGCTTGTCCTGGATCTGCTTCATGGAGCTGCTCCAGTCGTTTCGGTTCTCGGCTTGCCACTTGAGATCATGGACCATGATGTGCGTGGCTGCGAACATTCCTGTGAAGATGTCCAGTTTACCACATACGGTGTCGTTACTCATCATGGAAGCTTAAGCATTGCCATTGTCATCTTGGACTGGGCCTGGGTGTCGCTCCAGCCGGAAGTGGCAGACAGGCCAAGTTGGGCAGTAGCCAAATCGGGCGCACCTTCTTCGCAGCGGCGCTTGATCTCGGCGCCTACCTAGTTCACCAGGCTCTTAAAGATTTCTCCCGACTTGTCCACGCGTGCAGAAGTGACCAAACCGGCCCCTTGGGCAAGGTCGCCACCAGCCGTCTGGCTGCTGCTGCTTGAGCCTTGAGCGCGTTGCATCTTGTCTTGACTTGATACGCAACAAGTCCGGTCGGTGTGGGGTTTGTGTGTTGATTTGGATATCGTCGCGAGAAAGAGAATTTTGGGGGCGGCCAGCTGAGCAACTCATGTTATACCCGCACACTTGCGTACACAGGCAGAAATGCAGTACAATGGACTAGCGGGCCTTCCTCGTCCGCTACGATCAAAGGAAAGAGAAGTGGCGTCTCGCTCACGACACAAAAGACCAGCAGCGACAGTGTGCGAGGTATCTCATGCCATGCCTTCGAACAGCTCCCAGCCAATGAAGTACTGATAGAGCACACCGGTGTTGGGACCGCTGATCGTTGAGGGGCGGCGTGGAGATGGACAGGAATGTATTACTGGTCACATACAGTGTATTCTGTTGACGATAGGCAGGCTGGAGGAACATCGTTCTGAGCACTGTCTGGTCGGGACACCGGCAGACAAGTCGTATCAAAGGAGGTAAACAGGATGGGTCAAGTACCACATATGCAGTACGTAGAATCATCTCAGCCCGTCACTGATTCGTCGAGCCGGCTGACTAGCGGAGCGCTGAGATCTGCTCCCTGCTTCCGTCGATATCGGCCTGCTCCTTCTCCCTGCATCTCTCTGCAAAAGCCAGGAAGCCCTTGGGAGCGGTCTTGGCTTCTTCCAACCGTCTCGTGGTGCCCGCGTCCAGCGTGGGACGCCTTTCATCCGTCGATTCCGTCAGGGCTACCAGAGTCCTTATGACCGAGAGCGACTTCGCTTCGGCAAGCGTGCATACTGCGGTCCAAGACTCGGCGCATGCTGTCATGCACATCACAGCTCCGAAAGCTTTGCCCCGGTTCGACTCGTTGACTGCCTCGGAAAACAAGTCCACGGCCGCAAGGTGCGCGGTGTGATTCGCGGACAGCCCGGCGGTGCAGAACCACAGCTTGGAAAGCGCCTCGTTCAACTCTGGCATGACATCCTCCAGGGTCGTGTCAGCCAGCTCGGCTCGAGCCTCGGGGTCCTGCGTCAGCTGCGCCCACGACTGCACGGTCTCCTCTGCTTGGTCGAGGTGCCTCTGCTCGAAATGGACCTCTGTAGGCTGAGATTCCTGGTTCCAGATGGTCATTGTAATTGTGGAGCTCATGTTCTGCGTTGGATGAGGTGGTTCTGGGTCCGGTGTGGTTGGTGTGGTGGGTGTAAGGGGGAGGATTCACAGTAGTGGGGCGGGGCCGGACAAGCGCTGTCTTGTACTCGCCCTAACGCATCGTAGGTGCAAACTGCTTGAAAGGAGCAAGCACGGACAACGCCCTGGGTGGTCATTCGTTGCTGAAAGGACCGATCGAAGGGCTTAATGGGGATAATGATTGCGATCCCTTGTGGTCCGAAAGATGACGCGTACATAGCATAGAGCACGAACACTGAACAGAGCTTGGGAATGTTTCGGACGGATGTGCAGGTTCTCCGATCAGAAACAGCACGTACTGTAGCGAACCGGAGTCGGCGCGAGAGTGCAAGACCGATAAGCGTTGATGCAATGACGGGGAGAAGGGGGAACCATCGAGACAATCCTTTATGCTTCGGTTCAACATTGAAGGCATCTGCTGTCGTGCGATACACCACTAGGGCAGAAAACCTACCGTACCTTCCTCATTCTTCGGATGGCAGGCTTGACGGGAGCACACGGCAGCACTCCCCTTTTCGCCGCACGCGAGCGCTGCACAGGAGATCCCGGCGGCTCCCGAGCGATAAGGTAGGTCCGATGATGATCTTCGCGCCCCTGCTTTCGAACAGGCCCGGCCCAGTCCTGCTTCAGTGACCTTCTCGGAGCTCTCTCGGAACATCTCGATTCGGAACGATGTGCCCCCGGTCCGTTGACTTCGCAACATCTCGATTCGGAACGATGTGCCCCCGGTCCGTCGACTTCGCAGTGGTGGTCTGCAAGTCGATACATGCGTCATGTCCTTGACCCTTGTACCTTTATCCGTGACTGCTGCATCTGCACGCTCACCCACACCTGCTCTGCCCCCTCTCCTACACCTGCTCCCACACCCGCACATGTTCTAGCTCTCGCTTCTGCTCCTATTCCTGCTCCGTTCAAGCCGACTGAGCCGCCTCGACGGCCTTTGCCGCCGCCTCGTCCAGTCCGTCGAAGGGGAAGATCTGGAGTCCGGACTCCTTGATCATCCTGCGGCGCGGCGAGTCAGCACGGGCGTCTGATCATCTGCTGCACATTCGCTCCCACTCACTTCTTCGCCTCGGCCTCCTTGGTTCCCTGGAGTCGGACAACGAGGGGGATGGAGAGCTGGAGCTCCTTGGTGGCTTTGATGATACCCTCGGCGATGACGTCGCATCGCATGATACCGCCGACTAGGACAAGCGTCAGCTAGAATCCATCCCTCGAGCCACACCTGCCGCGCCACACAGTAGGGACTTGGAAGGGGAAGCATAGCTTACAGATGTTGACGAAGATGGACTTGACGTTGGGGCTCGAGAGCAGGAGCTCAAAAGCCTTCTTCACGGCATCGGCAGTAGCGCCACCTCCGACGTCAAGCTGAGGCAAGAGTCAGCTCGTCGCTTCCCATATCCGACGAAGAAGGACTTCGCCAGAGGAGGAGAGGGGGCGATGTAACTCACGAAGTTGGCCGGGGAACCACCGTGCAAGCTCAGCACATCCATCGTGGCCATGGCGAGACCAGCGCCGTTGACGAGACACCCAATGTTGCCGTCCAGCTTGATAAAGTTGAGTCCGTACTCTGCGGCCTCGACCTCCTGCGGGTCCTCCTGCGTCACGTCGCGGAGCTTGAACACGTCCTTCTGGCGGAAGTCGGCGTTGTCGTCGAAGCCGAACTTGGCGTCCATGCTGGCGGTGTCAGCGCGCGACGACGAACGATAGGAACGCAGCGAGACCCGGTCGAATCGATAAAAACAGGAGCAGGAGCAAGAACAGGTGTACACCGGCGACATAGCCAGCGGCAGAATGGGCCGATCGGGGAAGCGGATCCAAGTCAGAGTAGAGATGTGAAGGGAATTCGGGCCAGGTGTGAAGAAATTTGAGACGGCTCGACGCCGACTCACCAGAGCACCTGCCCGTCGCTGAGCTCGGCGAGGGGGTTGATCTCGATCTGCGTCGCGTCCTTCTCCTTGAAGATCTGGTACAGCTTGCCAAACACGTCCGCCGCGTTGTCCACCGCCTTGTCCTTGAATCCCAGCTGCTTGGCGAGCGCGACCGCCTGGTCCTTGCTGATCCCCTTCTCAAAGTCGAGGGTGGTAGTGATGATTGCCTCGGGGGTATCGTGCGCGACGTCCTCGATGTTCATACCCCCCTGGTTGGAGGTGACGAGCACGGGAGCGCCCCGGGCCCGGTCGTTCAGCACCGCGGCGTAGTACTCCTTCTGAGGAGGCATGCGTTCGGCCAGCATCACGGCGTTGCACAGACGACCGCCAGCGCCGGTCTGCTTGGTGATGAGTTTGTGGCCGAGCATCTTCTCCGCGTACTCCTTGGCCTGAGCGGGGCTGCAAGAGTATGGTATCAGTACGGGACCCGCGTGACGGGTGACGGGTCCAAGCGCGCGGCTCGGACCGGGCCATGTGAGATGACATCTGAGGGGTTGTGGAGTAGCGAGACTCGAAGACGCTGCGGAGTAGCGAGAACGAGGAAGAAAGTGGTTGGGTATAGCGAGAAACGAGGGGGAGTTGGCTCAGTGAGAAGTAGTCCGCACGCACGAGTCGACCATCTGCACACCGCCCTGGAACCCATTATCAAAGTGTCCCTTGCCTCGGCCACCGGCCAGAACCTGCGCCTTGATCACCAGCTCGGGCTTGGCTGCGGGGCGACGTGGCGTATCAGCGCGATCCCGGTTCCGGTCTCAGGCGCAAGCGCTGCGTCATGCTCACCGAAGCTCTTGGCGACCTCCTCAGCCTCTGAAGCGGAGAACGCAGGGACGGCCTTGGGCGTGGGGATGCCGTACTGCGCAGGAAGTCAGTCCGGCAGGACAACGAGGAGCAAGTCACGGAGAACAGATGGGCACAGCATCGGCAGCAGCGACACAACAGGCGAGAGGGCTTCGAGCGTGTGCACGTACAGAGTTGAGCAGCTGGACCGATTGATACTCGTGAATCGAGAGGTTTCGGCGTTGTTGCCCCTGGGCGTTGTTGAGCGATTGCTACGGCGGCACATCAGTTTCTCATCTCGGGGCGACTTCAGGCGTCTCGCTGTTACTTGCGCCGAGCCGCGCCGAGCTCAGTTGGCTAGCCAGCGGAGTGTCCGAGAAGGGAGGAAGTGTCGAAGCGAGACGACAATGGGCGGGGGAGGGCCACGACGTCGCTCGTCACTCTCTCTCGTGGTGCACTGGCGTCACGTCTCGTGTTCGGACTCACCCTCGCAACGGAGCGGACGGCACGGAGACCCCTGAGCATGGCTATGGTGGGTAAGAAAGGGAGAGAGGAAGGGCGAGGATGGGGCAGTATCAAGTGACAGTAACGAGCGAGATGTTGAACTGTGCACCTTGACCTTTGCCCTCCGTCATGTGGATGGTGGAATTGGATTGCGGCAGAAGCGGACGACGGGATTAAATCCTCCCTAACCCCCATCCCCTCCTCGGGTTTAGGGCCGATCATATCCGCGTATCGTACATCGTATCAGTCACTGGCAAAATCATCGTTGCAATGCATTGCGCTCTCATGGGTTGGGTCGGTTCGGTTCGGTGGGATATGCTTTGCCAAAACGCCGTAGCGCTCGCTCTCTCCGGGCGGCTCGGCAGGTCACTCGTTTCTATCTATGGTACCACTGCTCCTGCACAGCGTATGCACAACGCCAGCTGTTCCCCGCCTTGGAGAAAGGAAATGTCCGCGCATCCGCGCATACCCGATCCGCTCCACTTGCTCAATCATACCCAGATCTGCGACCGCGGTCTCCTTACCACCGCACCACCGCAATCCACACAGCCCGCATCCATTCTCTGCTCCTAAGTCGTGAAGCTACGGACGGTTGTCAGCGACGGCGCAAGCTGCAAGCTACGAGCCACGATCCAACCGCCCGCCACGAGCCACTCACATCCCGAGGATCTTGAAGGGCGGGGAAGAACCGCCCGCTTCTCCTTGCAACTGGCATTCGACCTGCAGGCGATCAGTTGTGTCCAATGTCCAAGCAAAGGATGACTCTTCGCTCGCAGGGACCAGAGCGCCATAGCCGACTTACAAAGTGCGAACCCCTAGCGACACCTCGATCAATCATGACCAGTCTATGTCTTTATCAGGACCAGTCCCGGTGGAGGCGTGCGATCCACGATCTGGGTCAGAAACAAGGAGAAACCGCCGCCCACTCACGTCGCGATGACCTCCTCGACTTCTGCTGTGCCGTGGAGCTCTTTGGCTCCGCCAAAGTTGTCGTCGACCCAGCACTTGACCGTACCCAGCGGCTTGTCCGATGGGGATTGGAGGAAGTAGATCCCGACGTCGCCCGCCCCGAGCTTCATTGGGATTCGGAGTCGAGCGGTAGGCTGCTCGGCATACCTGGGGATTCATCAGCACAGGTCCACACGGGTCGGAGATCACCGCGGAGCTGGACCGCTGGGCCGTGGACCCACCAGTAGTGCCTGTCCTCGGTGATTGCATTCTTGGGTGGGTGGTAGGTATGCCAGCCCGATCCGTAGAACAGACTCGGCGGGAGGGGGTTGATCAGATCGCTCGCTGAGACGCAGTACGGGTCGATTTCCCTGAACTTCTGCACGTCGTGCGGTCGGTCCGCCAATCGAGCGGAAGGCACTCTCAGGCCGTAGTATCGATCGCCAAGGGACGACCCGGCTGAATCGCCGTCTCCCGGATCCTGGCCGGGCATACCCTTGCGCAAGCCCACGCCCCCGAGGAGCGACGGGCTGCCCGACGTACCGTCCCCCTCGGCACCGAGGGCGGGGACGTCGAAAGCGTGGCCTTGGAGGGTGGACCAGCCGGCACAGATCTGCGACATGATGTAGCTGATGAGCACGTCGGCGATGAGATCGTGCCCGTCCGCACTGGCGTGGGTGGGGTCACTGTAGAATGCCGAGCGCGCCTTGTCGGGCGTCTGGAGATACTGGTCGTAGATGACGCCCTTGACACTGCGGAGGGTCAGAAGGAGTTTCAAGCGGCCATTGGACTCTGTAGATGGCTCGGGGAATGGCTCTGGGGATGGCTCTGGAGATGGCTCTGGGATTGGCTCTGAAAATAACGCTGGAGATCACTTGCCTGATGTGCGGTACGTCGTAGAACTGCGCGACGACGTTGTGCAGAAGCTCAGGACCGGCAAAGCCGTGCTGGGCCTGTACCTGGGGCGAGAAGTGCCCGAGGATGATCACAGCGGGCATCTCTGGGCGCACCAGCACGGACCGCACGAGGAGTTCAAAGTGTTGGAGCCACTCGGGGTCGCTGAGGCGTCAGCGCGGGTCGGGCGTAGAGACAAAGAATCATTGAGTCGGGGCGGATGGCACTCGACTCACTTTGGATCCGCCGCGTCGAATTCGAGGATGACGAGATCGGTCTGATCGGGCATGTGATGCGCATTGCAATAAGCATAGTACGCCGAGTCTGTCTTCCTCGTTGCGCCATTGGTGAGCTCGTTGGCCGGGTGGGGGAAGACGCTGTTCCACCAATTGAAGAATTTCGAAGGGTAGCACCGTTCCCCGACTGGATCGTCGCCCGCTCCGATACACGCCGAGACCGACCCGCCGAGGACCGACATGGTGACCGGCGCGCCACTCATCGCTTTCTGCAAGACCCTCTGCACCCTCGCGCCCGTCCCCGAGTGGAGTCGGCTCTTGAGCAGCTCCAGCTGACCCCGCCTCGAGACGATCGGGTCGCCCGGCCCGAAGACGGGACAAAACTCAAACGGCGCAGGGTCGGAGCGCGAGTTGTTCAGGTAGTCGCGGGGGACGAGGAGGTGCGTGTCGAGGAGGTGCGAGTGGGAGTGCGGCGACTCGGAGGGGGAGGCTGCGAAGCGGAGCGGAGCGCGGCGGGCGGCGGGCGGCGCGGACGAGGATCAATCAAGCAGGGGCGGCGGACGGAGGATGGATGTGCAAGGGGAAAGAGGCAAGGGTTAGCAGAAGTATCGACAATCACAGGTGGGCAACTCACAAAGTAGCATTTTTGAGAAGAGCAGCAATCCGACAATCACGCCGAGGATGAGCCATGCGCGTTGGGACAGGCCTAACGAGATTGTCAGCAGAGTCCCCAAGCCAAGATGTCTCGAAACCGCGTCCCTTCGGAACGCGGAACGCTTCTTCAGGCTCGTCGGCTCGTCGACCAGTCGTATTGGGAACATCGCCGAATCGCCGTCCACTCACCCAGCCTCGTTCCTTTTCCTTTACCCTTCCCGGTGAGCTGGGCCATGCTCAAGCTCCCCAGTCCTCCCAGATTGAGCGACAACCCCCCTCCCGTCCTCCTCGCCAACAGACCCCCTCCTAGACCTTTCCCACTTCTCCTCATCCCACCGGCCCCACCCGCTCCTGCACCTCCTCCTGGCCCCGATCCTCCTCCGGCGGGATGATCCTTCTCGAGATCTCCTTCAAAGTACTCGTCCCCCTCTTCCGCGCGCATTTGCGCCGGCATATCACTCCCAGAGGGCGGGTATGACGCGTGGCCGTGCACGCGATTCGCGTAGTGGGACATCGGAGTGTCGGGCTCGTCCTCCCGGTGGGCGTGAAGGTGCGGGTTTCGCAGATTTGAGGTCGACGATGAGGATGAGGATGAGGGTACGGCGGAGTTGGGATTGGACTTGGTGGAAGTAGGGGAGGAAGTCGTTCGCGGTCGGAGCATCGGCTCGAGCCAAACCCTTTCGGATGGGACTGAACGCAACGACGACAAAGAAGAGATTTGATACGGCACGTCGCTACCGAGCGCGGGCGGACGCGATCGCGAGGGGGTCTACGTCCAGTAATTGACTTGACTTGACCTCAAGTCAAGAAACTACGGATCGCAGTACGACGGAGCGAGTGCGAGTTTGAGCGTTGACAGTCCGAGGCAATAGGAACGTCGATTTCAGTGGCCCTGCTCCTCCTGTTCCCGCGCGCGCAGCAAGGCGCCTAAAGCGGGTTCGTCGGGACGGGTCGTGCGCTGTCACCGTCGTGCGTGTCACCGTCGTGCTGTCCGCTCGGGATAGCGCCAGAGAAGGGTCGTAACGGGTTTCGTGGAGCGTTGAGGGGGTTTATATATATGCGTTGTGGGTATAACAAGAATAATAAGACGACGAGTTGTGGATGATGAGCTGGAGGGGGGGTTGTGCCCTTTCCGTTCAGGGACGCCACAGGAAAACGAGCACGAGCCCGGGTGTCGCGTCTGGGTCTCACCATCGTCGTATATAGACGTGCCTGAGTGACCCCGCCAATGAAAACCCACGACACCGTGACCGGTGATAACAACAGCTCATGGCCATACATCCTACCCCATCCATCCGCGAGCAGATCCAGAGACCATACCATATCACCACACGATCCTGATAACTGGCTCAACTCGGCTCGAGAAAGCAACAACGCAACAACGCAACTCGTACATTCGGTTCAGACACCGCGGACAGAGACCACTTGATATCCACCGCTTCCTCCGCTTCCACCGGTTCCGCCGGGTTAAGCAATCGATTGATCGATCTCCGGGTCTCTCCTCCCCGCTTGTGAACACCTCCCCGCCGTGTACAGCGACCTCCCTCTCTCGCGTCGCTTCTGGTTTGACATGAAACAACTACCGCTTCCGCTTCACCTCCTCGGCCCGTTCAATGGAACAGTTTCCGCTTTGGCTTCTCCTCGGGAACCACCTTGATGTGGCTATGCTGACTCGGCCTGCCCGGGTGGTGGGAGCAGCACTCGATGTTCTTGACCCACTCGTCCCCTTCGTCCTGCTCGTTCTCGCTCACCCCCGTAACCTCGGCGGGCGGGACGCTGACGTTCCCTCCGCACTCGGGAGAGCCGCACGCGCACATCATCTTGTCCTTGCCCCTGCCGACGAGGAGGTCGGAGAGGGTGCACCGGATAGTGGGCTCGACGGCCAGCATGCGCATGATGGCCGATCGGGACTCGCGCGGGAGGAGGCGGAAGATAGATTCCGCCCCGCCGGTCTGGAACGTCCGGGTAGAGGAGATCGAGGCGGCTCGTTCCCGTTTCTTCTGCTGTTCCTGCTTGTTGGTAACGACCCGGCTCGGGGAAGGGAATTCTCCGGTGGGCGTGCTCGGGCCGGACAACGGAGTGGAGACGGCTCGACTCCGACCGTGTCGGTCGTTGTTGCCTGGTGGCACCAGGTGGCTGGAGCGTGGGGATTGCGGGACGGGAAGGGTATCTTGTCGAACCGGGGGAGGACCGTTTTGCGTGGGCAGACGAGAAGCGGGGAGAGAAATCGTCGAATCGCCGCGTCGAGGGAAATGCAAGTCGCTGGGGTCTTTGATCTGAGTCGGGCTCTCTTGCAGATGGAGCGTCGCGAGAGACGGGGTTTGGGTATCTTCCGATGACGAGCTGCTGACGGATTGCTCCGACACGGAGTTATCTCGACCCTGGCTCTGCTGATGACCATCCTTTTCAGTCGCCGTCAATTGCGTCGTCGCCGTCGCTGCGGTTGCAGTGCTGGCCCGGCTGTTGGATCGGAACGGCAAAGAGCTAGAGCCGTCGGGCATGAGCGAGTGCGGCCCGCCCTGCTTGGCGTTCCCCTCCACGCCGTTGGCCACCGACGGCGCCGGCGTCGGCACCTCGGGCTTCGTGCACAGCTCGGGGTGCGTGTTGACGTACAGCCGGAAACTCATGTCGGTCTTGTAGTCCGGGATCTTCCACGGAAATCGCCGGAGGATCATGCACATGAAGATGATGGCCACGGACCACACATCGGTCAGTCTGGGGTCGTACGTGTCCTTGTGCAGGACCTCGGGCGCGAGGTAAGGGTCCGAACCCACGACGCCAGACGCGGGGATCTGGTGCTTGCCAGGGTAGTGGAACACTGTGGCCGTGCCGAAATCGATCAGCTTGACAATGTTGTCCGTGGTCATGACGCAGTTGTCGAGCTTGAGGTCGCGGTGGGCGAGGCCCATCGAGTGGAGGTAGTTTACGCCGTCAATGATCTGTCTGAACACGCAGTAGATCTCCGGTCGCGACATCTTGCCCGACATGACCACAGAGAAGAGGTCATAGGGAGCGTACTCCATGATCTGGCGAATGAATCAGATCGATACGATTTGGATACGCTCATGGTTCACGCCGCAGCTCACCTCGTAGAAATGACCGTGGTCATTGACAATGTCCACCGTCTCGATGACGTTGATATGCCTCAGCGTCACGCCAACGCAAAACTCTGCCGTCACCTTGCGCTGGTACTCCTTTTCGCTCTCGCCTTGCCTCCTGGGCCTGAACTCCTTGACAGCGTAGGTCGTCCCGCCTTGCTTCGAGTTGGCCTTGATCAACCTGACGGTACCTCCCGCGCCCGAACCGAGCACCTTGCCCCACTTGCCGTACTTTTTCGACAGGTGCGCGTGAGTCGCCTCGTGGAGGGACGGGTGGGTGAGCGCGACCACTGGGTGTGGGACGCCGGGGTACTCGGCCGCGTTCTTGGGCGTGGCGATGCCGGGGGTGGACGAGGGCGTGTGGACGGGAGACTCCTGCTGCGACTGGGGCTGCGAACCGTGGTCCATCTCGGTCATGTGGAGTGTGGGTGTCCTGCTGGGGGCGGCGGAAGAGCTTCGCGACTCGCTAGGCGTGCGATCCCCTTTCTTCTTGTCCTTGTCCTTTTTCTTCTCACTCGAATGACCAAAGAAGCTGGCTAGGGAAGAGTGCGATTTCTCCCCCTCGGTATCCCGATGGTGATGCCGCATGAAGCCCATGAGGTGCGCGGTGTGAGCGCCGTGGTGGTCCCTGTCCTGCCTGACCGAGCCCTCGGTGCCGACCGCGGGCGTCGCGGCGCCGGCGGTCGCCGTCCCACTAGGGGCCTGCACGTTCACCGCCAGCCCGCCGAATGAGCTGCCCCGACGCTGCATCGCCGGCGTCGCTGCGTCATTCGTCGGCGACCCGGGCGTCGACGCGCCGGGCGTGTCGTTCAGGTTCGCGTGGAGGGCGGCAAGGGCGGTTGGCGAGTGGTGCTCGTGGTGTCGGTGCTTGTCCTTGTGATCGTGGTGTCCGATGTGGTGGTTGAGGAAACGGCGGAGGTCGTGGAGAGGCCCGCTGTGATGCTTTGGCTGTCGGGTCGCGGTGGGCGACGCTCCGGGACTGTTGGGAGCCGTCTTGGAGATCTGAGAAGCGCGGTCGGCCCTAGGCCTCTCCCTGTCGGCGGGTAGGGAGGGGGCCGGCGACCCAGTGTGCTCGGGCGGGGTAGCAGGTGTGAAGGAGAGGCCGGACGGGAGGTGAGGGCGGTGGTGTCCTGGTCCGGAGGATTCGCGGACTGCGGGCGAGGACGATCGGCTTCCCGGTTTGGATGAAGCCTAGAGTGGTGTCAGCCAGGTTCACGAGCGGGGAAGATGGAGACAGAAGGCTCGCGCACTGCTCGGAGAACACGCAAAGAGGGAGGTTCACGACGGGGTCGTTTGGATGGCGATGGCGAGTGAGTCCACGACCACCACTTGTGAGGTGGTGGTCGACTCCCGTGGGCGGGGAAATGGGATGGCGCGGTCATGGGGACAAGCCGGGGTGAGGGCAAGTGTGGTGGAGGAGGAGGGCCGAAGAGGACAGAGGTGTTTGTGGTTAAAACAGAAGCTCGAAGCTCGAAGCTCAAGTGAGGTAGATACCATCGAGGGCCTCGGCGACGCAAAGGAGGGGTCTTCGATAAAAGGACCGCGACGAGATATGCCGCAGACAATGCTGACAAGCACCCAGCCACGGCAAGCGAGCACGGCACGGCACGACGCTGCTGCGTCGAAGGCGGTCCACGGCCCGGATGGCCGATGTCACAGTGGTCTCCGATGAAACGCGGATGGATTGATTGATTCCAGACTCGGACTCGGACTCGGACTCGGCCTCCAACTCAGACTCACGTCGTCATGCCATAGTCCCCCTCTACTCGGGACTTTTCTCAGACTCGTCCCCTCCTCGCTGGAGTATCCATTGCCCTCCCCATCGAGTGCCATGTCGCTCGGCCTCCTGCTGACGGGTGCCGAGCCCGATTCGCTTTCTGGCGGAGTGCCCACGGGCGTCTGTCCCGGCGTGCCGGAAATAGGCGTGAGGTGTTCGGGGGACGGCAGACCATCCTGGGCGGTGAAGATGCGATGGCCCGCCGCGGTGGTGAGGGAGAGACGGCGCTGGTGGTGGTCGTCAAAGTCGATAGAGTGGAGCGGGATCGCGGGGGATGAGGAGAGCATGATGAGGCGAGGGGTTCAGAAATGGCGTGGGCGAATGGCGAATGGCTTGGTGCGAGGAGAAAAAAAGGCGTGAAAGCGGCGTGGAGCGGATGGAGACGGGAGGAAAATGTGGGTGGGGCTATTGGTCCATTGAACTGAGTCGGCGATTGGGATCGAAGACCAAAGTGAGGAGTATGCGGGTATGCACAAGCAAGTCTAGACCGCGAGGTGGTGGTGGTGGATGATGCGAAGGGCCGTGATGGTATTGGTGATGGCGGTGAGCGATGGGCGACGAGCGATGATCGCCGCGAGTGCCGTGTCGTGTCGGTCAAGCCGGATCGGATTCCGAGGGGCTCAAAGCAGGGGTCGGCGACAGTAACAAGGGGCTTGAGATCGATCCGTTTCTATGCACCGGACTCTGCACAGGGTGGGGGTCGGGTGTGCCCGGTCGAGGGTTGGGACGAAGAGCAATGCACAGTGCGGACGAATACAAAGGGGAGTGGTAGGGAGGATGAGTGAATTGATGACGAAGGGATAGGTGGGTGGTGGTGGTTGGGGGGGAGTTGCAGCTGCCGGGGGGAGGGGGAACGGGGAGAGACCCGCGGTGAAGGAAAGGTAAGTGCAGTTGCTGGCTCGGTGACCGTGGCCGTGGCCGTGGCTGTGGCTGTGGCTGTGGCTCCTCGTGCTCCCTCGCCTGGCCTGGCTCTCGTCTCGGCTTTATCCTCGGCTCTGCCTCTGCCTTTGCTCCGGCAGGTTTCCAATCCTAGGATATGTATCCTGGAGTATACGACGCCCCCGTTTCCCCACGTCCCCTCGTCGGGACTCGTGTCTCGCCTCGCGTCCTGGCCTCGCTTCGCTTCCAGCGTGCTTGGCCTTGGCCTTCCCCAACCGACTTTGGTGCACGGTCGATCAACAGGCGGCTCGGGCTCCCCGCCCAGCGAGGCTGAACGATCCTCCGCGGTTTACCGCCCGTGGGGCAGGCTGGTTCCCACTGGAGAGAGATGCGGCAGTGACGAGCAACAATTGGCAAGTGACAAGAGGGCAAGTATCGCTCGCAAGTATGAGTACTGACAAGTGAGAACCAAGCACGCGTATAGCTACTCGAGATGATCCTCAACGAGACACAGTGGCAACAGGAGCGAGCACCAGTCATTCGATAGATGAGATGAATCCGTTTTGTCCGTCCGTTTCCATGCATATCATACGCGAAGTGCTGAGTGTGCGTCCGGCCATCACAGCCCCCGTCGCCGTCACCGTCGCGGATACCGCTGGCTTACTCACCCGATTTTCCCATTCTCGCAGAACGCAATGGTGCAGTTGGTACTACACTTCCACCGCATCCCACCTCGGGCATAAGCAATGTCCGCTGGATGCCCGGGCGAGACATGTGCCAGAAACTCCGGAGGGAAAGGATACATATGCCCCCACCTTCTTGCCTCGTCGCCGCCTTCTGCGCCCGTATCCTTGCCTTGTTGCACATGCACTGGAATACATTCGGGCTATTCTCGTACCCAACCCATACCCACACCCGCCTCGTCGCCTCGTCCTTTCCCCGTTCTCAGCCTGTTCGCCTTGACAAAAACTCGGTCCGACGGACCCAAGGACGAACCAATCCCGGCCGAAACAAAACACCACAAACCAAGACCCGTCGGTCATCTCCGGCCAGACGAGTCGACGCGAGGATGAATGATCTGCAGGGCGCATCAACGAGCTCATGCTGCTCATATACACTCACACGCCCGCGCCGTGGCTCGTGCTTTGATCAACAGTGGTCTACAGTCAGACTCAGCACCTGCCAGGTGCTGGTACGAGTAGTCGTACAGTGAACAGAAAGCCAGCAACCGACTACCACGGGGTGCCACACCGGGCGGGCCATTACGTCATGCCGAGCTCGGCAACGTTGCTCCCCCCACTTTCGGCCGTAGAGCGGGTGACCTGCCAAGACGTGGTGGCGGACAGCAGCTTGGCTCGAGCATGTGTGGCACTGGTCGGACCGAGTCGAGTTGGCGCGGCCCATCCTGGGGTAACTGAGATCACGGCGAGGCGTGATGGGTCGTAGGTCTGTCAGTGTCGGGTTCAGGAGGGGAGAGATAACATCTTCAGAGCCACCCGAGGGCCACGCGCTCCCGGTGACCCCGGTTGAGATATCGCACAGGCTTATGTTGCGGATACCGCCCACGCTCCTGCATCTAGCTCGTGACTACTCTGATCCACCCAAGCACTCACGCCGTCGGTGTGGGGTCACGAATGGGAATGTGGTACCGGGAAACCTGGACATTTAGTGAAGAAGAGCGACAACGACATGCATCGTAGAAACAGCGGAGCAAAGCGGCGTGGGAGGGCCGCTTCCCGTTGTCCCCATCCCTCTCGCTGCGATCTCGGGCGTGCAGAGTGCACAATACCGTTCCCCTGCATCCCCCATCCACAGTCCAACACTACCCACTGCCCTCCCTCCGCTAGACCTTGTACGGGTGCACCTCGGCCCAATGATCCGCAATCTCCTCCCGGGTGGCATACCACACCCCCTCATGTTTCTTCACGTGCTCAAAGAACTTTCTCAGCCCCGCGATCCGGCCCGGACGTCCCACCAGACGCGCGTGGAGGCCGATCGACATCATTTTCGGCCGGCCCGCGACGCCTTCTCGGTAAAGCTCGTCAAAGGCGCCGATGAGGTATGAGGCGAAATTGTCCGGTGAGAGGAACGAGTTGTGGTTCCCGTCCTTGTAGTCGTTTGTGTCGAGGCTGAGGAAGCAATCAGGGCGTGATACGCATACAGAAGTGGTTCGCAACGCAGAACCGGAGCTCAAGTCTTGTAGTTCGCGGTTGACAGTGCGTGCGAGATGAGGACTGGCCGGCCCACTTACGCGTACGGGACAATCAGAAGACCCTCGGAACCGTCGCCCCCCCGTTGAGCAACCCAGTGCGGCAGATCATCACTGTAATCGTCGCTGTAGTACTTCAAGGGCAAACCCAGCTCCTTGAACGTCTTCACCACCAGTGCTCGCGATCGGACACCGGCTTTGGATTGTACCATCCCGTAATACCATCCTCGAGGTGGTTGTCCCGTGACCTGCCGAATCGCTACCAGCGGCATGAATACGCAACTCGCAACACGCAACACGCAACACTGATGATCGCCGCCCGAGCAGGGCGGTCATCTCGCAATACGCGGCTCTGATGATCGCCGCCCAAGCAGGGCGGTCATCTCCCAAGCGGTCGAACGCGTTCGAACACGACTCACCGTCCACGGTCTTCCGGATATACTCGGCCTCTTGGTCCACCGTCCACGCGCTCCGGTCCAGCCAACGCCAACCGTGACTGGAGGTCATCTCCGGTCCTGCACGCGTTGTACTTTCCTCAAGTGATGGGTTTTCGCTTACCTTGCTACCTCGTGTCCTCCCGCGACCAGGGCCTGGCCGACCTCTGGGTTCTGGAGCAGCGCCATACCGATCATATAGCTCGTACACCTGATCCCGTACTCCTCGAGTAATCGGAGGATGCGCCAGACACCCGCACGGGAGCCGTACTACGGCGCCATGAGCTTTAGGACGGGACAGGCCGCTTTCAAGACTGGTACCAGGGAAAGCTTCCATGATCCGTGTGGGAAGGACGATACCACGCCCGACTCCGACTCACCTCGTACAGAGACTCGATGTTCACATTACGGGTACCCTCGAGCGCCTGGCAGCCTGGACCGAGCTCACTGGCGAGCCTCTCCGACCTGCCATCGCCATTGAGCGGGGTCGCCTCCGATCCCTCCTCTGCGAATCGGGACGATCAGCGCCAGACAACCTCAATGTGACTACCGGCTCGAGATCATCGTACTTACCATAGTTCAGAACCACTTGGATGGCGACCTTGGCGCCGTTGGGCCACCGCGCACTGACGAATCATTCAGCGCTCTATCTTCGGACCACGCAGGACGACGCTGCGCCAGGCTCACTCCGGAGGATTGGGTCCATAGCCCACCAGGTCTCTCGGTCCGTAGTCGTCGCTGTACTCTGAGCTGGGCATCGTGGGCGGGTTCAGCAAGTCGAGAATGAAGACGTAGAATGTGCTCGTACTTTGAGTCAGTATGCACAAACAAACTTCTATCTGCCTTGTGCCGTCTGTCAAGTAGGATGCTTTGAAATCTGGACGAGGGGTTTCGATCCGATTGGTCGCATTGGATTTGACGAGGACTTTGTCGGGTACTGCCGACACCCGATCCGCGTGAACCGGATCCAGGCAGATTGGTCCGGACAGAGATAACAAAAGTTGGACTTTGGCAATGTTAGGGCGACGGTCACTCGTCATAGGCAGAGCCTACACGTATAACAATGCGCCCACCCGTTGCGTGTGGAGGTACTGTAGCATCCCACTCCCCTTCTCTGGCCCCCGCCTTGCGCCTAGCCCAAGATGACCGTCGTATACGACCTGATCATTCACAACGGCCGGATCGCCTCCGCCTCGCACGTCTCGGACACGTCCGTCTGGATAGGCATATGCGGGGACAAGATCACCACTGTTCAGAGCGGACCCACGCCGATCGCCTCGGCACGGCAGGTCATAGACGCGAGAGGAGGCTACATCACGCCGGGAGGAGTGGACACCCACGTCCATCTGCAGCAGCTGCAGGTCGCGCCGGAGGACGATACTGGCGACACGTTTGTGTCCGGTACACGATCCGCCATTGCTGGGGGGACGACGACCATCGTGGCTTTTGCGAATCAGCAACGACACGACGAGAGCTTGTTACCCCTGGTCAAGGAGTATCATCGGAGAGCTGGCTCGGGCGGCACGTTTACCGACTATGGGTTCCACATGATCCTCACGAAACCAAGCAAGAAGATCCTCGACGAGGAGCTACCCCACCTCGTGCAGAACGAGGGTATCACCAGTATCAAGGCGAGTAGAGTCATGACTCGGCTTGCAGCGCCGCGCCACAGCTGACGAAGGTGACTTCAGGTGTACATGACGTACGAGGCGAGGAGAGTCAATGACCGGGACATGCTTGAGATCATGCTTCGAACGAGGAAGCTCGGCATGACGCTCATGGTGCATGCGGAGAACGACGACATGGTGCAGCTGTGAGCGTCGGGCGACGGGCTTTGAGCGATTTGAGTCCGCTGTCATGCAGTATCCGCGACTGACCCGCGTTAGCGTGATCGATCATCTTCGGGAGAACGAGCTCACGGAGCCTGCGCACCATGCGTTGGCGCGCACCCCGCTCGCGGAGGCGGAGGCGACCAACCGCGCGATCTGCCTGAGCAACCTCGTCTCGGCGCCGATCCTCATCGTCCACGTCTCCTCGGCGACGTCGATGGCTCGGATCCGACATGCGCAGGATGAGCTCCAGCCGATATTCGCCGAGACCTGCCCTCAGTATCTCTTGATGTTGGCGAACGCGATGTCGCCAGGCCATTCGCACGGCGGCTGCGGCTGCGGCGGTGCACCACCTTCCGATCCTGAGTCGTTGCCGCTGGCTCCGTCAAACTTCTCCGAGGGCGCCGACGCCTCCACCGTACAAGGCCGATACGAAGGTGCCAAGATGGTCTGCTCTCCGCCTCTGAGGGAGGATCGAAGCGACCTCGACGCCGTCTGGAAGGGCCTCGCCAATGGCACGGTCACGACTTTCTCTAGCGATCACTGCCCGAGCAGGTACAACCATCCCAAGGGCAAGAAGAAAGGTCTCGTCGGCTGCGAGGCGGATTTCACAAAGATCCCCAACGGTCTCCCCGGAGTGGAGACAAGACTACCGCTGTTGATGACGTATGGAGTCGAAGCGGGGAGAAGTGAGTCGGGCATTGCTCCTACTGCAACCATACTCGTACCGTGCTCACGGAGACAGTATCGATACAGCGGTTCGTCCAAGTGTGCTGCACCCAGCCGGCACAACTGTATGGCCTGCAACATCGAAAGGGAGAGATCTCTCCAGGGATGGATGCGGACATCGTGGTGTGGTATCCCGAGGGCGAGATTGACGAGGTGGTCACCAACGAGAAGTTGCACCACGACATTGACTATACGCCCTTCGAAGGCACGCGGGTGACCAACTGGCCCAGGTGAGTGAGCGCCGTGGAACGTAGGCTGAGAGCCAGGTACACGGTCCTGCGTGGGAAGGTCGCGTACGACCGTGAGGGCCAGGGCGTTCTGGGGGTCAAGGGGGAGTATGTTCATCGTGTGAAGGGGACTATGGGACACGAAAAGCGCACAGAAACTCATTTGGAGAGGATCAGTCGGTTTGGCGAGGCGAAGCGTCTGGTGGGCACAAGGTCGTAGATGTTCAAGCGTGCACTACAATGTACTCCATCTAGGGGCTATTATACAACTACAGTACCTACGATAGTATTGAACTTCCTCTATGAGACTGCAAAATTCAGCGGCAGAGTTGTGTCGTTCAGCCAAAACCAAGTATCGTCAACGGCGGCTTGCTGCGCCGCCGTGATCTCTCCGAGCATCCTCCTCCAGGCGGACGACTCGTCATTCTCCCACAAGTTCGCCTCGAACAAGACGCCGCCGTCGGCCCCGACGTCAAGCGGGGTGTTTGATTGCAACGAGGCCCCTTGGACACCGCGACTGGCATGCCGCTGCTTGTACATCAACGCGGCCTTGACGAGAGCCTCGAACGCGTCACGGTATCGCTTGGCGCTCTCCCATCGCTCGGCGATGAGGAACAACACCGTGGAGCATGCGCCGAGATCGTTGATGAGCGTGAGGGTGTCCAGGGTGGGCTCGTCGAGCCACAGGCAGTAGATCAACGTGATGCCCGCCACGAGCACGTCGTGTAGTTCGAGCAGCAGAAACCCTGCAGGCTCCCTTTGATGGATCCGCTTGGAGAGCTGGCAGATCGCCCCCGCGCTCTCGGCGCATACACGTAGGTGCTCCGGCTGTCGGTGCTTGCACGTCACGAAAGGTTGGATCAGCAGGAGCAAGGCCTTGTTGAATTCGAGCATGAGATACCCCTCGGCCTCGGGTGGCGGGAGTCGCGAAGGCACCGCCTGGTCTCGCCAGTGATCAAGCGCCGCACGGGTGTTTGAGAGGTGATCGGTGGAAGGCGGGTTGAGCTCCGTGAGTCGGTTGTTGTGGCTCTGGATGCTCGCGAGGATGGACTGGAGTCGGGCGAGGTGGACATGGGCGGTGATGGCGGTGTGCTGGAGCCCGGCTTTCTGGATCGCCTCGAGTATCACCGGTCGATCCCTCAGGCTATCATCGATGTCTGCCGGGATCTGTGCTGTCAGCCAATTGGATATGCTGTTGAAGTTGCGAGCCCACCTGCGCGTCTATGTCGTCGTCGGACAGCGAGAAGGGCCGTCCGAGCGTGATGGCCACCTTGCGTTCGAGGATGAGGGCGGACCAGAACAGCCTTTTCCGCACTTGATCGACGTGGGGCTGCGTCTCTGCGAGGTCACGCACGTTCCGATGCAGCCCCAATTCCACGCTCGTCCTGACTGCCATACCGGTCAGATGCCACACGCCGGGCCCAGACGGGGAGTGCAGCGAATAGAATGCGAGGAGCAACATGATCTCGATGTTCTCGGTCGTGCGCAATTCGAAGATCGCCGAGAGATGCTGGCTCGCAGCGATGAAGTGGGCTTCGGGGAGTGAGCGCTCGAAAGGTACTCCCTTCCCTGCTAGCTGAAGATGACGAGACCCGATGCCGTACACGAGGTGCAGTTTGGCCAGCGCCGAACGATCCTCCCGAGTCACGGGCTCCGAGTTTAGTTGGTGCCGCAGCGTGTGTTGCGATTGTAGCCGGTGCTGGTCGAGAAAGGGGTAGAATGCGTGGACCTTCGACAGGTATGCCTTGAGGAACGCATTGCCCAGATCGTCGGCAGGGAGCGGCGCAGGCTTGGTGATGGGTCGAGGGCGATGACATGAGAACGGCCTATCATCGATAGAAGGCAGGTTGCGAAGCGAGTCCTGGTTGTCCTCTGGCGACTCGGAAGTCTGGACACGGCGAGCAGGCGTCTGAATGCCGCTGACGATGACGCCGGTGCTGGGCGCCGCACCGACCTCGACCTCTTTGAAACTCTCGCTCATGGCTTTTTGGACCATGTTGGCGAGTGAAAACCCGGTGGAAGACCCCACATAGTATGGTTCCGCCGCCGCGCAGAGGGACAGGAATCCCAAGGCATTGGCGAGGTGGGCTGAAGGCAGTGCACGAGTGGGAGCGGTGGGAGCGGTGGGAACTGCTGGTGGTTGTGTTGGGATGGTGGAACGCAGGTTATCGACGATAACCCGCGGGGACCAGTTTCGCCCACTCCCGCAGTCTGAACAGGGGCTGTGTGCACGACGAGACCTGCCGCGTGCACAATCGGCCCAGGGCCCTGCCCCGCCTGCCCTGCTTGGAACACTGCCGGAGGGGGAGGAGGTCCCGTGGTCAAAGGTGTGGGCGGTGCCGTGTAGTCATGGTTGTTGTAACCGGCTTGCCCCTGCTCCGGCCCCTGCTCCGTAGGACTGGACGACGCCGAAGACGCTCGTGACGCCAGGAAGTCTCCTTCGAGTTGACGTATCCTCTCCTCTAGAGACTCGACGTACCACGCCGGGTGTTCGCCTCCTTTGTACAGGCATTTGACGCCCGCTCTGGCGCAGTTTGAGCATGACGGCGCAGAGTTGTCGCACTGAGAAGTCAGTTGCAGTTGCAGTTGCAGGAGATGTCGACGTCGCAGTCGAGGTCGGGATCACCCGAAGGTCCGAATATAGCCCCGTCCTGTCTGCGAAGCTCACCTTTTGTCTGCGGTCTTTGCACCTGCTGCACGCGACGCTCGAGCGAGATCGCTTGTTCGGTCGCGGATTACTGTCGGCGTCGACGACCATTGGGCTCGCTCGCACTATGGTGGCAAGAAGTGTTGCTAGTGCATGAGAGCTGGTCGATGTTGACAAACCTATCGTGAAACCACGCCGCCCGCCGAATGGCGTGGTCCGCCGAGTTGCCGACAGCGACGCAGCACAAAGATAAGGACGGGGTGGGCCAATCAGCTCTGAGTAGCACAGCGCAGCGTATCGGGTCGAACCGAACTCGAACCTCTTCGGGCCTATTTTCTTCTTGAGCCCATCCACTCATTCCGAAGCTTCTGGTACTGCATCCAAGTTGTGGTCCCACTCTGATCTCACCCGCGCAAGCTCTCTCAGTGTCTGAATTATACCGCGCACCATGGCCTCGTCATCGTCATCGCCATCGTCCTGCAGCCGCATCGTCGCCATACCTCTAACCGTGGAGGTCGCGCATCCAAAGCTGGGTATCATATCACCGCTGTTGACCAACTCGCGGACCAAGGTCGGGAACCAAGGCACGTCGACCAAGACGCCCAACATCGTGCCATGCACCAATACCTACCATCTCGCACCGAGCGGTCGAGCCGGTCGCCCCGTCATGTCCTCCTCGCGGAACAAGCCCCGCGAGACGATCCCGGTCGACAACGGCGCCGACGGAGTGGAGGCGCTTGAGCTCCAGGTCGGGGTGCTCGAGAGACACCCTTATAGCAGCCAGTCGTTCACTCCTATGGGCGGGGATGAATGTGTATCGTACGTGGTCCTCGTCGCCGACTCGGATCAGACGGGGACACGACCAGATCCGAGTACCGTCCGGGCTTTCACAGTGCTGGGAACCCAAGGCGTGTGTTATGATGCCGGACTGTGGCATGCACCCATGGCGGTCGTGGGAAAGGTGAGGGGTGAGGGATGAGGGGTACAGGAGGGGACCATGCTGAATGCGCGCAGACGATGGACTTTGCTATCTTCCAGTTCATGAACGGGGTCGAAGAGGAGGATTGCGAGATGGTGGATCTGGCGGAGCCCTTACGGATATTGTTGAGCGCCGAGAAGTGATCACCGGGGTGGGAAGGGGCGGATCGGTCATGTCAACAGTTGTCCACCATCTAGAGTCATCTGCATCATATATCCAAAGAACTGCTTCATCTGGGACTATGTACCAGAGCGATCTTTGCTCTCAATCACGGGGGAGTGTTTGGCTCTGACTCTCCATGTCCCAGCTCGACACTCCCCCTCACGTCCTGGTTGACCCATCGCTTGAACAGCGCTACCATGACCTGGCCCACGAGGATCTGTTCGGCCGTGTACAAGATCATGGGCACCTGGATCAGCGCGCGCGTCTCGTCGGTCGCGGTGGAGTACATCGCTGCGATGAGGGGGATGCCCAGCGCCTGCGTCTTTGCCGGGGCGCAGAAGCAGATGGCTATGGTCTCGGGCTTGTCGGCGCGCCGGAAGATGGTCGGGGACAGTCGATGGAGGGTATCTGGAGGCCGGGCGAGGTAGAACGACAAGGTGGTGAAGGTGATGCAGAGCGCGAGGTTGACAAAGACGTTGAACACGATGGTGGGAGTGTCGATGGATTCGAGGGATTTGGATGCGAAGGCGGTGCAGAATGTGGACCTGGTCTTAGCTGTATCCGGGCGAGGAGTGGCTTACCAGATGAGAGAGAGGAGACACAGAGAGCCCAGCTTGCCCAGTTTGAGCTTGAGGATCGCCCATTGGACCTGCTTCGGCCAGATCGCCCGGACGACCTGGCCGATCACCAGTGGGGCAAATACCGAAGTGCCCATTTGCAGCATGACGTTGCGATACAGCTGGGGGAGATTGTCCGTCGCCTCGGCCGGAAGCCATGCTCTGAACTCGGACACAGCCGGGAGATACAGCTTGGCAATGAGAAGTGGGCTGATGAAAGGGCCGAGAAAGTTGCCCAGCGTCACCTCGACCATGGTCGCCGCCTCGTCGCCCCCGGCCTGTTTCGTCATGACGACGTTGGAGCTGATCGTGGTGGGCAGAGCGCCCGTCGCGATCAGTCCGACAAGCGTAGAAACGTCTATGTGAGAGCTGGTACGAGCGGCGCAGGCGATTCCAAAGAACGTGGCCGAGGTGACGAGGAATGACATGGTTTGGACGATGAGGTGCAGTCGCAGATTACGAGCGTGCTTGACGAGCTTGTCGAATGGCAGGGATAGTCCGGAGACGAAGAAGATGAGGATGACAGCCCCATAGGTCACGGTCCATTGCGAGGCGATGTATCCTCCGCGCTTCCCGACAGACGGAAAGCAGTAGGCGAGACCAATCACCAGCCCCATGGCCAAGAGGAGCCACTGGGAGATGACGAGATCGACGAGCGCCCGGATCCTCCGCCATCTCCGCGGTGTTGGGCCTGGTGCTGGCTTGGACTCGGTTGACGCCTGGTTGGCCCCGGATCCATCGAGCGTCGCTACCAGGTCCTCCTCCTTCAACGGGCTGGGTGGAGAGACGGGTCGAATGGAACCCATGGTGCGCGATGTGGTGAACTTGCTGAGATGGTGAAGTTGATCGAGGCGTCTGGCGAGTCTGATCTGATCAACCGGCCAAGGCTACATGGCGCTGTTCTGCTTTCGCATCGCATTGGCGCCTAGCAAGTAGCCAATGCAAATGAGACAGCGAGACGACCGGACGACGAGACGAGCCTCGGGCGATGGCGACATCGCGAGCGCTTTTCTTGCCACCTATTTCCGGCTCGCTTCGGCCCGGACCGCTTTGTGTCGTCGGCGCGACCCGAACGAGGCGACACGCGGTGACAATTCCCTTATCTCTGGTTTGAATTGAACTCCACTGGTGGATCTCCTGCGCCTGCTACTGGCTGCGGCCTGCAGCGAAACCCTTCGGGACGAGGCGAGACCCGTCCTCGGAGCGACCTACTCCAGCGTATACATCCGAGTCGCACGTCAATCCGAGGAGATTGTCCACCCCGATCGGACATGTATAAATACGGCTCTCTGCGGACCTGCAACGTCCTCCACCAGCCCCACTTGCCTCCTCCTAGGCTACCGCGACCATGTCTTCTGCCATGTCCAGACTCAAGCGCTTTGTGCAGCTGGAGCAGACCGAGGAGATGGAGAAGACCAAGGGCATGGCATGGACCAACAAAGACTTGGCGCCGAACCCACCTGAAACACGTCGGTGGAATGCGTGGAGTTTCTTCCTATTCCAGGTGAGTGGCGTGGCCAAGGATGGTGGGGTGGTGATGGGACGTTCCAGCTGATCAATTCGGTTGCTACTTAGTTCTCAATCTCGTTCTCCCCCACCACGTACAACGCGGGCGCATCCCTCGTCAGTCTCGGCCTCTTGTGGTGGCACATCTTCCTGGCCGCATGGGTTGGCTCGGCGCTGTGCTGCGTGTTGGTTCTCCTGAACGCTCGCGGGCCGTCGAGGTATCATATCGGCTTCCCGTCATTCGTGCGCATCAGCGCCGGCCTGCGCGGATCCCTCTTCTGGGTCTTCATCAGAGGGTGAGTGTTTGTCCTAGCTGCTAATGTCTCGAGCCTGACGATCGGTTTCAGGGTCGTGGCCATCTTGTACATGGCCACGCAGACGCTGTACGCGGGCTATCTCATGGATGTCTGCCTCCGCTGCATCTTTGGATACAAGTGGATGAACATCCCCAATACGCTTCCCGCCAGCGCTGGCACTACCAGCAGGAAGCTCCTCGCGTTTTTCATTCTTTGTGAGCGGAATTCGGAATCCCTCTCGTCGGCATCCGCATCCTCGTGCTGATCGCTTTCTCCGCAGGGTTCATCCAGTTCCGTACGTTCTACGCCATTCTGTGTACAAGTACTGTACCCTCCTTCGTCCATTCTGACCACCACAGCATTCATGTTCATCCACCCGTCCAAGACGTCCAAGGTGTTCGCCGCAAAATCGTTCATCGTCGTCCCGTCCCTCTTTGCGACGATGGGATGGGCGATCGCCGCGTCGGGAGGCTCTGCCCACCTCGACAAGCTCGTCGTCACCACTGTGACGGGTAGCCAGCTGGGTTGGGGCTTCATGCAGGCGCTCAACAGCACCATCTCCAACGTTTTGCCCCCATTGGTCAACATCGCCGATCTGGCCCGGTACGCTCAAAACCCCAGGCAGACGTGGACAATCACCTACGGCCTGTTCATCTCCAAGCCAATCGTCATTCTCATGGGCATGGTGATCGCGTCCTGCGGTAAGCACCTGTACGGCACGACGTACTGGAACCTCTGGGACTTTTTCAATGCCGTTCTCGACCACAACTGGAACGCCGGGGCTCGCACACTCGTATTCCTCGCATGCCTTACCCAGGTAAGTCGTATTGTTCTGGTTTGGGGAATCGAGCTTTGACTGACCCTCCCAGGTTTACGCCACCTTTGTCACCAACATCAGCTCCAACTCGATCCCTGTTGGGTGTGACCTGGCGGGGCTATTCCCTCGATACTTTAGCATCGTCCGAGGCCAGGTGCTTTGCGCGATCTTGGCAATCTGCGTCGGTAAGCTTAACCCACTTGGTCCTTCTCACTTGGACGGCCGCTGACAGAACATAGTGCCGTGGAAGCTCGTGGCGTCAGCTGCCCAGTTTGTCACCTTCCTAGGTAAGTTCCCCTGCCAGAGTGCTCGCCATTCTGTCAAGCGCTCACCTCCACTCAGGGAGCTACATCTGCTTCATCTGCCCTATCCTCGCCATCGAGATTGTCGACTACTGGTTTGTCCGTCGTGGCAACGTCCACATCCCATCGGTTTTCACGCCCGGGCCAAAGAGCGTGTATTGGTACTGGCACGGATTCAACCTCCGTGCCTACGCCGCATGGATCATCGGCGTCGTCCTCGTCGTCCATGGCGTGGCCAACGCACTGCATCCGGGTTCTCTCGGCGTGGCGTCTACCAGGCTGTACAACATGGGCTTCATCGTTTCTACCCTCGCCGGAGGAGTGTCGTACTACATCATCTGCCGGTTCTTCCCTCCAACAATCATGCCTGACACTCATCCCGAGGAGCCTACCACCTGGGAATGCCTCGCCCCCACCGAGGGCTATTTCCCCGACGACGACGACATCCCAGACTACATCCTGTTTGGCGGGGACGATATCCATGCCGGGACGCCCCTGTCTGACGGCGAAGCGAGGGAGAAGAACATGAAGCTTGGAGAAGGGTCTCTGAACGTCGTCGAGGTGTGATCGTCGTAAGATCCCGTAGGGGTCACGGACCGCCTTACGACCGAGTCAAATCTACATATAGAATTCACATATACAGGGTGTGAGGCGGCGCGTCGCCGTTTCTCGATTACATAGATGCATTGTAGAAGATTAGATACGCATACGGGTCAGTATGTTTGTTGTGCCTCGACTCGGGATCCTTGGACACAGCTCAATCATCGAGTCATGTGCGCTGCAGGATGTGGGTTCCGGTCCCAGTCGTATCGGAAGCTCGGCCATGGATCCTCCGACAGTATGGGCAAATGTGCTCGTCCTGTACCACTTCAGGTCAGATTCCTCACTACCATCCCATCCCGGCGAAGTGGGACTCGTCGACATCGCTTAGAGAGCTCGCGTCGCTGAGGTCCAGGTCCAGTCCGACGTTGGTCTCGACGAAATGGGACTCGTCGACATCGCTCAAAGAGCTTGCGTCGCTCAAGTCCATATCTAGTTCGGGGCTGGTCATCTGCTCGCCGCTCGACGTTGTGAGGTGCAACACCGGAATGTCGTCAATATCACTGAAAGCGCTCACGGTGCTGAGGCTCGGCGTCCCGAGCTGCAACACCGGGGATGTCTTCCGATCCTTTTTCTCTGCTTTCCTTTCATCCAGAGCTCGCACTGTATGTACCTTGCTCTCCGCGTCGTCGTCCTCAGCGTCCATCTCTCCGCGCGTGACCATCTCTGACGAAATGTGCGATTTCGTCGTGTCCCGGTCCATGCTTGACGAGATATGCGAGTTCGCCATATCCTGTATGATCTCCGAGTAATGCGCCGAGCTCGCGATCGTCATGAGGAGTCGCCTGTCCGCCGTCAGCATCAGCACTGCCGACCTCGGCGAATCACATCTACGTCTACAATACGATATATGTACGATACATGTCTCGTTTCTGACCCGACTTGTTAATGCGGGTAAGATCGGCGCAGCAAGTGCGGTGGCGTTGGAATGGTCGACAAGCACTCACGCAGCAGCAAGAGTCTTGGGATCCATCGTCAACTCGAACTTTGGGCGGTCATAGTTATATCCGCCATTGTACCACTTGACGAAGCAGTTTCGCGCCGCCTTGTCTGTCGACGTTGCCACGCCGTCCTCGTCTCGGAAGAATGTCGTCGATCGCCAGTCGTCCGAGCGCAGAGCTTGCGCAAGAGGGATGGCCGGAACGAGGAGTCTGTGAGAGGACAGTAACTTGTTGGATACGATGTCTGCGGCGTGAGTCGCCGCCAGAGCTCTGTGCACCTAGTCAGTTCAAGCGAACTGAATCGCAGGGCAGCGCCAGCAAGCGAATTTCTAGGCAAATCGACACGGCACGAGAATTCGTACGTACAGTGCCAAGCTTTTGGTTGAGGGAACGTCGGGCATCGACTCGACTTCTTGCTGCAATGCGCTCCAAGCGTCTTCCGAGAAGGAATGCTGGAACCGTCTGCGACGTCTTTCAGCGGCGCAACGGCAGGACTGGCTCATTTCCGGGACAGCACCTTGTTATGGCCACGCGAGAAAGTGCCTCGCTTCACACTCACTCGAAGAATATATGCCGTTTCCAGTCATCGCGAGACGGCTCGGTCCCAAGAAAGCCGTCGGTCGATGCGTGCATGTTGGGCGGGGTGTGCGTGCGGCGGTGTCGGAAAGAATGTGATCGGTACTGGACCCAGCAGAGCTGGGTTGTATGTATATGCTGTATCGCGCCAGGCTGTCCTTTGTTCGAGAGGTTTGAGATTCCCTGTCCGGTCCTCTCATAAAGGAGACTTGACTGACCTGATCGAGGTCTCAGAGAGCGTGCACGCAAGGTATAATATCGGGCACACAGAAGTGATGAAACCCGGGGCAGTCAATCGCTTGGAGACGTGCCAGAGCGGCATAATGGATCAGAGGCCCCTTACAGTACGGGTACATACGAACAGCCATTGCACTGTGCTCTACTCGTATGTATTCGTACTCGTATTCGCCACTCTCTCGTCCATCTTACTAGACTCGACGCATCCGTTGTAGGCTCACGCCTGCTCGGTGAGTGTCTGGGCCCCGTCCTGAGATTTAGACCTCGATCCCCCACCGCCGGTGAACTGTTTCGCCTTGGCTATGATAGTCCCCGTCATTTCCGAGGATTTGGACATCTGCGACAGTAATCCTCTGCAGCGTCACGATCAGCCTTTTCACTCTGCCACTCTGCCAAGAGGTGCACAAGTATTGAAAATGTCCATGATCATGGCCAAGCATGGCCCATCGCCGCGATAGCACCGCACACTTGCCCCACTCACTGCGCAAACTCGCCATCCGTCAGGCCGCGGCTGATAAAATCACCAACATGAATGTCGAATCTGTCCTTGTGGAAGCAGTACGCGTACGAGTACTCTGCCGAGTCAAGTGGTGCCGACGTGTGCAGACGCACGTCCGATTGGGAGTACGGATGGACGGGCAGCGTCGATTCCGGCCATTCCACTTTACGGAGAGCGTCGATCAGAGGGAGGGCCGGGGTCAGGCTCGGGTCCGTGAGGTCGTCGACGGTGAGACAACGGGCGGCGTGAGTGAGGGTGTAAGTCCTGTGATCGGTGTGAGCACTAGTCACTAGGCATAGATGCTGAGCGGCGTCGAGAGCCCTCACATGGGCACCCAATCAATGGTCTCGAATCCGATCGTCTTGTTCTCGTTCTCGATGATGTCCCACTCGGCCGCAAACGCTCTGTCAGCGTCAACGCGCATCAACGCCCCAACCAACGTGGATCAGGCCAGGCCAGACTCACCTTCGGAAGGGGCTTTGGACCGAAGTCGCAGCTCCGGTCTGTGAATACTGCTGTGTAGACTCCATGCCGGGTGAGAGTGGAGTGGGAATACTGTACGAGTACTGTACTCGTAGATCGCGGCTCAAGCCGATTTTATACCTGAATATCAGGAAGCAATACCAAGTTGGTGGGAGGGCTCGCATGGCGGACTTGTATAATAAGTTGTCGGACAGTATGCCATGCCTCTCTCACTCCGGCCCTGGACGAGGGTGACGAGACCAGGCTGTGATTGATGATGCATAAGACTCAGGCTGGCCTTGGTTTGAGGATCACCGACTTCCTTTCAATGCGTGTACGCCTCTGCCACGCGCGGAGCGCCAACGTAAGGCCTTAGGGAGTTTTCGTTGATTTCACGGCTCGGCCGCAAGACGTCTCGCGTGCTTCCTTTGCGGTGCACGGCGACCCCGCAGCCGATGGTGTGAAAGTACTGTATCTCGCGAGTCGGAGCGGGGATCACGGTGGACTCCATCTGGAAGGCCTCGGGCCCCTCCTTCGCTTTGTTTCTGGTGGCAGCTGCCTGTCGTTGAGCGCCTGACGACGTCTGGTGAAGGCGCGAACACGACTCTCGAGGAGCAGATGCGCTGCCTCGATCCGCTCCATACTGCAGGATCGTATGGCTCTGTATCCGCGGTATCGACTCGAGATCGTTGCGCCATCCGCAGGTCCCAGTGATGCCCAACCGTCCTGGACGACGCCAGCCTCGTCGCGCGTATCCTAGCCCTTGCCGTCCAGCGCCTCCTGCACGTCCCTCAGTCTCCCTCTCACCCCCTTCTTTGTATCCCCCGCAAGCTCCCTCAGATTCTCCAGGATGCCCCGAATTCTCCGATTGACTTTCCCCAACTTCTCCTTGTTCTCCTCCATCGCCTCGTTTAGCATCGTCCACGTCCGAAGATCCCTCGCGAAGGTGTGTGTCTGAGAGGTTCATCAGTCCTGACCAGTTCCCACGGCGGAGCGCTCGACACGTCCATCCCTCTACCTCGCCCTTCGGCCTGCTGCTTGGGTCGCTTGAATCGCTTGAGTCGCTCGCTGGCGCTCGCTCACTCACTGATAACGGCTCCACCTCCATTTGCCCCGCCGCAACGCCCCACGCCGCCATGATGACCAGATCCAAGCCCGCATTCGCGATGTACTCCTCCACATCGCCCACGCCCCCCGGAACACCCCTGAGCTCCTTGGTACAGAACCCGCGCACCATCTTCTCGGCCGCAGCGACGGGGGTGGAGGAGCCCGAGGCGTCGCGGAGAAGGAGGGAGACGTCGTAGCTCGCTTTGTGGATCCACGAGTCGCCTTCGGACATGAGCAGGACTTGAAGGTAGGACGAGAGCAGGGACGGGTTGTGGCCCGGTAAAAGGGCGTTGTCGATCGCGAGCTTGAGCTGGAAGGGGTGTTAGCGGAGCGGCGACATGAGCCCCGAGATGTGGCGTGGCGAAGGTACAATGTATGGAGAGTAGCACGGCGTGTGTGTGTGTAGGTGGCCGATGCGATTGCTTGGGACTGCGGGAAAGATCGTTCGAGCTGAATGATGCGACGATAGGATATCCTGGAGCCATCGGGTGCTGGCAGGCAGATCATCACTCACGTTCGAGCCTGTGCACACATCGTCAGCGAGAGGCACGGTACGTATGCGGCTGCAAACCGAACTCACGCAACGCCTTGAGCACATTCCTCGTCTCCTTCTTCTCAAAGTCCTCTTCGTCGAGGTGGTTGACGTACCTGCGCGATCAGCCATGTCTACGTGGTCCGGCGTTTTGCCTTTGCCAGCGCCAGCGAAGCTGCCAGCGCCATTGCAAGGCCAGTGTGTGAGCCATCGCCAACGCGAGTGTCTGCGCCAACGCCGCCTCGCTCACCTTGAGAGCGCCCCTACGAGGAGAATCACCACGTCCCTGTGACTCTGCCCTATCCTCGCCGCATACAGGATTGGAAACTCCCCGCCATGTTTCTGGAGCAGCAGCGTGAACGCATGATCCCTCACGCGCATAATAAACTCGATGTCCTTCTTGTCGATGGCCTTGTACAACTCATAAGCCTGCGGCGGTCTGACGAACCCTCTGGAAGATCCCCAGTCATCCTTTCCAGCTTTGTCCTTCCCCTTGCCCTTCCCGCCGTCGGGTCTCACGCCGAGGTATGTCTCCTGCACCTCGGACTTGGCCAGACTCCGCTGGACCTCCCACTCTTGTTCTTGCAGTGCGTCTGCGAGTTCCCGTTCCCGGAGGGACTGGCGCTGCTGACGATCCAGCTCGAGCTCGGACTGGGCGAGGGATTCCCGCGCCATCATGGATGATGTAGGGAGGGGGTGGAGGAGTACAGGCGAAGAGGATAGGATCCGGGGAGAGCGCGGGGAGCGCGGGGAGCGTACTTGGTCGGATGAAGGGATCGGCGGGGAGACCAGCCTGCTGCCGCTACCAGCACTGCCAGCACTTGATGGCATTGAGTGCGCTTCGACGGGGATCAGCGCGGCGGTCGGCCGGCCGTGGGTGGGCATACCGGCGGGAGGATGCAGTTCAGTGCTGCACGACGGAGTGTGAGAGGATGTAGACGAATGAGATGAGAGTTATGGCTACGAGTAAGCATACATACAAGTACCATACGTATAACCCGAGTGCGTCGTCGACGAGCTTGAGCCTAATGAAATCCGGAGTCCCCGCAAAACCTGGTTAAAAGTCCGACGAGACGGCCAGGCCCGAGAACGTCAAATGGCTGCAATCCTTTCTCATCTTTGTCACTCACTCCTCCTTCTCGCCTCGCCTCGAGCATGACAATCCCCGTCCCCTCATCCCCCTCCCCGTGCTCTTCCGCGTCAGGACATCCCCCACGACACCGCACCGCCTCAATCTCCTCGACCGACTCGTCCGCCCCGCTTCCATCGTTTGAACACATCGCGCCGCCCCGCCCACCTACCACCAAGCAGGACGAGGAGACGCGGTTGGAGGTGCCCTTCCTGCAGCGGGAGGTCCGGCTGAAGGTAGACGCAGGGCCAGGATGCGGGGGGATCGCGTGGCCCGCGGGAGAGGTGGGTGTGCTGTAGCGCGATCGATTTCGAAGGTGGATCGAACGCGCTGACCCACCAGGTGCTCTCGAGGTATATCGCCTACAGGCACAGCGTCGACGATACGTATCTCCGTCGCAAGGCCGTGCTGGAACTAGGGAGCGGGACGGGCCTGGTGGGTATCGTCGCGGGGATGCTGGACCCGGACACTCGGATATGGGTGACCGATCAGGCGTGAGTGGGCGCGGCGCGGCGCGGCGCGCGAACTTGGTTCGAGGTGTCTTCAGCGGGATCCGGGATGTGTCTGAAGTGTCGCTGGGCCGGGGACACGCGTTGTGAGGGGGTAGGATCAACGAGAAGTGTCACTGGGAGCGGGTCGAGGGATTGTGAGAGGCGGGACGCTCGGCCGGGGCGGACTAACGACGCAGAGAAGCCGTCGGAGATGCTTCAGCAAAGCGACCACATCTGATCCAGAGCTTTGTGCCCGTACAGTAACTGACGCCGCAGACCGCTACTCCGTCTCATGCGGGATAACGTCTCTCTCAACCTCGGCAACGTCGGATCGGAGCACCACGTCCTCGTTGACGAACTGAATTGGGGGGAACCCGTTCCCGAGGGGATACCAGCGAAGGATATCGATCTCGTCCTAGCGGCGGACTGCGTGTACTTTGAGGTGGGTGATACGTCCTCATCGTCGGCCTCATCTTCACGCTCGACTCGATGCGATGTGGCGCGACGTGGCGCGACGCGAGATGCGTCCTCTTGTTCTTCTCATCCGTTCCGCCCAACCCAGTCATTCGCCCCTCCCAGGGGGCGCAATGACGGTCCCTCATCCTGCTCGTACAATCGCGGATTGACTGACTCGCCTGCCACGTAGCCCGCGTTCCCGCTTCTCGTTCGAACACTATGCGACCTCGCTCCGGTGGGGAAGGACATCGAGATCCTCTTCTGCTGGAAGAAGCGCAGAAAGGTGAGCGCGCCGACGGCGCGTCACTGGTCACTGCTTCGACCTCTATGCTCGGTTGTCCCGTCGTACCGTCGCTTTTCCAGTCCGATGCTTCTCCTATACCGCTTGTCCAAGCGGCCACTCCACGATGCGTCGCCTTCGTGTCGCCTTCTCTTTCCCATCACCGACAACCGACATCATCGGAGGTATCCGTGCACGATCCCGCGGACCGCGCTGACGATGCCCAGGCGGACCGACGCTTCTTCCAGATGTTGAAGAAGCACTTCGACTCGGAGATCGTGGACGACGATAGACCCGGGGAGAGGGAACGGTATCAGCGAGAAGGGGTGACGCTGCTTCGGCTCACGAGGCGCTTATGACGATGAGGTGCCGCCGGCACCCGCGGGGGGCCGCGGGGAAGGGGGGCACGGAGGGAGGAGCGGGGGCACGGAGGGAAGAGCGGGGGCACGGAGGGAGGAGCGGGAGGGAGGGGGGGGGGGGGGGGGGGGAGCGGGGGAGCGGGTCGCGAGGTGACTTCTTGGGAGCAACGCATGCTGTGTGAGACTCGGTTGTATGCAATTCTCATGGATCTGCAACCGGAGATTCGATGTCAAAGGGTTGAGGTGTTTTGAGCATCCGTTGCGCCGAGGAGGTAGGGGTTGACCAATGTCCCCAAATTGTCGGAGACCAAGTCATACATCACGAAAGCGACTTTTCCAAATCCCAGCCAGCCGAGCATTGCAAACTGGCCCTTTGAACCAAGCGCGCCACTCAACACTGCTCAGAAGGTGCTGTTGCGCCTGAAGACGTTTGGGGGCAAGAAAGGACCGAAGGACTGGTCCGCGAGCGGTAGGTGTCACTTCCGTTCGAGGCGGAAAATTCGACTCTCGAGATGTCCGGTGTCAAAGGAAATACTGCGTACAACTCAAGCTCGGCCACAGCAGCCGCAGCATGAAGTTGAAGCAGTCCCCACGTTGGTATTTGCCATCCCAAAGTTGCCTGAACGAACCGTACAGCCTCCGTCACTTACACCATCTCGGGCAACTCTGAAGTGTTTCGCAGCGCAAACATCCAATAATATGTCCGAAGCAACTTCTCGTTCAGCCCAAGTAGAAGCCGCTCGCTCCGAGGAAACGGACGGAGCCCAATCGACTCAATCCGACGAGAGCTCATTCCCCGCACCGGACCGCACCGCGAGCTGGAAATCCGACGGGGCGTCATCGGTCGACGCCACCGTCTTTGATGACAACGAGGAGGACGATGCCGAGTGGACCGAGTCGGCCGTGACCCAGAGGATCAAGAACCAGTTGGAGAAAAAGGCGAGTCAGAGAAACGACACCAGACTCAACGCTGCTACCAATACAAGGACCAACATATGGTCCAACGATAATAGCTTGGCTGTGAGAAATGGTTCCGCCAAGCGATCGAAGCCGCCGCGCAGGACGAAGATGCCTTCCGCGAGCAGCGCGGCTCTCGGGGATTTGGCAGATGAGTGACCGGGCTCGGGTCGAGCGAGCACTTTTACTTGCACACTGCCCTGTGACGCGAAAGCGTCGCAAAGGTTACGGTCTGATCATTACGATGCAGAGAAGTAGAGTATGGACGGATGCAGGATGATGAGATCTGTCGGTCTATCCGAGCCGCGAACATCGTGGCTTCGGATCAGTACATGTCGTACGGATCATCTCCCCAATCCTCTTCCGTGATAGCCTGAGTATGTCAGCTCGTCCCCGAGTCGCTTCTCGGATAGGGAATCATCCAAAAAGGTGCTGGAGGTCCAACTCACCATCCAGGCGTAGTAGATCGCGCCGAGAGCCCCGGCACTGAGCAGCGTAGACAGGAACGCGCCGTTAACTTTTTGGTTGGACGCCTGGACCAGTCAGCACCAGTCGTCGCGCCTGCGCCCAGGTATGGCGTGAGAGCTGGTGGCATGCGGCGGAGACCTGTGAGCCGGAGCATTGTCGTCATGCACCCCGCGTCCACGTGGAATGAGGAGGAGACGGGTACTCACGTTGCAAAGCGGTTCGCTCGCGAGGAAGAAGATGATTCCACCCCCAAGGAACAGCACAAAGGCGAGGATGTACATCACTGACACGGCGCGTCAGCTCGCGGCGAGGGCGGAGCACATGCCACCGAGGTTGCACCGGAAAGTGAGGCGCAGACGATCATGCTCGTCTATATGAGATGAATTCCACTCACGTGCCGGTTTGACCTCCTTGAGCATCACGAATGTCACGTAAAGCATGATGGCGAAGAAGGCCACGGCCGCGCTGAGTCGTCAGCCACGGTCCAGCAGTCACCGATCCACGATCCATCGTTCTGCTCCTGCGGATGCACTGATCCACCGTTATGCGGATGCACTGATCCGAATCGTA